>VWZE01001176.1:319195-477743 GCA_013396675.1 Eubucco bourcierii
TCTCTTTTCCCCCCCCCCCCCCCCTTTTCATAGATCCAAATCCCTGCCAGGCACGGTGTGTGCTGTCCAGCCAGGGTGACCTCATCTGCTTCAAAGCAGAAAATGGGCATCTGAGCTCAACCAAAGAAAACTTACAGGAATTCATCTGTCAACAGGGACGTTTCCATTTAATAAGTGCTCAGTTTGAGATTACATTAGCCCTTCAATTATTTATAAGCTGAAATTGTACAACTTCTCTGCTCAGGTCTAAAAAAAGAAGTGAATGTCTTTTGCTTTCCCTCCACCCGATCCCATTAGCTGCAACTTAGGGGGGAGGGTGCAGCAGGTGTCCTCGAGGAGTGATGGGGGTGAGAGCCACGTGAGACTGTCCCTGCTGCAGGACCGAAGGGTTTAGGTGCTGTGAATATGGGCTCAGCAGAAAAAAACACCAAGGATGCTCACCCTGCGCTGGTGTCTGCAGGCTGGGGTGCCCCTGAGGGGGTGCCAGGGCACCCTTGGCACCTTCCTCCTTGTTTTTCCCCCTTTGACATCTCTATTTAAAGCGCTGCTCCCTCTGGCATGCTCCCTCCCACATGGCTGTCCAGTGTGGAGATGAGAGGTGGGTGGCATGATCCAGTTTGGGATTTGTTCTGCCTGCCAGGCTAATGCCCCTGCACATCGCTCCTGAGTTACTAATGGCCTTTGCTTTTATGTCTCATCTGCTTGAAGGGATTAAAAGGGAATAATTAAATAGGCAGCACTAGAGCCATCGATAAAATTGCACTGATAATGATGGGAAAAAAGTAGCACCAGTAGAATATCAAGCTGTCCTGACTTGTGCACAGTGAGGCAGTGCTCTGCAGCCACAGCGTGTTGGCAGAGGTCATTAAGCTGGGGCAGGCTGTGCCAGAAGAGCTGCATGTCCCCCGGGCACTCCTGGTATCCGTGCATTTAGCTGCTGTGAAATCAATGAGAGCAACTCAGATTTCTGAGTCAGAGCGAGCCAGCTATTAGACAGCTCCAGGGCTATATTTAAAAATGTGCTCATCTTTGCAGCCAAGGGGGTGAGAGGAAAATTCCCCAGGAAGAGGGATTGCTGCCACCCCACCTGTGCTGCTGGCAGCATCGTGTTTCTAGGGGCCTGCACTGCAGATGGGGAGAGAGGCTCCTACAGCCTGTGCAGGGCTCAAACCTCCCCCCTTTCAGCAGCAAAGGCTACAGAGGAGAATATAATGATTCAGCACAGGGGATGCACACCCAGGTATATGACATGGAGTGAAAAGTGCCTGACAGAGGTCTCAGCAGAACATGGAGAGGTGGGTGCATTTCTGGAGATGTTGTTGTGGATGTTTGCAACACTCAGAGGAAGAACTTTGGGCTCCCCATTCCTTATTGTTTTCCTCTTGGTTTTGCAGGGATTACAGGATGGGAAAGAGAGGAGGACTTAGGGAAGCTGCCCAAGGATGTGCTGTTTCTGTCAGGATGTTCAAAAACCTCTTTGTGAAGAGATTATTGTGGTTCAAGGTAAAAATTTTGCACTGGCGAGGTCACACCTCCAATACTGCATTCAGTTTAGGGCCTCTCACTACAGGAAAGACATTGAGATGCTGGAGAGTGTCCAGAGAAGGGCAACAAAGCTGATGAAGGGTCTGGAGAACAAAGCTGCTGAGGAGCAGCTGAGGGAACTGGAGTTGTTTAGCTTGGAGAAAAGGAGGATGAGGGGACGCCTCACTGTTCTCAACAACTCCCAGAAAGGAGGTTGGAGTGAAGTGAATGTTGGTCTCTTCTCCCTATTATCAGGTGATAGAATGAGAGGAAATGGCCTGAAACTGTACCAGGGAATGTTTAGGTTGGAGATTAGTCAAAATTTCTTTACTGCAAGAGTGTTCAGGCATAGGAACAGGCTGCCCAGGAGTCACCATCCCTGGAGGCGTGGACTTTGGGACATGGTTTAATGGCCATGGTGGTCTTAAGTTGATGGTTGGACCTGATGACCTCGGAAGTCTTTTCCAAGCAAAACCAAAACAATTCTGTGATTCTATCCTCTTGGATTGAATTTTACTCTGTCCCAGCAATGATTCAGTGTGAACTTCAGCACAAGGTCTGTGAACAAACCCAAATGAGCTCTGCTTACCCCATGGCCCTTTCTGAGTACTTTCCCATTTGGCACAACAGCTCATGTTTGTTTTCCTGGCTGTGGGAAGTTGAGCAACCAGTTCCTTTGTCCCTTGTGCTCGAGTCTGAGGTGAAACTAGGCTTTCTGGATGCGGGAATGCGGGGAAGCCCTGAAGTGATGCATGCTTTTGTCTCCAGCAGTTCGTGGGGATTCCCCTGCTGTTTTACGGCAGGGAAAGCCAGCACTAAGGTGGTAATTAGATTTAACACCCCCGCTAAGGACCTGGCAAATTAGCTAAAGCCTCCCAGTGTCAACCCTCTGACAGAGCCGGGTTTCTGCATCGCTGTCTAGAGCGACCTGGGAGGCAGGAGCACGGCATGGATCATTGGCACAGCTAGCCAAGTGGGGAATCTCCAGGTGATGTGGGGTGTGTGTGTGTGTGTGTGTGTGTGTGTTAAGCCACCTGCTCCACTCTTGATGCCTCCTAATGCAACAGAATTTGTCGGGAATCAGGTTGGGAGAGACCTTTCAATGCCATTTAGTCTAACCCTCCTGCAGTGAGCAGGGGCATTTTCAAGTAGGTAAGGTTTCTCAGAGACCCATCCAACCTGACCTGGAATCTTTCCAGGGATGGGGCACGTACCACCTCTCTGAACAACCTGGGCCAGTGTTTCACTATCCTCGTCTAGAAGATTTTTTCCTCAAGCTAGTCTAAATCTCCCTCTTGTAGTTTAAAACCATCACCTCTTGTCCTGTCACAGCAGGTACTGCTAAAAAGATTGTCTCCATCTTTTCATAGGCCCCTTTTAAATACTGAAAGCCACACCAAGGTCTCCCTGAAGCCTTCTCTAGGCTGAACAAACTCAACTTTCTCTGCCTTTAAGCTCTCTTTCCTGTATCCATTTCCATCTCTCTTCTTGAATGAAGGTGTGTGAGTAATGAGGTGGAGAGAGACAGGCAGGAGCTAGAGCTGCTCACATGGATCCCCATCACCAACATCCCATGGGGGACCGTCAGCCACTGAGGTTTCTCCCAAGGTTTCAGAGCTGCCCCAGCTCCTGGTTGGAAAGCACAGAGACCTTCCCTCAGCAGCACTCCCCAAGCCCAGCACCACAAGGAAGAGACATGGGGGATTTTGTAAGCAGCCCACAAAATCCCATCGTGCACCGAATCAGCGGCTCGTTTCAACAAGATGTGGCAGGGATGGTAATTGTACATTGAGTGCTCTCTGGTTGATTAAGAACATATTTATTGAAGTTTATCTACTGTAATATGTATGAGTCTCTTATTAGATAATTGCTAAACCTCAAACACCTGTTTAACAGATCATATATATAACCCATTACATAGTTGTTAAACCACACTGGGTTTAATTCATCAAACGCGAATCCGTTCTAAATTGAATTCATTTTGAGGCACTTTAAGGGAAGCTCTTCCCTCTCCTTTCCTTCTGCAAATGGCATCTCAGCACTCTGTTTTCCAGTGGTGGTGATGTCTCTGGACAGCTTTAGCCTCTGCGTCCTTGGTTTGTTGAGCAACCGACATAGCTGAGATGCGCACAAAAAGCAGTCAGCCAAATAAAAATCTCAGTGTTAAACTCGGAGATGCCTGATCCTGCCTGCAGGTAACTGGAGCAGGACAAGGGAAGGGTGGATGGGCTGTGGGCAGGCTGTGTGAGGATGAGGGTCACTAAGGCAAACACAAAACTGAGATGGTTTGCATAGCCCTGGTGCTTTTAGCTCTAAATCAGCAAATTCCCATTTAATAGAATTGTGGAATGGTTTGGGTTGGAAAGGACCTTTCAAGGTTGTCTAGTCGCAACCCCCTGCAGTTTGGAGGGGCAGCTTCAAGTAGAGTAGGTTACTCAGAGCCCTCTCTAGCATGGTCTGGGACGGGGCTCTGAGCCTCTCTAGCCAGGTCCAAGGATGGGACATATTCCACCTCTCTGGACATCCTGGGCCAGTGTCTCATTACCCTTCACGTAAAAAAATATCTTCTTTATATCTAATCTACTTCCTTTTAGTCTAAACCCCTCACCCCTTGTCCTACCAGAAGAGACTCTGCTAGAAAGATCATTCTTGTCTTTTTTTTAAAGTCCTGTTTAAGCACTGAAGCTTCCAAGTGCTGCTGACTTCCCTCTCTGTGAGCACAGCAGTGCTGGGTACCCCGGTGCTGCTGCTGGAGCCCCCACATCCATCCTACCTGGAGGCATAGTCCTCAGCTTTTGTTTCGTGGATTTAAAACCCTTAATTCCCCCATCCAGCTCTGGTGCCCTCCAAGCCAGGCAGTGCGGCTCTCACTCAATATGCCCAGTTAAGGTGGGGTAAATCCTGCTCCTCCTTGCCTAGTAGTGCTGCCTGCAATGAGAGGTCCTTGCTTGTGCAGAACTGATCTTTTGTTTTCTTCTCTCTTTATTTAACTGTCCCATGGGGTAATCACTGAGTGCCCTTCATTTTGCAGTGCAGAACTGGTGTTGACACGCTGCTTTATTAAATGAGTAAGGGGAAGGCCCTTGGAGACACTATTTAAATAAGGGAGAAATCTTGCTGCTGGTCTAGGAATGAATAAATACACACCAGACTCCGGTAACTCATTTATTTCCATCCTGGTCCTATGAAAAATTTTGCCAATGTGCTTATTTGTGCAGCTCTTTAGCAAACTGGACTGTGAAGTTACAGAACCTTCACATCCCACCCTTGACCTGTCCCTGTGGAGAGGCATCCTTCCACTTGGCCACAGACACGTGGTTTCCATCTCCATCTTTGGAGAGTTTTGTAGCAAGACATTGAACAGCTGAGTGATATTTATGAATCACAGTTTGGGTTGGAAATGACATAGGATCATAGGATCATCTGATCTGTCGGATCATAGAATGGTTTGGGTTGGAGAGGACATTTAAAGGTCGTGTAGTCCAACCTCCCTGCAGCCAGCAGGGACATCATCTACTAGAGCAGGTTGCTCAGAGCCTTGTCTGACCTGGCCTGGAATGTTTCCAGGGATGGGGCATTTGGCATCTCAAGCAGAAGTAGGTATGATTTCAGGAAGGGACCCTGAGGCTGGGACAGGCTGACCCAAGATCACATTGCTGCGTTTCTGGATGGTGTCTGCACAAAACCAGCAGAGCTGTGGTGTTTCTGCTTTCAATCCCAGCTCAGTGGTCAGAGGGCAGACATAGTGGCTTTGCTACAGCCCCCACTCATAGTCATCCAGGCCTTTGGATGCTTTACCAAGGGTTTCAGCTCTAAAGTCAACATAAATCACACAGTTGGCAGGCTCTCCCTTTCTGTCTCTCTGGTTATTTTCAGTTCGTGATAAAACAATGTGGAAAGGAAGCATGCAAGCCAAGGGGAGGGTGAGAAGAAACAAGATCCCTTATCTAATGCATGCCTGAGGTGCTCAAATGTTTCTGTATCAGCAATTATTTTGCCTGGCTTAGGGTTTTCACGAAGCTCTTGAGTCTTGCAAATGTGATCTGAGATCACGCTGGCAAAGCACAGACCCAAATTCTTCCCTTGTCTCTGAATCTTTCAGTAGCCTTCAGACGAGACCTGTGAAGCATCTTGCATGCACACCAACACCAGGGAAATGAACTGGAGAAAAGAATTTGCCAGGCTCTGGGGATATGCTGAGCATCTCCAGCTCTCTGCTTTGATGCCCTCATCTCTGGCTGCCCCCATCCTTCACTTGCTGGATTAATTAAAAGCTGGGCAGGATCAGGCAGCTTGAGGTTCCTGCCTGCTGCAAGAGAAGATGAATATATTCCAAGCAAAGCACTGCAAATGCAGTGGAGGTTAAGGCATTGCACTTGGTGTAGGCTTGCAGGGCGAATATGCTTGATGAGGATGATTTCTGTACACATACCCATGGCTGACAGCCCAATCGGTTAGAGTGTGAGCTTACAAACCTCTTACTAAGTAGGAAGAAAAGAAGGAAAAATGCCTTACCACTAATAGGAAAGGAATAATATCTCTTCATCTATGTCTGGAAGCACCCTTAAAGTCATACATATGTGCTACATTTTAACTGAAGCAATACACAGTGCTCAGAAAAGCAATATCCCCAAGCTCTGCTCCAGCTCTCGTGTTGATTTTGATATTTTTAATATCGCATCCAGACAACGGAGCCTGTCAAGTGCCATGCGAAGCGTTCATTTAACTAAGCCAATTTAGAATGTGTAACAATTATAAAGAGATGGGCTCAGATGAGTCAATTTGTCTCGAGTGTTTTTCAGTTGGGCTTAATAATATTGGAGAAGTGAGAGAAATTGGAAAAAAATTCACCCTCTATGTTCAATTCTTTTGAGAAGTCGAAATACCTAATTCACTCTGGCAAATGATAAATGTTCCTCCCCTCTTCTAATTACATCTTGCCTTAGTCACAGCAGTGTCTAGTAAATTCTCCTTTTGAGACTATGCACGTCACACTGTGTCCTTGTTTAAACAAAAAAACCCAACAAAACACACATACACAAAAAAAAAAAAAAAAAAAAAAAAAAAAAAAAGGAAAAGTTGTTGATTAGATTTATTTTTTTTTTTTAAAGAACAATCCATTCAGTTAACCCAGGATCTGGAATTGACTTTTCAGATTGCTAACCCACTTCTTTGTTGCTACTTTTTTTATGTGCTGCATCTTAAAAATGTTCAGCCTGGAGAAGAAAAGGGAGAGCTTAGAGTGCTTACAAACATGGTTTAGTGGTAGACTTGATAGTGCTGGGCTAATATTTGGACTTGATGATCCTGAAGGTCTTTTCCAACCTAAATGATTCTCTGACTCTACGGACAGTGTGTGGGGCCCATGTTTCCCCTGCCCTGTGCACTGAACTTGTAATCCTCTATTGCAGGGTGACACTGATGTTAGGTTGGAGCTCCTCAGCAGCATAGCTCCCAGCTAGTCACCTTCGGTCTTGTTCTATATGTAACAACCTTCCTACCTATGTATTACTCTGCTAAGTGCATATGGTCCTGTGGGTTGTTTACTGTGAGGACCTATTGTACTGCAGCAGGCACTCTGCAGACAGTGACCTGTGTGGCTCAGTCACTGAATCAATTCCCATCATCTTCCCACTCTCTTCTTTCAAGCCCTGGCACTAGGAATAACTGGTGTTCCTCCAAGAAGGAGATAAAAAGGAATAACAGCCCTTTGGTGCTTCAGTGGAAGCTCAGCACTGCTGTCCTCATGCCCTACCACCCCGTGCCATAGCAGGGCAAACCACAGCCACTTGTGAAAGGGGCCCTGTGCCGCCCCAACCCGCTTTGACTCAGTGACCTCTGCTCTGCAGCTGGAGACAGAAAAGAGGGTTAGAAATCTGCTTAGAAGTCTGGCTCATTAATACCCTGCCCAAAGCTTTTATCAAATAATTAGCTTTTGTATTGCACTTCCCAGTCAGCAATAAATAAATAAAGAGGCAGATAAAATGAGCATTATGCTTAAGCCGTGCTTTTGGAAATGGCTCCTCTGACCCTGCCTGAGGCCACGTCCCTGGGACCCACACGTCCCTCAGTGTGGAGCTGGTGAAAGGCACAAGGACCTGAGCGTCTCCTCTGGAATTCAGTGGGTGAGGTGAGCTCTGCACGCCTTGATGTGAGTTTTGGTCCAGGTTTGTGTGATGTGTAGTGCTGTCCCTGTGGAGATGTGGCAGAAGAGAGGTGCCACATGGTGGTTCTGGTGACTGTATCCTTCCTGCATTCCTGCTGGTGCCTTGAATTTTGTCCCTGAGGTAGCTCTGCTTGATGTGAGACACAGGGACGTCCCTGCTGCCATGTAATGCCTCCACACTGGGCTCAGCATGAGCTTGAATGGGCACCACGGGGTCAGTCAGCAATGATCCATGATCCCCCTGCCCTGGGGATGTTACTTCCCACATTGCTCCCCACCACCATTCTGCAGACAGGCAGTGGATTGAGCTGGCAGTTTAAATGTGCCGAAGCTGCAGTTGCTGTTTGGACTGTTTATCTTGTTTGGTCTAATTATGCCAAGAAAGTCATTATAATTTTATGCTCTTTGGATTAACGTTCTTGCCGAGGGCACCATAATTAGTGTATGGTTTGTAGCTTAATGATTCTGAGCACAGTTAATGCAAACTTTCTAACTGTAAATCAGGGGACTTGGGACGTGGGGACTGACACAGTGGTGGATCTTCTCAAGAAATAAGCATTTATTGGCCTGTTTTTAAGATGGGCATCATTCTTCACATCACTCTTGAGCTCTCACTACATCCTAATGTAGCCAAGATACTGCTAAGGAATTGCAACGAGCTACAATCCTCTTCTGAGCTGAGAAATCTTTTCCCAGAGTGCCTGCTGCTTTTTGCATCTCATGGGGCATTACATTGTGAGTATACTCAGCCCTTCATCCCATCCTCCTGGTACCAACATGGAGCTGTCCTGTTCAGGTGACCACAGAGCATTTCTCTGGCTGCCCAGGGAAACAGGATCCACCACATGGAAGCTTGCCCAGCTCTCTCCAAGGAACAGGCAATTTGGGTAATGCTAATCTCTCCTTTAGCTCCAGCTGTTAGTCACTTTAAGTATCTTTTCTTTCCTCATGTTATTGTGGACAGTGTTGTCCTTTCTAAAGTGGAGCCTCTTACCACGTGGGACTGGGTTTGGAGGTGCTGTTGTCCAGGTTTTGAAGGACTGTGACACCTCCGCCCCAGCCATGGGTTTATTGATATTTTAAAGAACTTTGATATTGAGATCATTGGCATTTTAAAGAAACTCATCATTCAACACTGAGCTCTTGCAAACCTGCATCTCTCCCCACCTCAGGTCTTCTTGCTGGGGGGTATTGATGGAACCAGAGACATCCCCCCTAGCTCATCCCTGCTGCCCACTGCCAACCTGGTTTCTTATTTATTTATTACTCATCAGGCTGATGATGAGCTCAGAGACAGTGCAAGATACTGAGCGACCAGACTGCAGTCAGCTTGACTTGATAAATTGTTTGGGTTGAATCAGAAGCTCACAGGAGACTTTCACAGTTTCTTTCCCACTGGAAAATGTCATTAATTCATAACCAAATGGCTACCAGGATCAGGGGTTCTTGTTTTAACCCAAGGATATTTCTGTGATAAATGTCACATCTTTCCTTGAGTACAGATCTAAGGGAAGGTTAAAGAGCAAAGCCCATCACCTGCGGCAGTGGATATGTCACCACATATGTTCTGTTTTCACAGAGAGGTTTTCCCTGGCAGGCTGGGAGCAATCTGTGGGACTCCTGCTGGAAAATGCCACCATCCTGGGATGGTCCAGTCGCACCCCAAGGTGCTTCACGCTCTACCAGCCCCTCACTGTGCTCACAGCAACACTCACAGAGGTGCAAAAAGTTCTTCGCGCATAGAGACCCCTTCACCTTGCCTGGCATTGGAGTTGCTCAGTCACCTTTTGAGGACCAGTGGTGCAGCCCTGGGAAGGGCTGGGGTGGTACAGGTACTGCCTTTCTCTGGGGATGGCAGAGCTGCTGTAGACAAGTAGTGAACTTGAAACCGTTAACAGAAGAATAAATGGTGGCGAAGTGCATGTGAGGAGCAACTCTTCCATTTTGTGCCGAGGAGATTAAATTTTCATGCTGCTTCTGCAAGGCTGTCTTAAAAACAAAGCATTGCCATAACCCAGGCAAGGGATGCACAGGAGGGAGAAGCATCTCACTTTGCTGCCAAGTCTTGACCTCAGGGTTTTCCCTTTCATCTGCTGGAGAAGTTGGACTTCCCGATGCCTGGAGGCGCATGCTGGACTGGGGTTAACTTGTGCTGGTGTCACCGTGGCTCTGCCAGCTCCCGGTGCTGGGGCCACCACACAGTGGTTTGGAAGTGGGCTGGAGAATGAGCTCACTGGATGGAGAGGTGCCAGCCTGCACAAGTGGTGGGGAGTGTTTTACATCACTAAACAAGATGCCTTTTCCACATCCCCCTCTGCCCCCAGTACTGGCCTGCAGCCTGCTTGCTGGTGGGTTCCTGGAGATGAGGTGTCTGCAAGTGAGGGTCTCCCCACTTCTGCCACTCACAGTTCTGCAGTAGTTGGATCTTTTTTCTGCTCTGCTTTTTGCTGAGGGTTAGCACTGTGCTGAGCTCTGCTGCCTCTCAGTCCAGTGGTGGCTGCATTTCAGGAAACTAAGGAAGTGCTGATTTTCCTTAACTGGCCTCTCAAAGTTGCTGATCACTCTGAGGCTCTCAGGTTAAACAGAAAGCTGCTGCCCCTTGCTACGGGGCTGTCTCGCAGCTAGGGCAGGCGTGGAGGAAGGTTTTGATGCATGAGCTGAGCTTTTTGTGTTCTCACAGATCAGGTGCCACTGTGGTCCCCAGCCTGGGTAAACTCATAGGCGTGTCTGGGAAGTGGAAACCCAACCCTGGGATGTGATGCCAGTGCCACACTGCTGGATGGGGGAGCTGTAGTCGTGGTCATCCACATGTGAGCCAGAGCAGAGGCATCAGGGTATGGATGCACTGGAGAGCTTAGAATGGATGGATCATGCTTGAAAAAAAAGCCACTCAAAGCCCTTCATGCCAGCAACAAGCTGCCTGTGCACTCGCCCTCATGATGCATCCAGAGACATGTCCTGACATGGAGCCCTGGGGGAGGATGGTGCTTGTGTTCCAGGGATGACATTGGGTGGAGGATCTTGGCAAGCTCCCGACTGACCAAGCTTTATGAGCATTGACTTCAAGTTAATGAGAGGCGACGGGAAAGGGGGTGCTGGGGCATGCTTCCTGTGGGCCTCTACCACCACATCTGCTTGGCTGTGCCACCGTGTCTGGGGCACATGTGCTGCCATCAGCCTGCCTGGGAGCCTGGCAGCAGGAGAAAGGCACTAATAACCTTCCCCCAGGCGAAGAGCTGGTGGGCACATTGCTCTGGGAGGCTGGGGCAAGATGGCAGCCCCTCACCACCAAGCTGACTAATGGGATGAGAAGGACAGTTAATGTTTTAGGCTGCATTGTTGCTGTGGTGTCAGAGGAAGGAGAGAGTGGCTTATCTTGGGGGCATGACTCTGCCCTCACCCTCTAAGTGTTGTCCCCTGTCTGCCACCCTGCCCTGGGCTGTGTCTGTCTCCAAGGCACATAGAATCATAGAATTGTTTTGGTTGGAAAAGACCTCTAAGGCCATTGAGTTGGAGTATCAACCTAACACCACCATGGCTATAAATCTATGTCCCAAAATGCCATCTCCACACGTTTCTTGAACTCCTTTGATGAATGTGACTCCACCACCTCCCTGGGCAGCCTGTTCCAATGCCTGACCACTCTTGCAGTAAAGAAATTGTTCCTAATCTCCAGCCTAAACCTTTCCTGGCACAATTCCAGGCCAACACAGAGCCTTGTGATGCGAGGGGTTAATTTTGGATACGTTGGTGTGCTATGGCAGCAACGACAATTCCTTTGCAGGAAAGGCAATGTCGGAGCCGTGGCCAAGGGCTTGGCATGGGCTGTGCAAGGCGGCTCCCACCTGGTGGTGTGGGGCCGAGCGGGAGGGGAAAAACATGCTCAACCAGCACAGAGAAGGAAGCTGCTCCTCTCCAGACTTTGCATCTTGTTTGGCTCGTTTGGGTAACAGCAGCTTTGGGGAAGGGCAGTGGCCGGGACTGTTGCCTTCTAGTTGTGAGCTCAATACAATCCATGTTCATGCCACCACTGCAGGGCGGTCCAGCTGGCCCAGGAAAGACATCCAAATCCCACATTTCATTCACACTGAGTGCCAGTCCTGGGAAGAGAATTTTGGGAGGAATCCGGTGCTTGTGTGAGTGTGGAGGAGCCCTGCTGTGGCCGAGCAGCTGGAGCCCAGCCCAAGGCACAGCTGCAGGGAGTTAAGTTACTGAGCTTCCAAAAGGACATTTTTCTGTGGTTCCCTCATTTGAATGTGGAATAGTGGAGATATTGTGAGGAGAGCCTGCCTGGGAGGCTAACAGAAAACCAAAGCCGTAGCACGTGCACTTGTGCTGCTGGTGCCATTTTGGCGGGTGGCAGTGGCAGTGGGAACAGCAGGCAGGTGGGTGTCCCAGCCTGTGACGCTTCAGGTGGAGGCAGGAATTCAGCCAGTCACTGTTCAGGGAACAGTCTGGGATGAGAAAGCTGGATGCCAACTGGAATGGCCCCTGGAATCTCCCCCATGGGTGTCTGAGATTGTTTGGCAGGGAAAGGAACAGGGAAACGTGCATTGCTAGGAATGGTGCAGAAAACAGCCTGCACCCAACAAAGGGACACAATCTATGGTGTCCCTTTTTGCAACACAGGCAGAACATGAGCAACAACATCCCCACCAGCCTCCTGCTGGCTCTGCTCACTGAATAAAAGCCCTGGTCCACAGTGGCAACAAAAAGTGCAAAATAAGCTCCTTGGGTCTGTGTTTCATAGAATCATGGAACATTTTGGGTTGGTAGGGAAATTTCAGTGTAGTCTAGTCCAACCTCCCTGCCATGAACAGGGACATCTTCAACTAGATCAGGTTACTCAGAGACCCATCCAACCTGACCTGGAATCTTTCCAGGGCTGGGACATTTACCACCTCTCTGGGTCTCACCACCCTTACTGCAAAAAATGTCTTCCTTAGGTCTAGTCTGAATCTTCCCTCCTTTAGTTCGAGCTCATGCACCATCAGGGATGTGCATTTACTATCCCAATGGGTCTGTCTGGCTGTCCCATGTGAGATGTTTGCTGGAGGAGCAGCTGGGTGACAGAGGGTACTCTGTGCATGCGTCATCCCCAGAGGAGATGCTTTCACAGTGTCAGGAGGGAATCGGCAAAGGGCAGAGATGCTGGCTCAGACAAAACGATTTTGAAGGTGGATTTGCACAGCTTAATCTCTGAACTCTCACGTTATACATGCAGCAGCCCAGCTCCACATCTGTCAGGCTGCCAACCCCCCAGGGCAGATCCGGGACAGGTTCCTCCACACAAACAAGCTGTGCTGTACTGTGCTGAGGATGCAAAACCCATTACAGGACCTTCAGCATTTCTGTCATTCCAGAGATGCCTGCAAGGTTTCACTGCAGCCCAAAGGCAACCCTGTTAGGGAAACCAGCACACAGAAATGCTTCTCATTCCAGGCCCTAACCCAACGGTCATCTTAACCACTCAGTGCCCGTTTTTATCCTCCTGCCAGCACAGACCCCACAGCAGGGTCCTGGTTCACATTTGGTGGTGTTGATCTGGGCGGACATCCCCATCCCACTACTGCTGGTGACCTTCATGGATTACTTCTACCTTTTGAATGGGGAGGAGATCCACAGAATGCCTTCCCCATCACTGTGGGCTGTACCTGGCGGCCCAGAGATGTGCCCTGTCATGCTGAGTTCATCACTGAGGACATCAGAGCAAAAGCCCTCCACTCAGGACTTATCATCTGGAGCTAGACATTGGGTGAGGCTGAGTTTCCAGATAGAGCACTGCCACTTCCTACATTCCCCAGCACTGTTTGTTTCACAGCATGTTGGCCATCCTGCTTGATGGTTGGACTCAGTGATCACAGAGGTCTTTTTCAGCTGGAACAATTCTGTGATTCAGTGAGAGCCCATCACTCCCCAGGGTGTACTGTGTGTGTCCATATCATGCGCCCAAAATCTCCATCCTGCTGTGCATGTTTCCCAAATGTTTGTGCTTTACCCTGTGCTGTAGCAAATCAAGAGCCTTGGTGCTAAGCTATCCACAAGATGATGGATGAACCAACCTGCTGGCTGGCATCGAGAAGGCAAAGCAGGGGCACCAAGGCTTTTGGAGAGACACACACATAGGCATAAATGCTCACCATGGGCACAGAGCTGTGGGGTGGAGAGGAGGCTCCAGTCCCCATGCAGAGCGAGTTCTGCCACTTCAAAATTAAATGCAGTTGCCATAGAAATATTAATTGGGAACAAAATCTGAAGATGACACTTAAGCAGAAGATGGAGCATTATGGAGAGATAAGGACAACGATGAAAATAGAACAGTTAAAAGGAAAATTCTTCAAAAGAAGTATCATGTAGGTGAATATTTAATGCACGATCAGCAGGTTGCCACGTCAGCAGAGCTTTTAATATTGTAGGGCAAAGGATGGAAAAGTGCTTGCTGGGGGATGCAGCACTCTTCTTCTCTCCAGCCAAGGTCACCAGGTACTGGAAGGAGAACTTGAGGATGGATCCTGCAATGGTAGCAAGTTTCTGCTCTTGTTCGCAACAGGGACATACTGCAGGACCTGGCCAGGTGCTGTCACTGCTAAGAGCACCTACAACCCAGAAGTCAGACAGTGGACATCCTTCTCTCAGTCTGGATTCTCTGCCTCTGGGCAGAGACTGGCAAGAGGTTCCCAGCACACAGCAAGGTTTGTGACTCCTCCTCCTGGGAATATTTGCATGGAGGGCAGAGAAAAGCTCCCAGCCCTGCCAGACAATGCTGGGGAACCAGATCTTTCAGGTTCTTCTTGCCCTCGAACCGTTGCTTGTCCTGGGTTTTTGGAAACATGGCAGAAAGAGCCACAAGTGGAGAGGTTTTTTCAGGTGAAGCAGAGCTGATGCAAGGCAAAGTGGTGCCAAAGTGCCTTGCTGAGCAAATTCCTCTGCCACAAGGGGTGCTCAGAGCTCCCCAGGGAAGGACATGATGGTGGGTCACTTCTTCTCAGGGTGCTACTGTCATTGGTGGAGAAGAACAGGACATTGCTGCAGAAGAATCTTAGCCAGCAAGAGCAGCTCCATCCTGCCGCCCAGTTGTGCGCTTGCTCTGCCAGCTCCAACCCATCAGGGCCAGCTCCTATTTTACACAGAGGAGATGGCTAAACTTCGAGTCTGCTACTAGCCTTTTGCCCCTTTCCTCCTTCAGCAGTGGGATGGTGTTTCCTGAGGGCTGTGGTGTGGGATCTGTGTGGGGGTGGGGATGGAGTTGAGCATGATGGCAGGGATGAGGATGGGGACAGGGATGGTATTTGGGATGGGACTGGGGATGATGACAGGGCTAAGGATGGAGATGGGGATGGGGACAGGGATGGAGACAAGGATGGAACATCTCATGCAGGACCACAGTGTCCCATAGTGGAGGTGATGACCAAAGGCAATCAGAGACAGCTCTTGCACCATGCCTCACCTTGCCAAGGCAGCACTGCAGGGATGTAGTGAGGGGCTGGCAGCTCTTGTTATCTCCATCTCCTTCAGGAGGAAGCAGGTGGCTGTGGCCTGGCAGGGAGCAGCAGCTGCCTGGGCACATCTATCTCCACCGATCTTTCCACTTAAAAGGAGGGAGGATTACAATGAAGTCTACTTTTCCCATGAACCACCTCCCACTGTGTTATGCTCTGAAGTTAATTGCAAATGAGGAGATGGAAATAGCTTATTTTGACTTTCCTTAAACAGTGCTTCACTGATTTTTTTTCCCGTGGTTTTTTTTTCCTTCCTCAAGAGGCAGGCCTGTATCTATTGGAAAATAGCAATTATTTCTCTAATTCCCTAGAATTAGTGGAATTAGTTGAATGGGTAAAATTTGAAGTGAAATGCTGATTAGAAATATACTTGAGTTGGAAGCACCACACACGTCATGGTGGAGCATGGGGTGCTCCTCCTCCATCTCAGGGCACAGCAAAACTCAAGGTTTCTTGGGAAATAGTAAAATATCTTTCAGTTATGGCCACAAAAATGATCTTAGGGCTGGAGCACCTCTCCCGTGAGCATAGGCTGAGAGAGTTGGGTGATTTAGCCTGGAGAAGGGAAAGCTTCAGGGAGACCTTATTGTGGCCTTTCAGTGCTCAAAAGGGGCTACAGGATAGATGGGGAGGGTCTTTTGATGAGGGATTGCAGTGATAGGACAAAGGGTAACAGTTTTAGACCAAAAGAAGGTAGATTTAGACTAGATTTAGACGGGTTGCTCAGGGAGGTCGTGGATGCTCCCTCCCTGGAGGTGTTCAAGGCCAGATTGGATGAGGCCTTGAGTAACCTGTACTAGTGGGAGGTGTCCCTGCCTATGGCAGAGGGTTGGAACTAGATGATCCTTGAGGTCCCTTCCAACCTTACCATTCTATGATTCTATGATTCTAAATACAAAGAGGAAGTTCTTCACTTTGAAGATAGTCATGCACTGACACAGGTTGTCTAGAGTGGTGGTAGATGTCCCATCCCTGGAAACATTCCAGGTCAGGCTGGAGAGAGCTCTGAGCAACCTAATCTAGTTTCAGATGTCCCTGCACACTGCAGGGGGATTGGAGTAGATGATCTTTAAAGGTCTCTTCCAACCCAAACCATTCTATGATTCCATGCTGTGGTGGGAACCTGTACAGCCAGACCTGCTTGTCCAGAGCTGGAGAGGACGTCTTGGCCTTCAGCAAGCTACCATCGGGCTGTGGGCATGCCAAGTGGCTCTGCAGCTCTGGTGGAGCCTGTGATAACACAGCTGAGGACAGACTTGTCCTTCTGCTTCACAAAAAGTAGGAAAAACCCACTCCAGCCACTTTTCTATCACAGTATCACCAAGGTTGGAAGAGACCTCAGAGATCATCAAGTCCAACCCGATACCACAGACCTCAAGACTAGAAAACCAATATCTTCATTTTCAGGAAGATCAAAAACTTCTACCAATTTTCCATGGAAATGTGATTCATATGGATCATCATCATCATAGTCATCATCCTGCTCTGTGTCATCATGAATATAGTGCTACTTGTACAGACATCTCTCTTGCTCCAAGGTCTCACTAATGAGGCAGGCTACTTCACTCTGAGTCCCTGGCTTCTCTCTCCCAATAAGAAACCTCACTTTGCCTTTGGTGTTTTTTAAAACAGTGGCTTCTAAACTCAGGCAAGGCTGGATTAGTCCTTTTTGGGCATCTCTCTCCTGTGGCATGCAGGGCACAACGCAGGTTTGGGGCTCCTTGGTCCTGCCAAAGATGTGGTGCTCAGGGTACTTCATATAAAAAGCTAAAAATGATCTTGTGGTATTTTTAATAACCTGCTGGTTTAACTCAATTATGAGAGCATAATTAACTTGCTGAGATGAAACAGCAGATAAACCTTTGATTTTTTTTTTCTTTTATTTTCTTTTCTTTATTTTTTGCTTGAAGAATGCTGCAGATAGATTTCAAACTTTGTGTTCAATTACTTAGAAGAGAGGGAGGGGGAAAAAAATTAACAGGTTTCTGATGAGGAAAGCATACTGCCTCCTTCATAAAGAGAGATTTATTAAGGAGAGCGGACGAGCGGACCTCAGGGCTCAATCATCTACTGTTTTTTTCTTTTTCTTTTTTTTTTTTTTTTCAAAGGGTGATTCAATTACTTTAAGATGTGTTGCCTAAAAGAACAAACCGGGCTCTGTTACTTGGCAAATTAATCAAGCTCCTTTAGTGGTTTCTCTGGGTTAATAATTTCATTTAGGCAGCCTTCTGTTTCGTGGTTTCATCCTTGCCATGAAAACTCTCCAAAGAGAGGGAGGGAGGAACAGCAACAACAGCAGCAGCAACAGAGTGCTCCTCATTTGAGAGCAGATCTGATCAATGTGTACAAATTTCTGAGGGGTGAGTGTTAAGTGGATGGGGCCAATCTCTTTTCACTGGTCAGCAGCAATAAGACAAGGAGCAGTGGGTACAAACTGGAACATAGAAGGTTTCACCTCAACATAGAAGGTTTCACCTCAACTTCTTTACGGTGAGGGTGAGAGAGTACTGGAACAGGCTGTCCAGAGAGGTTGTGGAGTCTCCTTCTCTAGAGACTTTCCAAACCCACCTGGATGCATTCCTGTCTGAACTACCCTAGGGCATCCTGCATTGGCAGGGGGGTTGAACTGGATGATCTCTGTAGGTCACTTCCAAGCTCTAAAGTTCTGTGATTCTGTGATTTTCTGTACCAGGCAGTGAATGCAGCCACAGTGGGAGAAGCTTTCCCCACGTCAGCTTATTCAGAGGTGCCTGTGAAAGCAGCAACTGGTTGGAAGATATTTAGGAAAAGACCAAAAAAAAAAAAAAAAAAAAAAAAAAAAAAAAAAAAAAAAAGAAAAGAAAAGAAAAGAAGTGTGAAGGCTAATATTTTCACTGTGTAAAAAGGCCATTTGGGTTTGTTGTCATCTCTGAAGGGGCTGTGGATTTTATTCGTAATTACTGCGAATGATGTTCTCTGGCTAGCACCAGCCAATCCTGGAAATGTCACCAGTCTTCAACATGTTCTGCTCTTGAATATTCATAGCTCTGCTATTTGGTACAGATGGAGACCGTGCAACAGAGTGGGGAAAGAGTTTGCAAAACAGAACTGCCCATACCTTTGTAATTCGGATGTTTTTCCCAAAGCCCTGCCCTGGCTTGAGAGGCTGCTGCTGGTCTCTTCTCACAGGTAAATAGTGATAGAACAAGAGGGATAGAACAAAAGGGAATGGCGTCAAGCTGCTACTGTGTGGATTTAGACTGGGCATTAGGAAACATTTTTTCACAGACAGAGTGGTCAGGCATTGGAATGGGTTGCCCAGGGAGGTGGTTGAGTCACTGACCCTGGAGGTGTTTGTAAGTCATTTGGATGTGGTGCTTGAGGATATGGTTTAAGGGTGAACTTTGTAGAGTAGGGTTAACAGTTGGACTTGATGATCCTGGGGGTCTTTTCCAACTGGAATGTTTCTGTGATTCTGTGATTCTGGGTGTGGTGAGGATGTGACAGGACTCCCACATCGGGAAGGATGTTGCCTCTGGGGCAGCTGAGCACATCACCCTGGTACCAACAGCCTGTGGTCATGCCAAAGCCCATCATGAGCTTGTATTTTAGGAGCTATTTCCTACACCATTTCCTGGAAGCAGAGTTTTCTCAGTGGAAAACTGCTCACACTGCCATTGCCTAGAGGGCAGAGGACGTGGGGATGCTCAGTAGATACAGGTTCCCCAGCACAGCCAGACTATCCCTGGCTGGCTGCTTCCAAATCCCATCAGGCAGACTTTGGGGAAAAGCTTCAGAGCTATTTTCATGCATAGTAAGACATCTGTAAAAAGTGTGTGTGCAGTCTGGTTTCTCCCATTGGCTGGCTACAAACACAAAAAATCATGAAATGTGGTGAGCTGCACCCACTTCAGATGAAAAATGGATGTGGAAATGCCAAACTCTGCAGCCAGTAACATTTTGGTGGGGGGCAGAGATGCTCAGGGTGACCTTTCCACATAAAACCACAGCTCCTGCAGGCATGCAGGGCTGCACAAAGGGCTTAAACTTCAGCCTGAACTGTAAGAGCAAATATTGACCCTACAAAAACACCACGGGGACACAGGCAGCCAGACTGGTCGGTGATTAGTCCTAATGAGGGGCTTCATTAGGGGCTGGGTGGGCAATGCCTCCACCCCTCCCACAGCTGGGACAGGGATGCTCATGTCACGGCTTATTGCTTTTCATTTGGGCAGGGTTCAGTGAGTGATGCAGTTAAGGGGAGGGATTGTGGCTGTTCCCAGAACAAGGGTCATCTGTTTTCTTTCAGAGGATTTGGCTCCAATTTCAGCATTTTGAAGAACAGTGAGGCCCTTTTATCTGCTGGGGAAGGGTTTTTGGGGAGAGGAGCAGTGCAGGCTTGTTTCTCCCTTGTGTGATAACTCATTTTAGACCCTCACATAAGACCTGACATCTGCTTTATGACTTAGGGAAATGCCCTTATGATGGGGATGCTGAGGAGCCATTGCAACCCCTCTCTCCAGGACCAGGCAGGCTGGTGAGTACTAACCACGCTCTACGCCAAGCACCCCACTGCTTGCACCGTGCTGCAGAAATGGCCAAACTGGCCTTTCCCTCTTTGTTTTCCCTGCAGTGCCTGTGGTAGTGCTTTTCAAGGCCAGAACACCTGGTGCTTGGCTTAGCCTCCACCTCCCAAACACATGCTGGGATGAAGCAGGCATGCTGGTGTGCTGAGGTGGGGTGGGTATTTTTAAAGCAGCTGGCAGATGTCAGAGGGCAATTATACTCCAGGTTGCCAAGCAGCCCTGAGCTTGGGCACCATCTGAAAGCACCACATTGGTCTGTTTGTCTTTGGGGAGCTTCTCAGGCAACCCTAACTGTTGCGATTAGTCACGGCTGGAGCTCGAGGGAGGCCAGAGAAGTCCCTTTCCCAGCTGCCCACATGAAAGGGAATGGCTCCCAGATGTTGTGCAAAGCCCACCTCCAGAAAGAAATCTATCTCTGATCTTATTCTTGGGACTCTGGGAATTAACTTTCCCTTCTTTCCACCCTCCATGCCAACAGCAGAGTCTTGGTGCTGCCAGTTGAGCATCTTTGGATGGGGAATTGCTGTTGTGTCTGGGTAATGATGGCTTTTTATGCAAACAATTCCTTTTTTAAAAATTCCTTTCCTATTAAATGTAATGCGCCAGCAGCTGCTTTTACACCAATACACCAAGAAACATTGGTTAGTTTTTAAGATGTCAGGTGCTCTGCTGCTGGGGATGCTCTGAGGTTCTTCAGTACAGGCTTGTGGGTGTTGGAGCAACTACTGATTTTTAGGGCAGTAATTTCCCCTTGATGCCCCAAGATGGAGGTCTGTGGAGAGGATCTTTCCAAGGAAGTTTTGTTGGCCCTTTCTGGCAGCTCTCCAGAAGTATCAGTACAACTCGAGAACTGCAATGCCTGGCAGACAGCCCAGATCCTGGCAGTGCCCAGGAGATTTTTTTTTTTTTTTATCCTGCATTGGAAGATATTTTGGGAACAAAGTGTTTGCAGGGGACCAAGGGCAGACAGGGACACAGCGAACCCCACAGCATTCATCCCTGGCTGCAATTTTCCTCTCTCCTCCAGTTTACTAAAAGAGTTGCTTTTCCCATGTGAGCAAGAGAAATGATGATTTGCTTTAATTATCACTGCCCTTCTCCAAGCAGGGGATCATGGAATTAGAGGTGGCAAAATTAGAGATGCACAGACACCCAGCTCCACTTATTTCCCTCTTTAATCCTTCTTTTTTTTCCCCCTCTGTACTTGACAATGGCAAGGCCACGCCCCAAATACTAGGTTCAGTTATGGGTCCCTCACTACAAGGAGGACACTGAGGTGCCGGAGCATGTCTAAAGAAGGGCAGGAAAGCTGCTGAAGGGTCTAGAGTCTTGGAGGAGCAGCTGAGGGAACTGAGATTGTTCAGCCTGAAGAAAATGAGGCTGAGGGGAGACCTCATTGCTCTCTACAATTGCCTGAAAGGAGGTTGGAGTGAGCATAGGGTTGGTCTCTTCTCCCAAGTAACAACCAGCAGGACAAGAGGAAATGGTCTCAAGTTGCACCAGAGGAGGTTTAGATTGAGCATTAGTAAAAAATGTCTTCCCCAAAAAGGTTGTCAAACACTGGAACTGGCTGCCCAGGGAAGCAGTGGAATTGCCATTCCTGGAGTTATCTAAAAGGCAGGTAGATGTGGCAGTGAGGCATGGTTTAGTGCTGGATGATGATCTTCCAACCAAAATGATTCTGTGATTTCTGCAGTTCTGGCTGCTCCTGGCCTCAGGTTTCTCCAGCTGCCCATCACTGCCCTCTCCCTGGCTGACTGTTGCAGGCAGAAACATAATGTGGCACAGCCCTTACAGTTCTTTTGCTCTAAGGCTTTTAAGATATCCCAGAGGGCTGAGTGTCCTGCCACCATCCTGTCCCCTTGTTTCTGCTCTGCCTGCCAGGCTGTGGCTCCTGCAGTCTGCAGGAGGATTTATTGCTGGAGATATGCAGTGCTGCAACTTATAGAAGTAGGACATTTGCTTGGCAGCTCGAGAAATAATGGGAGCCTGGTTTAATTATCCTACAGAAATGCTCAGATTGTGCAGATGCCTAACTTAGGTTTAATATAATTAAGATAACTCATGTCTATAAACATGTCTGGGACTGAACCTGATGTTTGAGCTCTGGATCCAAGCCTGTGATTTTCCTCCCTGATCTCAACTGGAGCTTTATTTATCAAGTGACAGCATGATGTGCCCAGACTCAGCCTGTCACTAGCAGAGCCTTTGGTTTGTGTCTGTGATGCTGAGGAAGGTGTTTTTCTATGGTTCTGTGCTGTTTATTCCACATGGATGCTGGGGGAAAGCTGAGCAGTCATGTCCCACACTGGGGCATGCTGCCAGCCTTGGTGCTGGCATTGGTTGTGCTTAATTGAACAGGATAGGAAAAGCAAAAACCTTTTTTTTTTTTTTTTTTTTTTTGCTGGCAGTATCGGCGCTCTGGAGTTAAACTGAGCCTTCTTCTTGTGTAGAAAATCGCCCTTTCTTCCCAGCATTTGGGTCCAGCCAGACTGCCCTGCTGGGAGCAGTTTTGCAGCTCAGCTTAGCCCAAATGCTTCTCCTAGGGTGAATGCTCAGGATCTGTTTCCCAAGGTGAAGATCTCCTTGGCATGCCACATCCAGGAACTTGTCAGGCACTACATAGCTGAAATATGGCCTTGTTTTTCTCTGCTGCCACCTCCCTCTGGCCGCTTTTCTCCCCCAGTTTGGCTTGTTCCTCTCTCCCTTGCTATGTGCTGCTCTTCACACCCTGAAAACGCCTTCTCACACCCTGTAATGGTTTGTCAGCCCAAAATATTGAAGCTAGGATGTTACTCACCAATGGGCACCTGGACAGGGGGAGTCTGAGAAGATGATGCTGGGGAACTCCAGGGGAGCTGATGCTGAGGAACACCTGGCAAACCCCAGGCTCTTGCCTTGCTGAGGGTGCAGTACCCCTCTGGCACCGGCTGCTGCCCATCCCCATCAATCCAGGCTGAGATTAACCTTCTCCTTTTTAACTTTGACTTGAAAGTCCCAGGCAGCAGCGAGGTAAATGTGGGACTGACACACATCACTGCGAAGTAATTAGACCAGCACACACACACACCCAGGCACAGCAGTACTGATTTCTGCATTAGCATGATAATGAATGTTCTCACTAGAAGCTTGTAATTATGTTTCCTCTTTTTTTTTTCCCCCTCCCCCTGAAAGTATAATTAATTATGAATAGAGCCAGAGTCTGATGCTAACATTTCTTTTTTCTTTTTTTTTTTTTTTCCCAATCCTTTTGGTTCTATTTCTGCCCTATTAAAAATTTATGAAGGAACCAGAGGTAAAGTCGTGTTCCCAGACAGTTTCTCCTATAAATTCAATGGAAATAATGTTAAAAATAACAGCATCATAGAATCACAAAGGTTGGAAAAGACCTCTAAGATCATCAGGTCCAACCATTAGCCATGTCCACTTAGCCATGTCACACAGTGCTATGCCTACACACTTTAACAGCTCCAGGGACAGTGACTCACAGAATCACAAAATGCTAGAGGTTGGAAAGGACCTTGAGAGATCATCCAGTCCAAACCCCCCTGCCAGAGCAGGGTCACCTAGAGCAGTCACACAGGAGCACATTTGTAGAAGGAGACTCCACAACCTCTTTGGGCAGTCTGTTCCAGGACTCTGTCACCCTCACAGTGAAGAAGTTTTACCTTATGTTGAGGTAGAACCTCCAAAGCTCCAGCTTGCACCCAGTGCCCCTTGTCCTGTCACTGGACATCACTGAGAAGAGCCTGGTTCAGTCTTCCTGACACTGACACCTGAAACTCATGAAACTCCACCATCAGAATAACAGGAGAAGGTAGGAAGGGACCTGGCAGAGGATTTTCTCCCCTCTTCTTTAGGCCATTGTCCATTTAAGATGCTGCATTTGCCAATTGAAAGCCATAGTCCACCCACAGCTAGAGGGGAGCTCTGCAAGTGGCCATGGCCATGTCCGTGGGTATCACAAGGTGATAGTCAGCCCCTGTAGATGCCATCCCTGCAGGTTCTCTCCTCAAGGCCACTTCCCCCACACAAGTTAGAGGTCTGACCAGGGTGGTGACATGCTCTTGGGGACAAAAATCTTTATTTGTTAAAAACAGAAAAAAATCCCCCACACAACTACTTCCGATATCTTGGAAAAGTTGGAAATACAAAATGCAAAGTGAAGCACTTCTAAGGAGTTGCTTTTCTTTCTCAGCTGGCTCACAAAGAAGAAAAAGATGTGGTTCTTGCTGAGGGGATGCAGCTGATACCTGTGCACCTGCAGAGTACCAGTATGCTCCTACAATGCCCATCCTAGTGACATCCTGGCTGCACAGACACGGGACAAACCCTCTGGTTTGGCCCCAAAGACTGTCATAGTGTGACTGCTCATGGTGGGAAAAACAGCTTCCTCCCCACCTCCAGTGTGCCTCTTCCTTTCCCTGGAAAACCTGTGTTTAATTGCATCATGGACATGCTGAAGCATGTCCAAAGAGGAACAATGAAACTGGTACATTTTGTGGAAGCTTCTGAAGAGTGCTGTGAAGGGTCTAGAGCATGACTCTTATGAGGAGCAGCTGAGAGAACTGGTGGTGTTTAGTCTGGAGAAAAGGAGGCTGAGGTGATACCTTCTCACTTTCTACAATGACTTGAAAGGAGATTGTTCAAGGTGAGGACTCCTCTCTTCTCCCAAGTAACAGGACAAAAGGAAATGGCCTCAAATTGTGCCAGGGGAGGTTTAATCTGGACACGAGGAACAACTTCTTCCTCAAAAGGGTTGTCAGGCCCTGGAACTGGCTCCCCAGGGCAGTGTTGTAGTCTCCATCCCTGGAGGTATATAAAGGATGCATGGATGTGGTGCTGAGGGATGTGGTTTAGTGGTGGTTTTTGCAGTGCTGGGCTAACAGCTGGACTTGATGAGCTTAAAGCTCTTGATTCTGTGTTTTTGTGATCCCTTGGAGACAGAAAGTGGGTGACTGGTGTAAAGATCTAATGCATGGGGACAGGGACTGAGGATGAACCATTCACAGCATCTCTATCCTTCCAGCTACCTCAGAGAAGCCCCTTGCAGCACTGCGGGCTCTGCTCCCTGCCGCCAAAGCTTGTTTTGTTTCACCCTCCTCCTCTGCTGGTTGCCATTCATACCAGCAGCCTTCCCTTGCCATAGGTGTGAACTGTTTTTCTTTCTAAATTGCATTTATTCTAACAAATGTCTCATGCAAACACAATTGCAGGTTTGCTAGAGGGAGATGCTATTTGCAGGCAGCCTTGCACAAAGGCAGATTTATTCTCCTTCCATTCATTTGAAGCTAAAGTAATAGCTCTAACTACATCTGACTTATAATAAGCGTGTTCCTGGGAACAAACCTGTACTCTGCATGTATTTCCCTCTTTGTCAGCTCCATCTAGGCATTTTTTCTCCCTCTCTCCTTTTTTTTTTTTCCCCCAATATATTTTTTTTTCTTCAATAACAAAATCAGAGCCTTGTCAGTTGAAAGTTTATGTGCCCTATTTATAGCTCTCTGCTGTCTCCCAGCTTTTATGTTCCAGCATAAGTAGCTCTTTACCCTGGGCTCACAAGGAGACTAGCGTGAGCCTGAGCAGAGCCTGCACCTCCACAGCAGCTCTTTTATCCTTCCCTGCAGAGAGGATCATGCCCTGCAGGCCATGGACTTGCCTGCTTTGGCTCCAGCCTGGCTGGAGGTGAGCACCCATCCCTGCAGTCCGGAGGACTCTGCCCTGAGTGTTTTGGTATCTCCTTTAGACTCATAAAAGAGTCAGAGAATTGTTTCAGTTGGAAACTGAAGATCATCAAGCTCAACCTACATCTAACCGTCAAGTCTGGTGCTAAACCATGTCACTCACCACCACATCTCTGCTTATTCAAACACCTCTAGGGATGGGGATTCCAGCACCTCCCTGAGGAGCCTGTTCCAATGTTTGAGAACACGTTTAGAGAGGAAGTTTCTTCTAATATCCAACCTAAACCTCCCCTGGTGCAACTTGAGGCCATTATCTCTTGTCCTGTCTCTAGTTACCAGGGGAATTGCTCAATTCCCACCTTACTCCAGCCTCCTTTCAGATAGTTATACAGAGCAAAAAAGGTCTCCTCTTAGTCTCTTTTTCTCCAGACCACACAACCCCAGTTCCTTCAGGTGCTCCTCATAAGAGCTGTTCTGTTTTAGTCAGCAAGTCCTTGACCTGGGAGGGTTGCTTTAGGGCATGGGGAGTGTTTGCTGGGCACTAGGGTGGTTAGCTCCCTGCAGCTACTGAGCTTGCTGGTCATCTTCATTACCAACATCTGACATGTAAATTTCCTTGCTACCTGCTTGATGACTTTCACTCATAAGAAGAATACGAGTGTTCCTCCAGGGAGCTTCTGTGGTTGCTTCAGTGACTTTTGTAGCTAAGCTGCTATCTCAGTGCACTTTGTGTGTGCAGGAGGTGTTCATAGCTGGACAGGCTCAGATTTGGCAGCACCTGTGGCTCCTCTGTGGGTTGTGACTGGTTCCTGAACTTCTCTATTCCTTGTCTCCAGATATCATTCGGGACCAGGCCCAGGCCAGGGTCTGGCAGAGATCCTGAGGGAGGGCTCTGTCCCTGTGGGCAGCAGCTCCCATCACAGCAGTGGCTGAGGTGAAAAGATGAGAGGGTGGTTTGAGAACAAGGCTGAGTCCCTGTAACCCACAGCAGCCTTGGAACACCTCCAACCCAGAATTCCAGCTCTCCTGGGTGCTTCTCTGTCCTCTGGGTCCCTCGTGTCAGTCTTGGCTGGTGGGTTGAGAGAGTGGGGCTGGTGGGAGCTGGGTGCTGGAGCTCACATCCCATTCGGTGCTCCTGTAGCAGCACACACAGATGCTCCTTCCCCCTCTCTCAGCAGAAGGAGCAGTGTCTCCTCTGCTACCATGGCACACTGTGAGGTTTCAGGTAAGGCTCTCCCATATGTTCCAGGCAGAAATATTAGGATAAAAGGGGCTGTGTTCTTCTCCCTCCAACTAACTTCAAACTCAATGAGGAGAAAACTCAGAAAGCTGATAAGACCTAGGTGAAAGGGTCCTGCTCAGACGAGTTTACAGGATAAACAACAGTTACAAACTAAAAAGGCAAAATAATCCATGTTTCAGGCAGCACCACAACTGGCTCTTGCCTGGTCTGGAAAGCCAAGGCTGGAGGAGCACAGCTCTGCCACAGCCCAGCTCCTCCGCATGAGGAATTGGCCCGTCTGTTAAATTTAGCTGATGAGCTGTTCTTGAATTGCACCTAATTATGTCTCCTCTCCAGTGCACAGGCACTTCCCAGCTCTTTTGGGCTGCAAGGAGCTGGATGATTGCAGCTTGAACTCCTCAGGTGGAGCGAGACACTCATTTGTTATCCCCTGTTTGGCTGTCTGGGACTTGGGAGGAGGGAGATGAAAAGCTGAGTTCTCTGGAAAGAGAGGAGGAAAAAAAAAAAACCCAAAAATAAAAACACAACAACACCTGCCCCGCACCCCCCCCCCAAAAAAAAAAAAAAAAAAAACAAAAAAACAAAACCACAAACCCACACAAAAAAAAAAAAAAAAGGGAAAAAAACCCAAACCCAAACCAACAACAAAACAAAACAAACTCACAAGAAAACGAAACCAAACAAAAACCAACCCCCCCAAAAAATCTGGTGACATTCCTTTTGAAGTCTGTGCTCATTAAGATGTCAAAAGGTTGAGTGCCCTGGCAACCGCTGCTCCTCTCTAAGCAGAGCTTGAAATTGCTGCAGCCATGGTGCAGGGAATTCATAGGCACTCACCCAGCTCAGTGTCGCTGGGGAGGTGCCCAAAGTTGGGTGCCTGGCAGCTCTGGTATTCCTCATGAGAAACTTCTCTGATTCAAGCAAGTGCAGCTCTCCCTGCTGGGAGCAGCTACCCCTTGGTGACCTGAGTGCCAGATCCCTGTCCTGTGTCACCCACCACTCCGTGTGCCTCTTTGGCACCTCTCCAGCCACATGAAAAAAAATCAGTCCAGGACCCTGCGAATCATTCTTATGGACCTCACCTGGAAAAAGTCATTACCTCAAAGATATTTGGGTTTGGGTTTGGTTTTTTTAGAGATTGACTCTCAAGCATGAGTTTGGTTTTGCTGAGTTTGCTTTCACGATTGTGCCAAATTTCATCTGGGTCCTTGCCAGCTGCTCCCTGCATCTCCCATCTGCAGGGCTTGTAAAACTTCTGCCCTGTTTCTTCAGGGTCCTCCTTGGCCTGTACTTTTTTTTTTTTTTTAATTTTTTTTCATAATCTTACAAGATACTTCTCCATCCCAATGCAGGGCTCTTGCTGGTTGTTTACAGAAGAGGGAAATATGTTTTTCTCAGTCTCAAATAATACCAAATATCTTAAAATGAAAAACCTCCACAAGCAGAATATCCCAGTTCATGCACAGAGCAGCACATCCACACTGGGCAGGCCCTTGTTTTGCAAGGAGTGCATTGGAAGGCAGAGAAGGGCCTCTGGATCTGCTCAGATTTTGGCTCAGCTTTTTCGGGAACAAAAACCAAAACCTGATATCCCTCTGTGGTTGAAGGCTGGAAGCAAAGGGAGGCTTCCTTTGGCACCCTGCGGAAGTGGTTTATCCTCTCCAGTGGGAGTTACCACCCCAGGGCCATGCCAGGTCCCCAGAGGCTATCATGGGGGAAGAAGGAAAAGGTGCAGACTGATGCCATGAGCTGAAATGCTGGTGAAGGAGTACTCCAGCCCCCAGCAATGGATGCATGAAGGAGCATCACCACCAAACGGTGGGGCAAGGCTGGGTCCCCTCCTCACTACTGTAAGAGAAGGTTTCTGTACTGCTGGCTGAGCTCATTACAAATCCAGACAGAACTGTCATTACAAACACACTTCAGTTCTCTTCCACAGAGGAGGAAGTGTGCCAACACAACCAAAAATATGCAGAAGATCAACTCTCTGGTTAGAAGTGGCCCAGCTACCAGTTTCAGTCCCAGGCTTTTGGCTTTGCTGTGGGAAGCCCTCATCATTTTCTACTGTTTTATTTATACCAAAAATATGATGAAACTAGAGTTGAATGTGTTTTTTTTTCTGTCTTATTACAGTAAGCATCATAAATTATTCACCCATGAGATTCAATTGCATTTCTTACTCAAAAGGAGCTTCCTTTTGTCTTCAGAGGCTCAGACGTCAGAGCCTCCTCGGGCTGTCAGCAGTGCTCAAGTGGCCTGGAGGGGACCGGGCATGACCAGCTGCCTAAGGTCACCTTCATGGGAAGCCTGGGGCTTTCCCAATCACCACAGCTCAAACACACGAGGATATCACCCCCAGCTTTTACCCAGTGTCCCCACAGTGTCCTGGACCAAACTTTTCCTGTAGTGGAAGCAAGACTCCTTAGATGGTATAGGTGGAGGGGCAGAGTGAGTTCTGGGGTAGTTATCAACAGGCAGTGGGGATCCCCCTTACAACACCCATGCCCCAGTACCAGATCCTTCTAGAAAAGAGTGTCCTAGGACAATGTCAGTCTAATCAGCATCCTCTTCATTAGCAGGGACCTATAATTAGAAGCAGCAGCCAGCCATCTGCTTTTATCTCATCACATCACAGTGTCTCTCTGCTGTCCTTTATTACCGGCCATCGTTTTAGATCAGCCTGTCCCTCCACCCCCAGCTGGCTCTGATCTCACTTTCATTATTGCTAATGACTGGCACTGCTGAGGAGCAAGAGCAGGCAGTGCTGGGAGCACTGCAGGAAGCAAGCTCGTGTTTGCTGCCTGCCTGCTCCTTATTCCCTCCCGTTTAATATTTTGGGGTTCACAGCCTTGCCAGTGGATCTTCCCAATGGCCCCCTCTGCTTTGTACTAGGCACTGGGGCTGAGAGTGAGACATTATTGGAGAAAACAGATCTGCTCTCAAGTATTTTTCAGCTTGTAAAATGTTTTCCCAAGTTTCCTGTTGTAACCTGCTCCCAGAAAGGGTGGCATCTGCCAGGATATTGAGAGGACACCCTTGTCCACACCAAGCAGCCATGGACTGCCAGGTAGTAAGACCCTGGAGGGAAGAAGGGAGAAAACTCCCTTTTATGTATCTTTAAATTTGATGCCTAGACAAAAGAGTAAGACATATAAATGGATTAACAGCCATGGTTTATTAGTGCTCCTTAATTCACTTTGTGGGGCTGAGGGAAAAGTTATTAGCAGATGTATGGCCAGTAATAAGCTAATTATAACCCTGTCAGATCAGAGATTTGAAGAGGTGGGTAGTATTGTGTGTGAGATAACTGTAATTGTCTGCTAAAGATTATGAATGAATATTGATTTAATAAAGCTGTGGCCATTTATTTTTCCATAAAGACCAGTTAGTTATTCTGTGAGCTGCCCTGGCACCATGAGATGCAGCAGCCTGGCTGCTGGGAGTCCAAAACTCACATGGAATTGACAACTGAGCCTGTGTCCTGTTCATCAGCATCCCCATCGCTGGCTTTGATGGGGACAGCTATGGCACCTGGCTCCAAATTTGCAACCCCATGCCCTGCCGCACCACAGTGGCTTAGTCCTGTGGTTGCAATGCATCTTGTAGGTGAGAGAGCATCTCCTTGCCCCCTGCTAGATGAGCATCCTCTTGCATCCTTCTGGATGAGTGTCCCATCCCCGTGCAGCCCTCTGGCCCCCAGGGACAGCACTCGAGGGGGTGAGTTGTGCCATGCTGTGCCATGCTGTGCTGTATGCCGTGAGGCCACAGCGCTTCTGTTGTGGGTAGGAAGCAGAGAGTGCACCAGGGTTCTGCAAAGCCTGTTAATCACTGCTCTGATCTTCCACTCGTTTTACCTATTTCTCTGGCTGTACAGATGTAAAAGGCATTTTTAGTTGACACCAAAGGAGAGCACATTGCTGCCTGCCAAGGGACATTTGGTTTTTCTGTCTTGCTGGAGGAGAAAGTTTGCTGTCACTGCCATTACATACATGCCCTCTGTAGGATGGCATGCTGGACTGGGGTACCTGGGCATGCCCAGCTGCCCTCTTTGTGGTGCAGGATGTGCTCCTACACCTGATGCCCTCATTGCTGGGACACTGCACAAGATCTTCTGCTTCAAGGCTCTTCCCCAGTGACATCCACTGGATGATTTTGAGTATTTTATAAATTTTTTTAAGTGATTGTTTCTCCACACTGACTTGGAGCTGAATGCATTCACTCTGTCCACTCTGTTATTATTTCTGTGTTGTTTACTGAAATCACATGGTAGGTGTCTGTTGCTGCTACCTCCACATCTGACAGTAGCTGGCAGTGCCAAGAACTCACAGATCCTTCAGGAAGAACAAGAGGCATGACCCTTTTGGGTTCAGTCTGCTCCCTGATGCATTAATATCTGAAAGGCAGTGTCAGCCTAGCTTGCAAGGAACCAATGTGAGCATGCAGGTGATCTTTAAGGTCCTTTTCAACCCAACCCATTCTATAATTCTACAAACTTCAGGATGCTGCATTGCTGATGGATTTTCCAGCCCCATGGAGAGGCTGATGCACAGAGGTGGGGTTGTCTTTACAGCTCAGGGATGAAGGTGGTTCTGGTGCTGCTTGGATCATTTCCCAATTTGCAGCCACCATCCAGGATTGCTCTGGTATTTCCCCTCTTGGCAAGTAGCTGAGTGCCACCCGCTTTAAGATATTCACATTGCATCATTTGTTTCCATAAATCATTGCCAGCTTGAAAGCAAGCATGGACAATACAGGAGAAGTCATCTGCAGGCAGAATGTGGCCTTGATCAGCTGTTGCAAGGCCCCTGCATCACCAACCAGCTCCTCAGGCTCTTCCTTTCCTTCTCCTCCGGGGCTGCAAGCAGAGATCTCCGTTGTTTTGTTTTGTTTTGTTTTCCCTGAAAGGGATCCATTTCCCGAGGGTGAACTCCAGCCCTTCGCACTGTCGGAGTCCCACCAAATTCCTCTCATGCCCGGAGCAAGTAAAGGCAGGTCACTGGCGTGGTGGGAAGGAGAGAGCTCCATTGCATCATGCAGGGCAGGGTTGCAAACCCCTTGCTACCCCCACCCCTCACCAAACACCTTCTCTAGTGCCTCTGTGGTGCTGGGGGGGGGTCGGGGGTCCAAGCCCCTTCACCCCTGTGCCAGCACCATGGGTCACATGTGGTTGTGGAGGGTAAAACCTCCACCACAGTTTTCCTGGTGGGCTGATACTGTGATGAAGAAAATTACAGGCTGATTTAGACTAAAGGCTGCAGATTGCTTTAAAGGTAATTACTTTCCCCTGAAGCTTTCCATGGGAGGGTGATATCAAAGTGAGGGTGGCTCCTGTTTTGAGTCTCACTTCTTTTCCCGGAGGAGTTTAGGTGAACCCAAGTGAGAAAATACCCCACTTTCTTGCATCCGTGCTAGGCGTGGGGCAAGCTTCACGTAAACCAGCTGTAGATGAGAATCCGAGGCAGGACTCCAGTTTTCCGCTGAGCTCTGAAGTCCCCGTCTTTGATGCCGCCACGCTGCAGAGGCGCCTCACATTACCGTCTTATCTGATGGAATTGCTATCAACGGCAGCTTCGAAGTGAAACGCCACGGAAAATCTGTGTAAGCTACCTGCAGCCTGGCAGCGCAGACAGGCTGTGATTGCACCCGCAGTCCCTTCAGTGCTGGGCCCGGCGGCCCTCATTACCTCTCGCCCTGCTCCACGGTGCTCAAGGCAGGCTCACTGTAGTCTGGGTGAAGCACAGTTCCCAGAGCCTTGGGATGCTGCCTTGGGATGCCGCCTTGGGATGCCGGTATTTCACCAGAAAAAAAAAAAAAAAAAAAAAAAAAGGCTTCCAGCTTCTGTGATCACAGGAAAAGTGCTGGAGAATGTGAAGCTTCAAGGCTCTGAAAGCCGTTGCAAAGAGCATGCCAGGGCTGCCTGGTCTTCAGAGGGACATTGTTTTCAAGCCAAGCTCCTTGTTCTTGCTTGAAGACAGGGAAGGGGTTTGCTTTCCCAGAATCAGAAACGCCATACAACCATGTCCAGTCTCTTCCATTAAGGAGAGTCACACACTCCTCTTCAGGAGGTTGTTAACATGAGGATGATGAAGACAGAATCTTGGCCAGAGGGGCTTACTGCTTGGTCTTGACCTACAACTGAAGTCACTTAGTCCCACAACATTTGGGCAGCCATTATTTTTGGGTGTTACTGGGTAACTGGAGTATTATTTTGGGTGCTTTGGGATTACTGCATGCAGTGGTTTTGCATAATGGTTTTATAAATGCCACTGGGATCTGGTAGCTGCTGGTTACATTCTGTCATGCTGCCAGGAGATGTAGAAATCCAAAAGGAAATAATCCTTACTATTATAAGAGCAATATTACAGTAAAAAGCTTCTATTTGCACTGCGATATCAGCCCAGTGATTCCATTTGGGACTACAGCCTTCTGGACAGTAGGAGCATGGACAAAAAAATCCATCTGTGCTCTGGCAGGATAGTCAGCATTGCTGGAAAGTGTGTTCAACCCTAAGGGGTTTTTTAAATACATTTGATTATAATGTTGTTCTAAGGTCACTGGAATCTAAAAGCCTGGCTCCTGGTTCTTGTAACATGAACCAATACAGACTGGGGGATAATAAGATTGAGAGCAGCCCTGCAGAAAAGGACTTCGGGGTGCTGGACATGAACCAGCAATGGGCACTTTCAGCCGCAGAGGCAAATCGTATCCTGGGCTGCATCAAAGGAAGCATGGCCAGAAGGTTGAGAGAGGTGATTCTGTCGCTCTGCTCTGGTGAAACCTCACCTGTAGTGATAGGACAAGGGGCAATGGTTTGAAACTAGAGCAGAGTAGATTTTTAGATTGGACATTAGGAAGAAATTCTTTACAATGAAGACAGTAAAATACTGGAACAGGTTGCCCGGTGATGTGGTGGAGGCAAACTTGATAAGGCCCTGAACAACTTGATCTAGTTAAAGGTGTCCCTGCTTACAGCAGGGGGATTTAAGAAGATAACCTTCGAGGGTCCCTTCCAACCTGATGCATTCTATGATTCTATGAATGTCTGGAGTCTTTTTGCTGTGTTATGGGACTTGCCTTCCATTCAGTGAGGGAAACATCATAGCTAAGAAAAAAAAGCTCATAAAACGCTACATGGCTGGAGCAGAGACACCCCACAATGCAACAGGAATAAATTCAGTCCTTTATCTTCCAAGGTAATCACACCTTTGAGAGGAAGATTTGATCCGCTGCTTTGCTTCACAAGACATTCAGCCTGCAAGACCAACGCTTCCAAACAGGGCTTTGAAAAACCCATATGGAAGATGCTGCCATGGGCACAGAGAGCAACTTTTTCGGCTTTTCCTGGTGCACCAGGCTCCTTCGAGGTGATCTGACTCGTGTTCCTGATGTTTATGTTCACGTTTACGCTTGCGCCCAGGCGTGTGCCTCTGCTTACATATCAAGTCGGGTGACTTAAGGAGACTAAATCCAGGCCTGGGAAAGTCCCTTCGCCCAGCGGCAGTGCAGCCGTATTGGGGCAAAGAATGCGGAGAGCCACCCACCTCATTATCCTGCTTCCCAGGAAAATGCTACTCGTGGAGAGGTGGGAAAAGCGAAATAAACTGTGGGGAGGTAGAGCGGTGGTGGTACCTGTCCGAGCCCACCTCTGCCCGCGTTGCCTGCAAGAGTGGGGGCGCTGGAAGTGGAGGTAGAGCCAGCAGCACAGATGTTGCTGGTGGCACCAGTAGAGCAAATGACACCAAATACAACTGGCAGCACTTTTACAACCAGAGGCACTGAATCACCGGTGGCACCAGTAAGGCCGGTGGCACTGATACAGCTGGCAGCACCAGTACAACCAGCGGCACCGATATGGCCAATGGCAACGCTACAGCTGGTGACAAGGATACAGCTGGTGGCCGGGACACCTTGCAGGGAACAGCGGGAACCCGCTGCGCCGCCCCCGTTCCCCCCTGCCATCCCGTCGGGTGCTCAGCGGTGCCCCTGCGCGTGGTTCGCGGCCCCTTTAAGAGGCGCGGGCGGCCCCGTCCCGCCCCGCTCCGCCCCGCCTCGCCCGGCCGCCGTGGCTGCCGTGGGGCGGCCCGAGGGACCGCTGCCGCCTCCCGCCGTGCTCGACAGGGCAGGGTAGGGCGCTGCTGGGCCAGCGCTGCGGCGGAGGGGTGGCCCGGCCCGGCCCCACGGGCGGGCGGTTAGAAAGACAGACAGACAGACGGACAGACAGACGATTAGACGCGCAACACGCAGCCTGACAAACGGAGCAACCGCCGGACAGCCCCATGGCTCTGGATTTATAAACACGGCGCAGATGGCGGGGCCGGGGCCCCGCGCCCAGCGCTGCCCCGCCGGCCGCTGAAGCGGGAGGCAAAGAGGGAACGGCGGCGGCGATGGGGGGCGGCAGCTGCCGGCGGGATTAGGTAAGGCGAGGAGAGGAGGGAAGCGGGGCTTCGGAGGGGGCTGCCCCGGGCGTGGCGCTGCCCTGAAGCGGGCCCGGGAGCGGCGGAGACCCCCCCGCTCTTAGGCTGCGGTCTCCCTCTGGGGTGGGGGGCGGGCTGGACCAGGGGCTGCTCCCCGCCAGGTAGGGGTGCGGGCGGCCGCCGTTACGTAAAGATGAAAATGTGCTGCTGGAGCTGCTGGCTGGGGAGAAACTTTCTGCTTTCTGTTGTTTTTCTTCTTTTGGTTGGTTGGTTGGGTTTTTTTCCTTCCAGTGAAAGTGCTACCCGGGGAGCCGCGGGGTCCGGGGATACCGGGGGGATGCCACACGTTTTGCAAACTAGCAGAGACACCTCTGTCTGCAAGGTGGGGGTCACCCCAAGGGCCTCTTTTTACTGTCTTCTCCGTTATTATTTTTTTTTCTTTCAATTCTGCGTGATTTTTCGGCTCCTGCCCCACGGATCCATGTGGAACCGGTGCTGACACGGGGAAATTGGTGGCCATCCAGGGGGTTGCTCAGCGCTGGGCGAGGAACCCAGCCCTGCTGCCCAGGAAGGTGTCATCTGTGTGTTGAGGACAGAGCTGTAGGTCTTGGGCATGGCCAGCGCGGGCTGAGTGCGCAGCTCACTTGTGTGGCGTTTAGCGGCGTGTAAATATTTACGGTGGGGAAACGGGGCCGGTGTCTGCAGGCAACAAGTGTACGTTTCTCTAAAGCCCAGCTGCAGTCTCTGGAGTGATTGCTTTTTTTTTTTTTTTTTTTCCCCTGTCGATTCTGATAATTTCCTGTTCTCTCTTCTCCCTCGGCCCTTCCTCCTGCTCCCTTGCCCTGACAATGCACAAAGAGCAGGCTGCAGTGGGTGCAGGCAGCTGCCTGCCATGTGGGCTGCTGCCAAAGCCACTGAAGCAGCAAAACCTACACGGCTGTGACCCTCCTGGCGTTTTGACTGCCCGGGGCGAGGGACTCTGTTGACCCAAGGAACCCGTCCCTTCTTCCACCACTTTGAACCCTGTGGATGTCCTCGTCTGTGAAGCCTGTGGGTGCTTCTGCCTGCGCTGGAGGCTGTCTGCTCCCTGAACTTTGTGTTTTGGGTCAGCTCAAGAATTTGCCTGAGAGGAGGGTGCTACTGGAGGTAATCCGGGCAATGGGCATTTCCTAACGCCGCCCTTTCGGTTCGCAGGCGTTTATGGCTTGAACTCTTTCTGTGACCTCTCCTTAAGTATTCTCACGAAGCAAAGACTGCTGCTTTGAGTCCTAGAAAAGTCAGGATTTTGCTGAATGAATCCGGCATTTTTAATGTGGCTTTGGATGTGAACGTCTGCTGGTGTTCCATGTCTGTGCAGGGTGAGAGGTTTCCCCTTTAGCATAGGGGTTTTTATCACCAAGGTTGCTTTTAGCTTGCCCCGTGGTTTACAAATGAGGGTTTAGTACTACTGCTAATTCATAAGGGGAAGGAATGCGAGTTGGGACAACTGGGTGAGTGTTTCCATCTCTTCTGGAAATGGTGACAAAATACTGGAGGGCTTTAGTGTAACTGTGCTTTCTGAGACGACTTTAGGGAAGTTGTACTTAAGTGTCTGAATTCCACTGTAGACTTGTGGGGTGACTTTGGGACCTGGCTCAGCTTCCTGTGTGCCTGGGTCTACTGGCTCTGTGCAGAAGCCATGCCTCAGGTAGGGAATACAGTGAGAAAGTTTTGCACAGTATTTGGAGTTGAGTCCCGGGATGCCATGAGACTAAAGTTCTGTGTGTGATGGTATTTTATAATGTCAGTTGAGTAAGTTTCAGTATGAGAGAAACTCTTGCAAAATGCGTTTAGTTTATTGAAAGCAAATGCACTCAAACCTCAGTTTGTTCTTGCCAAAAGGGAAAAAGTAGAAGCTATTTTTGGTGCAAGAGAGGAGATGGGGCACGCACATGTCTGGGGCAGGAAAACACTGGTACTTTGTTCTTCTGGCTTCAAGTGGATGGTGGTTTCAGTTATTTAGTTGTGTGTTTCTGCCAAGTTGCAAAACACCTGGTTCTGAAAACCCCGCAGAGGTCAGGGGCAGCTCTGCAGAGCTGGTACCGTGCTCGTATGGGAACACCTCCCACACTGGCATCTCTGGCACTGGAGAGGTGGGTGAATGCTTCTGCCTTCACACCTTGGAGCAGCAGGGAGGTGACTGGCATTTTTTCACAACGGGATCTGGACTGAAACCGTGAACTTGTTTCATGAAAGCCACTGAACAACTGCTGCTTGGCAATACCTTATACTTGCTAATAGCTGTGGTTGGATTGGAACCAAGTTGCCTCCAGTGAAGGTTGTACCACTCCCTGTAGCCATCCTGCACTAAATCCAAAGAGGGTTTGGTTCAGGCTGATTTCACATCTTGTAATTAGGAGATCCAGTCTGGTTAATGCAGTTTAGTTATGAGTGGCACAGAAGGTGTGCAGGCAGCTGTGCTGGTAGCTACCCATGTTAAGTGAGCTGCCTGCCTCATCTCCACAGCAGCTCTGGGCTCCGCTGGCTGGAACTGGGTCATAGGAGATATCTCCATCTTTTGTGACAGGACTGTGAATTATTTGCCCTCTTGATGGCTCTTGGTGTTCCCCTTGCTGCTGGTTCTAGCTGTTAATGGCCTCTGAAATACACTCCTGTTTGCGGTCAGGTCATTCTGGGAGAAAACTTCTTGAAGTCAACCATAATCTACATGTGTGAAATCCTGTCCTTTTCATAGCCTCTTGTAGAAGAGTAAAGTTATGTTCTCCCCAGTGACTAGATGAGTAAATAGGAAAGGAGGATTGAATTGGTCAACTTCCAGAAGTGGGTTTTGGGCATAGGTTTGAGAATGCCCCTGTTTGGTGTGCAGTACTTATCCGCCCCTAACCTGATGTCTGATGTCTCTGACCAGATCACTTGACATGCCTGAAAATTGAGGCCAGAAGGGTTATGTGCAGTTCAATGTGTCAGAGCAAGTCTGCGGGAGTGCTGGTGAAGAGGAGACTCTTTCCCTGTGAGTGCTCTGTCTGCTCAGTGTGAGGGCTCGTTACTCCAGTGGCAAAACCCTGCTTCTCTTTTTGGGTTTGTGCCAGCAAAGCAGTGATCCCCTTCAGTGCAGACTAGGGGCGAGATGCTGGGAACTGGAGGATGGAAATCCAGGGCAGTGTGTTCTTAAAAGGACTCTTATCTTTGTGCAGCTGCAAATTGTGGCTTGCTTTAGTCTTTGCTGAGAGATTCAGTGGAGAGCAGGGTCAGCTTTAATGGAGCTAGAAATGAGATACAGCAGCACCCAGTCGCCTCTGTGATTAGTGACTGAGGCTTTTGCAGCTGCTTAAGGAGCTGGGCATCGTGAGGTCATGGTTTCTCATCTGGGATGCTGTGGCACAGACTCTTGAAGGACCCTTGCTGTCTATTGACATAGGAAGGTGTTGGAGAGCTTACCCTGACACCTGTGTGCCAGTGCCCTTGAGTTGCTTTGTAATGTTGAAGGGACAGATCTTTGTGTCACAGCAGAAAATGGAAATGCCTCTCACTTAATGAGCACAGCTAGAGCAGAGATGCTTGCTTTAAAAAGATTGAAGAGGGGAATTTGAGCTCTAGAACAAAAGGCATAAAAAATGCCTGCAAGAGTCTGGTCAGAGTGAGGGAGTGATCTGGTAGGAAGGGGAGGAGGGAGGGATGAGCAGGAGGAAATGAGTGATTTGGCAGTTTTGGGAAGTGAACCCTGACTTGCACGCGAGACAGCAGGGGGACTGCACTGGGAATTGAGAAATTGGGATTGCATCCTTAGTCCAGCTGCCCACTCCACTTGTCACTTCCCCTCTCAAGGCCACTGGCTCTCCCTCCCTGCAAACCTGCCTTTGGCAACTGGATGTGGGATGTGGGCTCTCTCTTACATGAGGGTGAGGAGAGAACCTGAGGAGAAGGTGTTTCTGCTGAGCAGACACTCCCTTCATGGTGCCACTACCCCTACCACCTGCGTAGTGGGAAGCTCAGATAGGTCACAGTTGTGGCTAGGCAAGCAACAGAAGGCACTGGTTGCTGTGGACCCCACTACTAACAGCGTGTGCTTGGATGCTGGTCCAGATTTGGCCTGGAGATGTCCAGAGAGGAGCTCTGGGTGCAGAGAAGAGCTGACTGTTGCTGAAGAAAATGGATGAAGATGGAGCTGGATGGCTGTGCCCGTAGTTGCTACCACAGTGCTAGGGCTAGAGGAGAGCTGGGGCAGGGGGCTGGATGATGACAAAGGGAGAGCAAAGCAATTGGCAAGGTTATGTGCCTGCTGGGTGGCATGGAGAAGGCTGATAATAGTGCTCTCAAGCGCTTTATAGCTGCGGAGCACTGAGCAAACATTAACGAATGTAAAGGATAGCAGCTTTGTCTAGTTAGAGAAGGAAGTTAGCTCCAAATTAACTTTATGATCCGTGAAACTGAAGGTTATTTAAAAAAATAATAACATAAATGGAAATGCTGAAGTTTTCCAGAGTCGCTGAGTACGCTGCTTGTTGTTTAATGCCTTCCATTTTTTCACTCCCAGTCTGTGTTTTTGGCTCAGGAACAAATTACAAACAATATCAGCTTATGCTTGGATTTGAACCCACATTACTCTTAGTCAGCTGAAATATTTCCCCTTATCGCTGTTCCCATAATGTTTATTTTAGACTGGATAGCATCATGGCTTTTCTGCTAGCTGTAGGGAAGAAGTCAGCCTTTGAAACAGCCCAGCACATTGGAAAGAAATGATCTCAAAGCTGGTTTGGTTTCCAAATGAGATACAGCTTCATTTTTCCACCAAAAGCTGTATGCAAGGCTGTATCCCAGAACGGTTCATAGCGTTAAAAACCCAGGAGGCAGCAGATGGATGGATTGCTGACAGACTGAAAATGGTATGATGAACATCAAGCATCCAGGCACGACGAGACCAAGCTGGATGGAAGTTTGCAAGGGAAGGTGGATGCAGAAAGGTCAAGTGAGTTGTTTTGGACAGGAGATATGCAGTCAGAGGTAGATGAGCAGTCAGAGATAGATGGCAGAATGTTCAGCATACTGCAGCAGAGAAGGTGTTCAAGAGGAGGATGTGGTGAAGAGCATGTTCCTATCAAAGGGCAAGGAGCCTTCTGTGTCCTGGACTGTTGGTATGAGGAGGAGGAGGAGGAAGGCAGCTGATAAAGAAGAAGGGGCCCAATTCCAGCCTCAAGAGCAGCAGTGAAGATAGGAGAGGGGCTGCCCTGGGAAGAGGCAACATAGTGTAGCCCAAATTATTTCCTCCTGTGGGAAGTGGTCTGAGGGAGAGTGCCGGTGCCCAGGGAAGCAGGGGACGGTGTGAGCGTTGTCTCTGGAAGCTGCCGTCCTGGCTGTCTCCCGGCACTCTGTGTGTGGAGGGAGAGCCGGCAGGATTTCCTCTCTGCAGCACTGGCTCCCGGCTTAATAACTAACCAAGCAGTTGAGGTTTATCCTTCCATTGTGGAAGAGAATTATTTACATAATACCACTCGGAGTAATCTTTATTTAGCATTGTTTCCCTGGTGGAACACTGGACGGAGTGGCCGTGCCCAGAAATGCTGTTTTGGCCCAAATCTATGGAAAGTTAACCCTTGCTGTCTGATGTGCTTCTCCCTGCCCGTGCAGGGAGCTGTCTGGGAACTGAAGAAATAACTCCGGTGGCATGGCCATCTGTGGGACACTTACCTCTTCTAAACCCTGTTTGCTACGGGCTCTGGGCTGGTGCTCCTTGCTGGTATCAGTCCTTCTCACTAACTTCCCAAGCAACACAGTTAAGGTTTGTCCTGTGCGTGTTAGGGCAAGAGTTGGCACTCTTCTGTGTCTCTACCTTGAAGAAGGCAGAGGGGAAAAAAATGTGTCAGCCTGTGGGTGGACGATGACAGGATCTAGGAAGGTTCCCGGTGTGGATCATCCTGTTGTCTGTGATCAGTCCCTGAGGATTCTTGTCTCCCAGGCCGGCAGGTTTTGTCCTTGGGGAGTGTGTAATTGCAAGGTCTGGAGGCTCAGGTGGTTGTGTCAAGAGCTGGGACCTGATGATTGTAGCACACTATGGGTGAAGGTCTGGAGTGGGGTGCTGAGGGGAGGGTGGCAATGAAAGTCAAGCTTTCTGAGAATGTGCCTGTACCTCCAGCTGCAGAGTGCTGGCTAGGGAGAGTGGAGGGTATCTCTCTGTGCTGTGGGATGTGTGGGCTTCTAGCAAGCTGTGGCAAACAACAGAAAGTTTGGTTTCTTCTGAAAATATTTTAAAACCTTACGAAATTATTCCAACAGCTACAGTTTTATAGGACCAGGTCTCAGCTGCATGGTACTTGATCACTTCGTAAATAGTTCAGTCTTTGGCCTCTGCAGGCTCCTCAAATGCACACCTCCCAGCGCTACAGAAACCCTGGTTAGTACATGGTTTATGGGTGGCAGCACCTGGCTCGTATAGCAGCAGCACTTTGCAGCTCTGTATGAGTGTTTACTGCTGAGCCCTCGTGATCTCCTTGGCTTGATGTTGCAAGGAGATGATTTTGTGAAGGCTGTGAGTCCCTGGTGATTTACACCTGATTACCCAGGAGTACAGGCACAGACCAGGCTGGATGTTGGCATGTGATGACATCTCCTGTCAGCCTTGCCAGAGGGTGTTGCAGGTCCTGTGTCAGTGTTATGCTGGTGTTGTGGACCTTACTTGATCAAGCCTGAAACTTGCTGGAACAAAGGTAACTTGTTAACACCCTCCTTGAACCAGTTACACCTGGCAGGGTGAGTTTGCTTTGGATCAGTGCTGAGACGTGTGACTGCAACAGTCCCAATCCACTGCTAAAGCTTTGCCTACTGACTCTGTCAAGCCCTTGCTGTTACCATCATGCAATTCATGGTATCATCTGGTATGCAAATCTTGGGTGTGTAATACAGCAGCGGTGACTGGTGTCAGAGCTAGGAGGTTCCTCCAGTCGTTTGCCTGGGGGTGTTTTTCCTGCATTGAGGCCTTAAATAATTGTCTCACTCTTCTCTGCCACAGGAGTTTCTTCTCTTCGGTGAAGGGGATGACTTTTTCCTGTTGAAAATACTTCCTTGCTGAAACTCTTGTTTTTCTGTGGGTACCTCATCATATAATTCCATTAACAAACTTTCCATCTTGAAGGCAGTTACAACTTTTTCTTTATTTTCCCCTGCAATGTTTCAAGCGCACACCAAAGGCTCAACCTCGGTTCTAGGTCACTGCTCTGTCCTTTTATTTCCCCCCTCACATCGAAATTGGTCTGCTTGTTTTGATTTGGTAGTATGTGAGGTGGTGTCCACAGACAAAACCAGGCAGGCCAGTGAAAATCATGTTTCCCTGCAGCCTTGTTCCTGTTGCGTGAGGGTGTGCGACTAACAATCTCCAAATGCTAGACCAGAGGTGATTAAAAACTGTCAAAGAAACACAATGCAGCAAAGTCTGTGTTGCAGGAATCTTGTGCATCCACTGTTTTGGGAAAAGTCACTGGCACTGGCTGTGGAAAAAGTCATCAGTATTCTTATTCAAGACTTTGTAGTCTTAAGTGTATGTTACTTCTTGGAGAGGTGCTGATGAAGCAACCTGAGTGTATGTAGGCTGTGCGGGAGGCTGGTTGCCGCTGGCTGTGTGTGGGGATCTAAGGCTCTAGCACTGCCTTTTTGCACTTGCTTGGCTGAGTTGTTTGGAATTCTGTGCTGCTGTTGAGATGGTTTTGCACAATGTGGCACAGGCACCTGGGCAGCTAGCTCAGCTGTGGGCTTGTGGCCGGAGCTGCTGAGTATGACTGCAAAGGGTAGCAGGGTGAAAGGCCTCTCTACTGCCCAAGTGGATGCTTGAGTGGATGTGAAGAGCTGAAAATCCTGCTGGAGAGTGGCACATGGTGTCTGCTGCTTGCTCTGAGCAAGTCCAAGTGCTTGTATTTTACTGAGCTGCAAGGCAATGGATGTTCAGAGGTTTTTATGCAACTCTGGTATTGGGCCTGTGAAGCAGTTGTCATGTTATCAGATGCACCAAGCATCTTTATATTTGGAGCAAATGATCCTGCTGACAGCATGTATAGGAGGTGTCAGCCAGCCCTTTTTTTTTCTTCTTCCTCTTTTTTTTTTTTTTTTTTCCTTCATTCGTAGGTCTTAGTCTTGGCTTGGCTTTGCTCTCTTGACAGGGTAACTGCTACATTTTTGTGGTGTTTTTCTCATTTTTGATGTCTATGTGTCTTCAGATGGCATGATTAGAGATGCACGTAAAGAGCTGCTGTGGTTTTGGTCCAGAACCTAACCAGCTGTCAGCAGTGTTCCTGAGGGTTGTGTGGTGATGGACTGAGAAACACTGCAGGATTTGGGGTTTTCTCTAGCATTGTGAAACAGAAGTACAGAGAAGAGTCAGTGTGTACCTTAAGGGTTGTAATGTTATCTGTGACTGGGGAAACCTAAGGTTTGCATCTTCTAAACTGAGACTGGTGGTCATGAAATCTAAAACACTTCTGTGGATGTCCTTAAAATCTGCCAGCAGCAGGTGAAAGCTGAGGAATGGGGAATTTGGTTTGCTCAGAGGTGGAGGATTCATGCTGCAGAGGCAGACGTGAGCACCCTGGTTGCTCCAGCTTCTCCTGCCAAAGACAGTGCGAGCTTTGCTGTTGCAACGAGACAAGAACTTTAAGCTCCATCTGTAGCTTGGTTGTGTGGGGTGGGTTTTTTTGTTGTTTTGTTTTTTTTTTTTTTCTTGTGTGTTTTGTTCAGTTGTGCTTTTTAAACGTCGGTGAATTTCTTCTCGGCAGGAGGCTTTATTCCTCACACAATGTATTATTGTGTTTGTCTTGCTCTAGTTCCTCCTTTTATGCGGAAACACCTTGAACCTTTGCCTGAGCTGGAAGATGGGTGTAGAGGCAGAGGGCTGGCTGCAGGCATGGGGCTGTTCCAGGAAGAACAAGTCTGTGCACGACCCTTCAGCCTTGAGTTACCCGACTGCCGCTCCAGGCGTTAGACGTGTTTGGCTAGCGCAGGCACTCCCCTGTGTTTTAATCAGGCAGTCTACACATGCTTATTTGTGTTTTATGGAGCCTGATCTCTAGGGTAAAGAAGGCTGTAGCCAGGAAGGAGCGAGTGTTCACACTTGCCTTTTTGAACTTCTGGAGTATTTTTCCAGTTAATTCTTAGGTATTCCTGTGTTACTGAATACAGCAAGAAAAACCCCAAGACCAATGAGGTGTTAGGAAGCAGCGTTTCTTTACTTCAGACCTGGACACATAGGGAATTGCTCCGCCCGAGTGTACCAAAACCAGTAGAATTCAGGGAATATCTGCTTACATCTCATAAGTATCACTTTTCTAAGAAGTGATTAGCATATTCCTATTAGTTTATGGAATTTGTTACATATGTAAATCTGCTGCACACATGCTCGTTATATATGTGGGGGTCTCCTGATGGTCATTTGGGGTGTCCATCCTCTTCCTCCCTATGGCTTTTAGCTAGACTTTTTTGTGCATGGTCTGGTATGGTTGAGGAGGTGGACTGACCACAGAGTCTGTCTAAACTCTTTAATGCTTATAAATATGTAAAGGGAGAGTGCCAGGAGGATGGAGCCAGGCTCTTCTTGGTGATGCCCATGACTTGACAAGGGGCAATGGGTGGAAGTTGAGGCATAGGAAGTTCCATGTAAACATGAGCAGAAATTTCTTCATTGAGGGTGATAGAACACTGGAATAGGCTGCCCAAGGGGGTTGTGGAGTCTCCCTCTCTGGAGATATTCAAGACCCCCCTGCATACATTCCAGTGTGATCTGCTTTAGGTGATCCTGCTCTGGCAGGGGGGATGAACTGGATGAGCTTTTGAGGTCGCTTCCAGTCCCTAACGTTCTGTGATTCTGTAAACCAGTTTGCTCATCTTAACTGTGGGCTTAAAGAAGTCAAATTTATTATTGCTTACACAGTTAATGACTCTTAGTTTACACAATAGATATGCTCTACGAGGATTGCATATTCCTTAATGTTCCCAAGTTGGTATGGTATCAAGTGATACCATAAGGTATCACCTACTGTAAAGGTCATGGCCAGCAGTGCTGCTGACCTGGGGCCTTTTGTTCACTCATTCCCCTTTTGCATTAATTTGATAAAGGTTCCTGTGCTGTCCTGGCCATTTGCTGTTTGCTTTGCAGAGCCTTTAAGCCAGCAGAAGAAATGTCTAAATAAATGCAGCAGCTTTGTCTGGCAGTCTTGCCAAGTCAATTTGGGGTGTGTGTTGAGGAGGCAGAACAATTAGTTACAGAGACAAATGGGTCTTCTCTGTCTTCTGCACTCCCATCACATGGCCACCTCCTGGCGCTGAGATAAGCATAACAGCGAGATCGGTATTAAGCAACCAATTAAGGCATCCGCGGAAGAAGGGCGGGGGGAGGGGAAGTAGCAACTTAACATTAACCTGCTAAGAAAGGTGGAGCTGAGTTGTGTCTCATAATGGGTTTGGGGCTGTCAAACGAGGGTGATTCCTTCTGCCTTTTTCACAGCACCTTGCTGACTTCTAGGCTATATTCCTGAGACATGAGGGGTTTGGTGGTTGTACCGACTAAAGGAATTTTCTGCCTCACTGCCCCTCACCATGTGCTTCTCACTCCTGTTATTTTTGACCCGAGTAGTTGAAGGGATGTGTAAACCAAATGGCTACTTCTGAGCGAGTTGGCCCTGCTTTGGGAGTAGTGTCAGTGCTGCAGTGAGGGATGGGGAGCCAAAGGACAGACAGCCTGAGACCAGGGAATCTGGTATTTACACAGCTGGTTACATTTCAAACCTGTGTCTTTTGCAGAAGTAAAAGCACAATCTCAAAATTCTTCTCTGAATAGCAGATTTTTTTTTCTTCTGTATAGATCTGTGCTTATCTCTGTGTCTTCCTTTAGCAGGAGATAAACCAGTTCTGATGCAGGTGCTACAGACCATCATGTAGGATTCTGTTTGCATTCCTGCAGTGATTCCAGCCTGGAGTCATACTCAGGCAGTTCTGGTGGAGGTTAGGTGCTTTCCTGGCATGGTCAGGGCAGCTAGGCAGGTCTGTGGTGTTTGCTGCTTCTCTGTGGCTTGGACATTGCCTGCCTGGTTCAGAACATGGCTGGGAGTGCTCCTCTGTAGCAGGGGTTGGACTTTTCACATCTCTTCTGTGTGCCCATTACTGCTTTGTGTTGGCTGCTGGCTGCATTGCCTTTGTTCCTTGAACCTTGCTTGTGCTCCCAGGGAGACTCAAGTAGTCTGTGTTTTTGTGCCTTCAGGCCTGCAGATCCAGGGGAGAGCTGATGAAGAGGAAAGTTGGTCGGCTGCCATCCTCTGTGCTCTGTGGCAGCTTCTGCAAGCCTCAGTCATGGCTCAGGCACTTGATGAACATAGAGAGGGGAGGGTTCTTGTTCCCAGGAGAGTTTAAACACCCTCTTCTCCCAGAGTTCTGCTGGACTTCAAATTGCCATTTCTCTCCTTTTCATAAATCTACTGCCGTTCAGAGGTGGCAGTTTGCACTCCTGTGCAATGTGTGTTGCGGCATAGAGTTTGTGACTGATGCGATGTTGACCATAATGAAGCTAATGACACTTAAAATATTTGCTTGTTTAGGGAAATGCCGCAGCACCCAGCGGTCAATTCCCAGGCAATGGACTAGATACACAAGGCTCAGCTCTATGTGATACGGTGTTTGGAGAGATGGACAGCTTTCCGTCGCTTCTTTGACAGGAGGGTTTGAATTTTTAAGGGAAAACCGCATCTTTTTGTTTCTTCTGCACATCGGAAGCTGGCACAAGCCAGGTGGAGGGCAGATCTCACATGTGTTCTGTTTGTTTCCCTGTGCAAATGCATCTTCTTGATGTGTCATTAACCTGCTTGCTCTCTGGTGCTATTTTTAGCAGCCTTGTGATCTGCGGACAAGGAGCTCTTCCAGTAAGCATTCGTAAGCAGCCCAGCCCGGGGTGGGGGGTGTTTGTGCCGAGCCCAGGGCATCCTGGGGCAGCGAGGTCCTTGTCCCTGCCCTGCTAGGGGCCCAGAGGAGCCGGACAGAGCTGCCCCCATCCCCAGTCCCACTTAGGGAAATCTGTGTAAAGCATTACTCTTCAGTCCCTGTGACCATGGTAACTGACTTGGATACATCAAACTTGACTAATTAACCTAATGGAGAGTCGTTTCCAGGCTGAGTCTCTCCCTTCGGGTTTCAAAGCAGAACTTGCGTTGTCTAATCCACCAGCAGCCTCTGCAGCCAGCACCGACTTTCTCAGGGGGTTTTCTTTTGCACGTTTCTTTCCTAGGTCTGTCTGAGCTGGTGAGGACGACTCTGAACTGGACTGATGTCTCGAGCACTTCTTTTGCTTTGCATTCCTTCTTGTTTTACAGTCTCTCAGATTTCCATGGGAGGAAGATCCCAAACTTGGATGGGAAACACTTGCTCTGATTTCCTTTTAGGGCTGGGTGAGGTGAAAGTTGGTACTTCTCTGCATCTCTCCTGTTCCTGTACTGCACTGCAGGATCTCTTCCACCCTAGCTTTTGTTTAAAATCTGATCAGATCCTCAGGCTTGAAACAAACCAGCACATCCTGGAGATGTCTGTACGTGTCTTTGGTTTTCCTCATCTTAATACACTAGTTAAAGGCATTGCTACTTTGCACTCTTTCTCCTGGGTTTAATTATTATTTCAGTGATTGCAGCTGCAGACTGCAGCAGGGACTTAAGAGTTCAACCTCAATTAAAAACCATCCTGTGCCAGGCAGATAGCAGCAGGCAGTGCTGCTATTCTCAAGTGTCTCTAGCAGTCCTTCGAAACACCATGTGATCAGTTCGGTTGAGAAATCTGAGTAGGCAGAAAGCAGTTTCTGGGATAAACTTTGTGAGTGCTTCTCAAAATAGCCTGAAAGCAAGGTTTTGCTTTCCACAGCCACTCTCGGTTCTTGAGGCTGGTCAGAATTTTAGGTGGATTACTAAATCATGCTAGCCTCCGATTGTTAAAAATTGTGAAATCTGTGGGCTGGTTTTTTTTTTGTTTGGTTTTGTTTCTTTTTGATGCTGCCTCTGCTATGTTTTAAACTGGAAGGATTAGCATTTTCGTGACTTTTTAGCCTTTAATTTTAAGTACTGGTACCTTTCTTGCTTGCAGTTTCAGCTTTTTATATTTCTGAGGGAAGCTGAAATCACTGTGCAGTTGATGACCTCATGTTTGACCCTTCGAAACCTCTTGGGCAGCTTGGCAAACAAATGTGCTGTGAGAGTAGCACATGAGAGGAGCCAGAGCCATTGCACTGATCAGTCATTGACTAGGACTCTTGTTTTTCTTCCTTTGAAGATCTACTTAATCATTGGCATTGCAACCCCCACTGTGCTGGGCACCTGGAGGGGTTCACCACCCGCTCTCCATGACATCTTGGGTGACGTGGAAGATGGCAGGGGGGCTTTAGAGAGTCCACTGCTGTAATCAGGTTTTACTGGGCAGGAGATTGTCATTGATATCCCTGGGATTTGGCGTCTATATAAATACACGAGCCAAGCTCCCTTTAAGTGTGTAGGTTCATGTCGGTTCATTTGTCTAGTAATAGTGTAGGGAGCATCCCACGACTGCGGTCCTTCCATGTAATTTTTATTCCCGATATAAAACATAGATGCTGATGAGGGTGAAAATCCCTGTTAATGCTGGTGCATCTCCGTGGAAGTGGCTGCTTCAGACATGGCTCATTTCAAGCCTGGTTGAGAGGTGGGGATAAAAACTGCATGGCTAAAAGTGATATGCTGATGGAGACTGCTGCTTATGGGCCTGGGTGTGCCACATGGGTGACTGAAAGTCTGCAAAGCAGCTCAGAATTCTCATGGTTCTGAGCTGGTTTTCCGCTCTTAGTACCTCAGGGTGACGCTGAATTCTGCAACTGAGAGGTCACACAGGAGACGTGGGAATGGCTTCTTTTTACTGGGGGAAGGAGGAATAAGTCTGCTTGTATAAAATGCTCAGGATCCTTCTAGCTTGTGGCTTGGAAAATGGGAGAAAATTGGAGTGGGCTGAATGGCATGTGGAGAGTGGTAAGGTCCTGGCTTTCTGCGAGACTTATTTAATGAACTTTCTTGTCCTTCATGTGCTGCTGATATCTCTGTGGAACTGAATTTTATTGGTAAAAATGTGATTTGAAGGGATATTTGAGATTCAGTCTCAATTGCTTGCCTGAGGGCAATTTAAAGCTAGGTTTCCAGAGTATCCTTGCTCTTGCTGTGGCTTTGGCTGTCCTCTCCCAAGCTGGTCCTCTGCACTAGGGGCCTCTCTGCAGAGGGCAGCCTCTGCTTCATGCTCACCAAGAACTGAGTAGAAGCCATGAAAAATGCTGTGCGGCTGACAGCAGTTTAGGGTAGCTCTAGAAAATAATTTTCTGCTGGTGGATAGTTCCAAACTATTTCCCTCCCCCTCCTTCCCCAAAACAAAAGGAGATGAAAGGATTCATTAGGAATTATTCACTCAGCTCTGCCGCCTGTCTGAGATATGGCTGGCTGCGTTCATCCCCCAGCTCAGGGAAGGTCAGAGGGCATCTCCCTGGGGAGGATTTGCTGTTGACTGAATTGCACTCTGTCATTATCCTCCTGGATAACGAATGCAGTGGCCTCATTGGCACCGGCTTCAGAAAAAGCACGGTCATCTGCATGTGGCCTTGAGGTGAGAGGCGAAAAACCCAAGGAGAGCTGTGTGGAAAACCTCGTCTTCTGGGAAAGATACAGGATGGACCCAGGTGGCTTGGCACAGTGGTTCGCTTGCTGCGTGTTGTTGAACAGGTCTGTAGCTGCCTTGGACCTCTATTACCTTACTCTTCCTTAGGAGGTGGAGTGACATGGCAAGAGGGGTTTAAAGGACTATTCCCCAACCCCCCTTCTGATAAGGTGAAATGAGTTCATTTGCTCCTGTTTTCCTCAGTGGAGAGCATGGTTTGCTTTTGACACAGTTTGAGATATTTTAATGAGATTTAAACTGTTGTGTGTGTTGTGGGTTTGTTGTTTTTTCTCTTTGTATTGTTTTGTTTTCAGATAGGTTTCCTGAAAGAAAAACATACAAATCCTCCTGAGCTAATTGGTGTGATTTAAATTCAGCTGCTACCTTGGAAGAGCTTTTCCAGCAGCTGATCTAAATACAACCTTTGCCACTATATTATGGGTTGTCAGTCAATGCTAAAGGATCTAGAAGTTACTGGTGGGGAAGAGAGATGTGTTTTGTTTGATATGCTGTTTTGAGCGTCGTAAAATACTCAAGATGTATGTAAGACCCTAATGGAGAGAGGCTGTCAGATGGGTGAGAAAGTCTTGGTAGCTGGAAATGAGTAAGAAAAAGATGAATGCTGGAGCCCATTGGGCTGCCTGAGGAAGCAGACATGAAGAAAGTTTACTTTTTAAACACTGGTTTCAGATGGTAGCCACTACCTTGTGCCTTGAGCCTTGATCTGACAGCTGCAGGCTTGGAAGGGCTCCGGGCTGTACCCTTGCAATGTGTGATTGCCTCTTGCCGAACTGCATGGGGGTGGCCAGATGCAGCCCTGTGAAGTAAAGTTAATAAGTGTCAAATGTTGGCCTTCAGCGCCTTTGGGCTAAGTTGGTTCTCTAGAAGATGCTGCGATAAAATTGCTGGCTCAAATGATTTGCGTCCTGATGCTGAGCAGCAGAGAGGGAGGCAGGAGTTTGTGTGTCTGCTTATTGCTGTCATCCGTCTTGCAACCAGAAATGTATGAAATGGCCTTTTGTGTTACAGCGCAGAGTGTGAGAGTGCATGTTTAAGTGGTTAGCAAATATATCCAGTTGCTAGATGGGATCACATCACTGTCTTAACAAATACAGAGACAGCACACATCCGGATGTCCTGACAGTACAGGTACAGGAGGAGGTGGTCTTTGAGTTAAGTCTTGTACCCAAAGCAGAGTCATAATTGTTTGAAATCACTGTAATTCTGCTACCAGCAGTAAAGAATGCAAAATTATCTTGTGCTGTAATAAAACAAACAAAAAAAAAACCCCACAACTGCCTGAAAAATTGTAGTTGCTGTAATTCAGCCTGAAGTGTGTGGAGCTGGTTGTGAATCAGTTTAATTGCTTCTGGGGGTTCTGATCCTCTAGATCCTTATTGCTGCAAGAAATTCTCCTCAGAAGGGTGGTTGTCTTGGGGCTGGCATTCAGCTCTGTGATGCATGACCAAGTAGTAGCTTGTAGCGTTTATGAACTAGGGCAGAAGTAGATCCCTTTATTCAGGCAGAGCTGTATAAGCCTTCAGTACTCTATAAGGCCCCAAATTTGCCTACGCTATAAATAAGTCTGTGGCTGCGTGCTGGTGTGTGTTTCTTTTTTTTAAGCTGAAGGCAACCCCTTAAGCTCTTTTCTGCAGGTCTGTTCACGCTGCGGCATGGGGAATTCCTGAGAGGATTATCATGGTTTACTTGATACAGAACTTGAACTTGAGCAATGGCTTATCTTATCAGTGATAAAAGACATGGAAATGAAGTTTACGTAACCAAAGAGGGCTTGAACATGGCTTCCCCCCCACCCCCCCTTCTTTTTCCCAACTGGAACAACTCTTCCTGGGATCTCTCCCAAGTTCTTCCCTGCTCACAATTGCAGTGTTTCTGTTATCTGGTGCATATTGCTCAGGTACACAGTTACTCCCTAAGTTCTTTATTGCCATAGCAGTTATTTGTTCCCAGTGCTGTGTTTGGAGTGGTTCTCCAAGAAAAAAAGAAAGGGGTGGAGCAGGAGGGCTGCAGAGGCTTAGCAAGAATAGCTTTTGCTGGAAAGCTTGGTATCTGGGCTGGAGAGGCTGTTGCTGATCACAGCTTGTTTGCAAGCTTCTGTGTTATACTGAGCTTGGCAGGTCATCTGAGCAGCGGAGAGCAAACCACTTCACTAGTGGGCTGGGAGCATGGGGCTGGAAAGTCTCTAAGAGTTGTGAGTAAACAACCCCTGAGAGCCAGAACAGGCCCAGGAATAGGTAAAGGTGCTCAGTCTGTTCCCAGTGAATCAGAAAAAGTGAAGGACTGGGATAATCTGGTACTCAAAATTATCAGCTAGTAAATAAATGTAGTCAAATGTCAGCTGCCATGTTCTGCTGACCAATTGTTGTGACACAGGATTGGGGTCAATGTTCAAGCCTCTGCCTCTGTGATCTTGTCTGTTGCCCAGCCCTCTCTGCCCAATGGCCAAGCAGCTGTGTGTGCAGGGACTGCTGAGCTGCACAGACTGCAGCTGGTCTGCAAGCCTGCCTCTCACCACCCCTGTCCTGAACTTCGGAAGTGATACATGAAGTTCAGCAAACAGGTAACGCAACCAGGCACTGGGAAGAAGAGAGGAACCCTTCCACCCTGCCAGCCTGTGGGGTGTGTGTGTGCTTACCCTGGTGTCCAACCCTTGCCTTGTCTGTGCTGTGTAGGAGGATTTTTATTTTTTTAAGCACTCACTGTCACAGACTATGACAATGCCACAGGGGTCCAGGCAGTGCTGTGCTTTCTGCAGAAAGTCTCAGCAGACAGTCGAAAGCTGGCAGGCTGACAGCACTTATTAGAGGTAACCTTCAGGAAATGCCACACACAGCCCGCGCTGAGCTTTCTGGCTCCGGGCACATACAGTATTTACACCACGCTTCTTGAGTTTCCCTGAAGGCTTTCAGCCTGCAGCTGCCTTTCTGTGCTCTACCACCTGCCCTGTGTCCTCATGCTCCAGTGCCTGGGGTTGGGACTGGCTGCTGGGCTTCTCTGGCAGCAGCCTGTGCACTGGAGAGAGGAGCTGTTGGCACCAGCTCTTCCTCTGTGTGAGGCACAAAGGTCATCTCCTTTTGGCCTCCCAAAACAGGTGCTTGTGGCAATGTGCTTTTTGATCTTTAGATAAAACCAGCACCCAGTTTCCACACTTGCATGTACAGGGAATGAGCTGTAAAGGGGTGCAGCACCTGCACAGCAGCTCCATCTTGAAGTGCAAGGGAATTACGTGGGTTGAACTCTTGTGTCTAAACAGATAACTTGCTTGTGTGGCTGTGTGCAGAGTTAGAAGCCAAAACCTAAGATGCAGGACTTGAAAGTTTTCTTCAGGTTGTCTAGATGATGTTTTCCCATCCCACATGGGGTGGGAGAAAGGTAATGTGATCATATCTTGTTCTGGTAAGTGATGACATTAAACAGCAGCATCTGAGATGCTTTGTGGTGATAGAGCCTGGACTGTGTAGTGTGGGAGGCTGTGCCCTCTGTTGGGACCTTCACCGCAAAGGCAGTTCAGTTCCTTTCTCTGCTTCCTGGGATTGGAGAACGTATATCTGAAGGGTAAGATGATGGGATGTGCTCCTGTCTGGCCTTGCTCTGCTCTCCCCAGAGTTGGTGGCTTGTGTCCTCTACAAACTGAGAAGCGACTTCGGCAGCAGAAACTGAATGGCATTTAGTTCAGTTGCCTGAGTTGGTTCTGCTGCTTGATCCACCCACTCTCATCCTGCTGCCTGTAGTGTGCAGAAGTTGTGTGTTGGCTTGTTACTGTGCACCTTTCAGTGAAGGATTGGTTGTGATTGCTGCTTGTTGGATCTTCCATGTGAAGAGCAGAAAACTTTTATCCTGCTGGGTATGACCCTGCTTTGCAAAGGGGGGAGCTTGCTAGTGGTTGACATTGGTGGATTTATGCTTCAGGATCCTCCAAAGCCTGTTTTGGCACATGCATTTGCAGAGCGGGAAGCCTTCCCTCCTTTCTACCTTCTGAGTTCTTACTGTCAGAGGGAGCCCCAGCAGTGGCATCAGAATCCCACTTTATTATTATTAATTTCCAGTAATACTTATTCCATGTGAGGCTTTCAATGACTTGGCGCTTGGGCTCCTCGTTCAGTGAGGAGGAGCAGGACAGACTGCCTCAAGCTGAAGTGCCTTGGCCGTGTCAGCTCTGAATCCCCTGCTCCTCTAGTGTGGATTTAATTTCCACGGTGCTTCAAATGCTTCCCCAGTGCCCAGCTATCAATTGAAAAGCAGTGGGGAGGTCTGCGGAGGGGGGGTGGTGATGGTGGGGAATGACTTGTGGTCTCCATGGCAACCTGCAGACGATAAATGGATCAATGTGCTGTTCTGCACCATCTGAAACTCAAGCAGCGCTGGCTAAATCTGGGGGCTGCCTTTGCCTGCCAGCTCCTGCTGTGGGGCCATTAGTGTGAGACTGCTGTCACGAAGAGCCTTCCCCCAGTGTGCCTCCAACAGCGGGCACTTGCTGCCTTCGCTGCCTGCTCCTGGGGCTTGTGCTGGAAACCCACGCTTGGCTCCACGGACCTGCAGGAGTTTGGGTGTCTTGAGTGCTGCAGCACTGCCTTGGGGTTAAGTGCTGTTATGGGCAACTTGCCAAGCATCCAAGTCCCTGGGATTTGAGAAGGGTAAAGGTAAATGGCTTGTTTCCCCTCCACCACTTCTTAAAACCTCCAGCTCTTTCTGCACAACCACAGGGAGATTTATGCTCCCTTTCCTGGGAGTTAAAGGCTTGGGATCCTAGATGAGGTTTGTCTCAGGGTGGTGGGTAAGGGCAGCTAGCTGCCTTTGTTCTCACTTCTGCTTCTGGTGGTGTGCGTAAACATTAAAGTCTGTCTTCGAAGCTGTTGCTCCAATGTTTTCAGTGACCAGATTTACTTAACAAAAGAAAATATTGAGCTTCCTCCACTAGATTATGCAATAAACTTATCTTGGCGTGAAGTTTCTAATTTGCTGGTTTTTAAGCAAGAAGTCTCCTTCATGCTCAGGAATCACACCTGGCTTAGGGGTTCAACCAGAGGCTCTCCATGTCTTGGCTGGGACCAGCCACTGGTGTTACTGGAGCAGGTGGGAGGCAGTGTCTGGCTCAGCCTAGCCAGCCATGCTTAGCAGCAGTTCTTTGCTCTGTGCTTTGGAATAAACCCAGGTGTCCCTGGTGCTTTGAGTTCTGCAGGTCTGAGGGGCTGCTCTCTTTGAGTGCTGGAGGTTGGCTGTGGTGTGTGCATCCGTGCAGACCAGCTGGTGATCAGAGGCACTGCCTGGGCTCTGCTGCTCTTGCATCTGGATGTGTCAGTGTGTTTCCCTCACACGGGCAGGAAAACTTGCTTTCCATTTTACAAAGGGCCTGGGGAGATGAGTTGCCAGAGGCTGCACCTGAGGCCTGTGATGAAACTGGGAGTACTTTGCAAAGCTCTGAAGTTCAGGTTTTCTGCCCAGACTTACATCTGAGATGAAAACTAATATCTGTAGGGCTCTTCTCACCTTGATTTCCAAATGCCTTTCAGGATGATTGGAGGGGTTTGAATTCCTCGGCCAAGTGTGTTTGGGCAGGGATGGGAGTGCAATTCATTTCTCATTTGTGGTGTTATGCTTGTAATGTTGTCAATGCGGAGAGGGAGCCCTGCTGTCTGCAGTGGGGTGGAAAATCCCCGCAGCGTGCTCTCAAACCATGTGTCTGTTGTGGCTCTGTTCTGCTCTGCCTCTAACCCCCGGCATACCCTGCAGAGCTGCTCTGGGTGGTGGCCTGTGACACCTTCAGGCATTGGTTTCAGCGATCACTGGTGCTGTTTATAAAGGCTCGATTGTGAGACAGTCTGGCCAAGTGATCTGAGCTCGTAATTATGTGTAGTGTGGCGCTGAAATGTCCAAGAAATCTGCCATCTCTGTTGCCTTGTGAATAATTTATGGGTCTCTTGACTCCAAGCTCATAAAAATCGATAACTCTTCTTGCTTATTTTTTATTTTTATTCCCACCCCCACAGCAGCATCTTGGTTAAACTCTTCTATTCTTTGGAGCTGCTGGTGTTGAAAGGCCATGGCTTGTTTGCTTACCTGAGCGGTGTTGTCTTTTTGCAGCAGAATTGATTCAGGCTTTGGCACAGAGCTGCCTGTCGTACTTCTCACCAGGATGTCCGGCTCAGGTTACTGCAGAGGAGAACTGTCCTCCTCCCTTACGCCTTTTCAAGGAGTCTTTGCTGTTAAACCCCTGCTTGGGCATAGCTACAGAGTGTGGAGAAGTCAAAGTTTGAGGTTTGGTTTTTTTTTTTGGGGGGGGGGGGGGGGGGGGCGGGGGTTGTTGGTTTTGTTTTTCCTGCTCCAGCACTGTGGTAGCAGCCTGCAAGAGGTTAAAGCAGCTGCTGGGAGCGACTGGCAGTGGCACAAGGCCAGTTCCTGCCAGCAGAACTGCAACCCTCTTCACCCAATAATTGGGATATGGATATGATAATTTATTCCTGCAATTTCTAGGCCTGTCGGTGAACACTGAAGCATTCTGATGATCTTTGCTCCCTGTCAGACTTGGAAACGAAGGCTGAAGTGTACCAGCAGCAGCTGTGCCCTCTGTGTTGGGTTATTATCCTTTCAGAATTTAATAACGTGACACCCCTTTTTACTGGATAGCTTGTCCTTCCCTCGAGGAACAGATCGATAACAGACCTTGTCTCTGCTATTCGGATGTAATTGCTGGTGTCAGCTGATGTCTGGTGCTGTTTCTCCAAACAGCCCTGGGAAGCCTGGTGGGCGGTGGGTATGAGGATTTCCTTTGCAGGCTGGTGCCACGCCACATCCGTGAGCCTGAAATGAAGAGATGCTGTGGAGAGAAGTTTCACTGCTCCCCCTTCTCTTACTCCTTGTGTTTCGTGATAGCTGGGCTGTGTGTTGTGGAGAGCGAGGGAAGAAGTGAAGCCTCCAAAGGTGGTGGGAGATAACTGCCTGTGAGCCACGCTGCTGCCTTTGGAGGACTCCAAGGAAATTAAAGCTGACTGCGTGGTGATGGCTGTGGCCTGCAGAGCATACAGATTTTGGTAGGTTAGCCGTAGATGGAGGAAGGGTTGGGCTTAGCATGGGGAGCAGGCAAGAGGGCTCTCCATTGCAAACAGTTTATTCTTCTTGAGTCTTTAGGGTAATTGAAGAGGGTAATTGCTGTACTTTAATGTCTCTAATCCACGATTTGCCTGGGGAGAAAGGAGGAAATTATTCAAGTGCAGTGCGGGGGGGTGTAGAGAAAAGGAGAGGTTTACTCTCGGGCTGCTTGTCCCCTGGCCCATCCTCCTGCTTCTTTGCTCTGATTTCCTTCCTCCTGGTTGCAAGGAGCCTTTGCTGGGATAACTGGTGGGATGCATAGCTGTTGTGAAAGAGAGAGGCTGAGCTCTAGGCAATCCAAAGACTGTTTTTTCAAGGGAGCAGTACTTTTTTTTAATGAATGGGTTTGAGGTGAGGATTATGTGTGGAAATACAGCACTCGGGAAATACAGGAATATACTAACTATAAAAAGTCTGCAGTATCCAGAACGAAAATAATACTTTATAAATACTTCCTAGCAGTGGAGTTGACCTGTGTAATCCTGCGGGGAAAGAGGAGCAGAGTGATTGATGGTTGGCTCCATCCTGCTTTATCCCTAGATAGAGAGTGCTGTATTAAATATGCCTGTCTCTTGGTATCACATCCTTAGCAGGAGGCATAATATTAGGTTACAGTCTGTGAGGCTGGCTTGGGGGAGGTCTGTGGGATGGCATTCTTGCTCATTTCAGTCTGTGGCAAAACTCCTGTAGACGGAGTGAAGGCTGAGCTGTTGCTCTGTGTATTAGTTGAATTGCCCTGTCTGCAGAGAGCATGGAACTACCAGGAAGTGCAAACCTATTCCATTAAGAATATTTGATGCCCATTTTCTTAGCTGAAAGCTACCTGTTACTGTGGTATGTTTGTGTGTGTTTGTAACACCTCCACTTAGAGGTGCACGCATAAACTGGAGTGTGGGATGAGAACCTAAAGCCCAGGGGTAGCAGTGGGAGGAAGTATTTGGAAATATAAAACCTGCCTGCACAGCTGCATGTGCTTCCACTGGCCAGAGCTGTGACATGCAGCTGCCCTGTGCTATGTGCACATTCCCTCATCTTTTTTTTTTTTTTTTTTTTTTAAATTTTATATATCCATTATCATCTCTATTTTTGTAGGAAATCAAAACTGGGAACTGGAGGGATGGGAGAGTGGAACCAGACAGACGGATATAATAGGGCTAAATCCTGCCCAGCTGTTTTCTCAGCAGCCATCTTCCTTACAATCCCAAGGAAATAAATGCTCCTCTTGAGGGTCCTGATGGTTAATGATGATTTGAAGAGCGCACACAAACATCTCTGCAGATGCAGCCCGCCTGCGAGATTCCGGTCATGCAGCGAGCCCTGGGACCTCACTTCTCTTGCATTCAGTGTGATGATAAATCATTCATAGCCTTGGCAAATGCAATTCTCTTCCTCACTCTGCACATAAACTGGTCAGGACCTTGAAGAAAGCCTGCATTTGTAGTCCTCAGAGGATGAGGCAAACGCTGTGACAGCTGGGAGGGTCTGAAATTAAAGTTACAGGAAGGACTCTGAGTGCATGGGTGTAAAATCAATTCTGTAGGGTTGGGTGTTTTGTTTTGTAGCTGTCTCAGGGTGATGAAGGGGGTAGAATAGGGATGAACTCCTCTTCCGTCCTGACAAATTGAAACTATTGCTCTGGTTTTCCTTTGTTTGTAGTGATCTGGATGCAGATGTTGATTGTGATGCTTTACACATGGCTCTTGTGTTCAGGCATAAGGGAAGAGCTGAAGAGTGCTGAGGTGGATAAATGAAGGGACCTGGACTCTGTATTTAGTTTTGCAGAGTGCAGGTTCGCAAAAGTCTCCTGATTTACCTTTTTTTTTTTTGTTGGTTGTTCTAGCCTGAAATGTGCATCAGTCTGGCTGGGTGGAGGGTGAGCCTGGAACCAACCTCAGCTTGGATGAGCAACCTTGCCTAATATTGTTCCCAAAGCGGGGATGAGTGACAGCCATGGTCAGACAAGTTCTTTCTGTTGAAGCTGATGTGGAAATGGAGAGCGTGAGGGGAGGATGGGACTCTGTGTCTACACAATCTCAGTGCACATTACTTCAGCTGTGGTTTGAATCCTCCTGCTCTCTTGGAGAGCTGAGCTCCCAGCAGTGCAGTGCTGGCCCTGTTCACATCCCAGCTGGCTACCTGCTGTGCAGGCTGCGTTGACTGGTTGGTATTCCAGCCTTAATCCCCTGGAAACCCCAAGCAGGAGGAATGCCCTTGGCCATTAACAGCTGCCAGATCCAGGCAGTGTGTTGAGAGAAGGGTCACAGGCCGGAATAACTCCATCTTTTACTGTTTCACACAGACACCCAGCCCTTAGACTGCACTCCTACTAGTTTGGGTTTCTGGTTATGAGTGTTGCTCAGGAGCTACTACAGGGGAAGGGAGAAACACACAAGCACCTACATGCACTCTAGAAATATGTCAGAGTTGAGCTTGCTGGGAAACTCAAGCCCAAGCATGACCTACTTTGAGACTGTCATAATCTGTAGGGGAATGCCCTCTGGATTAGATCAGTGTGATCCTATCTGGAGGAAGCACTGACTGAGTTGCTTTTTTTCCCTTTTTGTGCCTGAACTGAGGGAAGGTTTTTTACTTTTTTCTTTCCCCCCCACCTCTTCTAGTACTCAGAATTGAAACCAGTGGAGATGTGCCTGGGTTCTGCTTTTCCAGTACTGGGCTGCACTGAGCATCTTGTTGGGAGGCATCTATACAATGGAAGAGCAAAGTCTGTGCTTGTTTGTGTCTCCTTGGTGAATTTCACTGGCAGGGGTTCTGGTCCTGAGCATGCAAAGATGCCTCAGCCAGTCTCCCCAGTACCTTCTTGATCTTCAGCTGTTTCAACCACTTTGGGCTGGTTCTTTTTTGTCTTAGACACACTTTAATAAAATGTGATAAATTCTCCAACCTTGTCTTTCCCCTCTTGTCACCAGCCACTATTGATGCAGGAACTAGAAATCTTTATTTTTCCTAACCTACAAATTGCTTCCAGAGCTCAGCATGGATGTTACATATCCACAGCAAGAAGGAAATAAATAGGAAGACTGCATTTAATTTCACCATCTGCCAGAGAGAGGCAACCCAGGGCTTGCCAAGGAAAGTTTTTTTTTTATTTATTTTATTTTTTTTTTTAATAGAGGTGGACCACACTTAATTTTCCAGGAGACTTTCTGAAAATAAAGAAGCTGGAATGGAAATAAAGCTCACTGTGATGAAGAGAAATCGCTACCCCTTGGCTGGGAGTTCAGCCTTTGATTGCAGAGGTAGCTTTGCCTCGGGTCATTCTGGGGGGCTTTCAAAGAGCCTTTTCTCCCATCTGCAGTACCTGGCACAGCAAGAGGCATGAGGAGCAAGGAGTGTTTGGTCCACTGGTGTGAATCGTTGTGCCAGACTTCAAAGAGACGTGGAAACACCTAATCTGTCGCTTTCAAAGGGAGGAATAAAATATTCTGATAGATTCTAAATGGAATCGCATCGGTGGTGCCTCTTCCACCGATGCCGTTGAGCTGCTCGCTGATCTTTCTGATTGGGGTAATGCAGTGAGGAAGATACAGTATTCCCTGGAGGGGAGCAGCTTGTGAACATTACTGCTCAGTCAGCCTGAAAAGCTCTATTACAGACAGATTTAGACCCGGCTTTGTGTGCTGAGAGGCACAGCCTGGCTTCCGGGAATAGGCTTTGTCTGGAGGACAGGTGCACGTTGGGCTGAATCATATTCACCCTTTTTATCTCTGGTGTGCACCGCTTTCACCTGCTGTCTGGAGAAGGGGGTTGGTGAAAGGCATAGAGCAGGCTCTGGCCGGGCTGGTTATCCGGTGTGTGGGTCCTAGCAGCCAGGCAGCTCTCCAGCAGGACTGCAGCATTGCTTGCTCAAGCCCATCCATTTCTGGCTGCTCTCCAGGCATCTAATGAGCTGTCCTCGGTGAGACTGGGAAGGTGAGGGGGGAAATAGATTTGCAAACAATCTGACTAGTATTGATTTTCTTCGTTTCTCACACAGCCAGCTGGGTTTCTGTGTGCTAGCCCAGCAGCTGTGGGGTTGTACTTGCTGCTGGTGAGGCTGGAGCAAGCTGGCAGTGTCTCCATGGGCTGAGTTGGGGCACTGCCTTGCTGTAGCCCTGGGGTTTCCTCATGTGGTCAGGCTCAGTGGGTTCTTGCTGCACAATTCCTTCAAGTGCAGTCGTTGGGTACAGAAATCGTAGAATCATAGAATGGTCTGGCTTGGAACGGACCTTAAAGATCATCTACTTCCAACCCTACTGCCATAGGCAGGGACAACTTCCACTAGACCAGGGTGCTGAAGTTCCTCTCCAACCTGGTCTTGAACACCTCCAGGGAGGGGTTAGCCTATTCTAGTGTCTTAGCACCCTCACGGTAAAGCATTTCTTCCTAATATCCAGTCTAAATCTACCCTCTTCCAGCTTAAAACCAGGGTGGGGCCTGATGTTGGCTGCTTCTTTTGCTGTTTTATGTGTTTCCATGCCCCAATACTTCAGTTTCATCCCTGAGAGCTTGCTCTTGCAGTGACATCAAGTATTGCATATAAAAAGAAGTCCCTGGATGTCTCTGTGTGTTATTAGGAGCTACAAAAGACAAGCTAGTGAGGAAAAAAAATTCAGGTGGATAAACCATCAGCCTTGTTGAATGTGCCGTGAGAGTGTCTTCAAGGTTCTGTCTGCATTTCCTGAGTTCTGTAATAACTTGCACTTATCTAGAGGGGATGTCATGTAGGAGTTTTTGGAACAGTATGAATATGGAAAAGAGAGGATTTCCTGAAAGCACAGTACAGATTGTTCTCAGTGTCTCAGCAGCACTAGTGTGTCTGAGAATAGATCTTTCATCTTCATCGTGTTCTTCATGTCTGTCCCTCAAGGAATTTCAGCAGGGGAGTTGGGCTTACTCATTCAGACCCAGCTCTTCTGTGCTTCCCTGTACTGGTCATGTCTTGCATGTTCTTGGAGTATCATACCTGCCACATGTCCTGGAAAGACCATAGGCTCCCCTGTCTTGCTCTGCAGAAGCACCACAGCTGGAAACAGCAGAGAATGCAGCACAGAATAAGCCAGCAGCTCACAGCCATTGTGGGATTGGGCTACATCAAGCAGTTGGAAGAGAATCAGGTTGTAAACTTCTCATAACCATGGGATGAGTGGGAGACCTTCCTTGGAGCTAACCGTGGATATTCATCACAGGGTGGTTTTGGTGATCCAGCCACTGTAGGGAGAGCATGACTGACTACTTTCATGCCCTGAAGCTGTGCTATGTAGCTCTTCTAAGCAGGAGGTGGTGTTTCTGAGCTCCCAGCCTCCCCTGGGGGTAGCTGAGCTGCTGCAGAGGGAGGGCAAGGATATTTCATAGAATAACAGGTTGAAAGTGACTCAGGGATGGTCCAACTTCACCTGTCAAAAGCATTGCCCAGCACTCTGTCCAGCCACATTTTAAAAAGTGTTCAATGTTGGGGAATCCACCACTTCCCTGGGGACGTGATTCCACAGGCTGTTTGTTCCCATGGTCAAAAATTTTCCTTGTGTCCAATTGGAATCTCCCCAGGAGTAACTTGTAGACAATACCCCTTGTCTTTTTCATGTGACTCCTTGTATAAAGAAGTCTCCATCTTCTTTGTAGCTGCCCTTCAAATATTGGAACATAACAAAGTCTCTCTTAAGCCTTCTTTCTCCAGGCTGAACAAAACACAGTTCTCTCAGCCTTTCCTTTTATGGCCATACTTCTGGATCTGGGCCATTGGAGTGGGAGAGTGTCTTCAAGGCAGCTTCCCATCTGCAACAGAAAAGCGCTGGTCACACCAGCAAAAACAGCTCTTGGAGGCCTGGCTCTGGCAAGTCCCAAAGCACAGCCCAGTCAGCCCCACAGAGCAAGCTGCCAGATCCGGCTTAGCGTGGTCGCAGCTGTCGGCTCAGCCCCCAGAGGAGTCGATGCAGGAGGGGAGGGAGGAAGGAAAAGTTCCCTTTGAAAAATAGCAGCGCCAGCAGGAGAGCAGCCAGGGTGAGGCCTATTGATTACATGCTTATCTTAGTTTCTTTTGTGCCTCTTTTTGGAGGCACAGTACGGACAAAGAAACCCTGTGCAGGTCTGAGGAGAAGGATGCTGGAACAGGATCTAGTGTAGCCTTTGGGAGGTGAAGCTCCAAAGTCTGCACTGTTTGGGCTTAACGAAACTTTACCAGAAACCCTGGCTTCTTGAAGACAGCAGAGCATCCCCAGTAAGACAAACTTCTTAGGAGGAAGTTTGAGCCCCATACTAAGGGCATGTTCTATCTGGTGGAGGCAACTAGCATGTAGGCTTAATGGGCAACTCTGAATTTTTGAGGATGTCTTTATGCATTGCTGTAGGAATCCATGAAAGTCCCATTCATGCAGCTGGCATTAAAAAAATTTAAAGGACCATTTATGTAGGGAACTGGTCTTGCCCCTGGAAAGAGATAGCTGGCTCAGCAGCTGCATGCAGCTCAGTTGTGTCGCCACATGGTCTAGGATTTATCCTGCTTGTAAAATGCTGCATTTAAAGAATCTCTCAAGCTCTGAAATGCTGCCCCCAAAACCACTTGTCCCACATTCTTATTATCTGACTACATTCTCTTATCTTTCAGCTCTGTACTTGCCAAGTGCAATACAGATTAGCTATGGAGAATTTCCAGTCTTGTCGGAGGAGATGGACAATAGTGACTGTGAGCTATCTTCTGAATTTGGAAGCTGAGAAGAAGCAGTGTCAAGGTGGTTTACCTGCTTGGAAGCTGGGGGCCCTGTAGTGGTCTCCTGTTCAGGCTGTCTCGCAATGTTGTCTTTGTCAGTGTGTTTGGACACCTTTCCCTACATCAAAGGTTGATAGGTCAGACTTGGTGATCGCAAAGGTCTTTTCCAACCTGGTTAATTCTGTGAAAGGTTGTTTGCAACAGACCCTTCAGTGAAAGGGTGATTTTGCTCCTCTGTATGTCTGACTGGGAGTGCTGTATCCTCTTGTAACTGAGCCAGAAGGTGAGCTGTGCAGGGCTTGGCATTCACAGGGCATTTCTGTTGTCTTAGAGCTGTGCAGAGAACAGACCTCTTGCATCTCTTGCAGCAGTTGCTTCTCATGTTACTCTGTGACCGTTCATGTGAATACGAGAGCTGGGGGTAGCCTGGCCCTGGGAAATGTCTTTTTTTACTTTTCAGGAAGGAGTGAAGAGCCAGCATGAACCAGAGAAACAAACTAGTGTCACAGAGAGGATCGGCAGCCATTCTTATGTGGGCACTTGGACTGGAAAAGCCTTCGTGTCCCTGGGCATAGGCTATGCTGGAGAAGGGTGGTTCTAAGTGAGCGCAATCAGTGTGACCAGCTGATGGAAGCAGATTGTCTTTCACTCTGTGCATCTTGTGCTAAAAATACCAGAGTGTCTTGGGAAGGGTATGATGTAGGTTGGAAAGCATGTGTGGACAAAGGTATGGTAGCAACCTGTTCCTGGGGGACATGCTGGGGGAACTCAGTGCTGTTGGGACAATGACCCAATGTGCCACGAATCAGGCACTGCAAACCCTCACAAGGGCTGTGGTCTCCTTTGGGAGGATCAATGTTCTTGGTGGTGTTTGGGGATGTGAAATATGTTGGGTGATGCAGCAGCTTTCCCAGGTTTCTTACAAAGCTGAGCTGTGTCCTCTCTGTGTCACTGACCAAGTAACACACTTGTTTTGTTGACTGGGAGTGGAGTGCTGAAGTGGGAGTGCACATGGCAGATGCCTGTTTTCTTTCAAAGAGCCTGGGGGTAGTAAAGACCTAATTAGCATTCTTGTGAAGGCAAGTCATAGGGAGACTCCAGGATTTAGCTTTGCAGGGAGGGAGTTGGCATCGGTGAAAACAACAGATTGCTGGAAATGTGCAAGCAAATTACTTGATGCTCTGTTGGAGGAGAGAAGGCAGTGTGGCAGGGATGGTGGGAACAATCAGGTGTGTGGTACAAGGGCATGGGCTCCCTTCAACACTGACTGAATGGTGGCTAGTCAGTGTCTTTGTTAGTGCCTTGTACTTTCCATTGTGAGCCCCACTCTAATGGTGATGAGTGGGGAGACCTGTTTCAGGGCTTCTGCTTGAGGAAAGGTAAGCCCTGCACTGCCCGAGTGTCACCAGTTTGCTCAAGTAGCAGACTGTTGATCATCAGGACAGGAGTTAAGCAGCAGGTTGCTTCATCTCTGCAGTCCCATTTAATTTGCTGTTTTGGAAGACTTTCTTTGGAGGTGATCCAGGGATAAAATCCTTGTGTGAGGTCAGCGATTTCCAAAAGTTCACGATTGTTTTTTCTTGTACCCTTTTGTCTCTGAAGGAGGCTCTCCATGTGCTTATGTTGGCTGGGAGAGTGCTCTTGGAGAAAACAAATTAATGTTGGAGACACTGAACCTCCAGTGTACAGCTAATCACCCTATTTCTGCGTTTGTAGCGTGTGCAGTGGGTTTCATTTATCATGATGAAGTTCAGTTGAGCACAGCTCTCTTGCTGGTCTTCCAGTCCTCTGCCTGAGGCACATATGCTTTCATTAATTTTCTGCTATTATCCACTCAGGTGTCCTGTGTGATCCAACATGCTTAATTTCATTCTACTGAGCACAAGCTCTTCTGAGTTGAAGTTAGTGGTGTGGTTTGCAAGCATCATAAGGAAATGAATCTTTCTTTTCTGGAGGTAACTGCTTCCTGAATTTCTGTTCCGTTCGTAATGCACTAATAACCCCCAGCCACCAAATCCTGCTCAGCTGTGTCCCTTCAGTTTCTCTTGAACTGGAGCATTCCTTGTATTATTGTTGCATCCAGAGCCTGCTGAGGACCAGTTGTACTTGGTGCTGTTCCAAGTCAAAACTGGTCAGTGTGTTAGATGTGCTACAGGCTCTGAGGATCGATGGGATGCAGAGCTACAGTGAAGACTTGGAAAACATGGGAGTCAGAGGCCTTGCAAAAGGGAAAAGGACTGTGTTTCCACAGACTGAGCACGTAAATCCAGGGAACGTGGTGATGGATGTGGTGTAAAGCTCTCACATAGAATAAAGAAGATTATATAAAAGCCGACTTGAAAGGGGCTGAGTTTCAGAGCTGGCCTGCCTACAAAGCATGACCAGGGGCAGAGTCTCTGGTGGTGGGTAGGCAGCCAGGAGAGCTTTGAGAAGGCTGTGCAGTGGCTTTGCAGCCGCTTGATACTTTGAAAGCGTGGCTTCAAAGATGTGGTGCTTTTGTTCCTGGGTGAAGGGGTTGGGCTCCCCCTTGGCTCTGACACCCCAGAGTCCTCTGCAACATCCTCTGATCCTCAGATAATGGGGTGCAGAAATGTCTCTGCTTCCAACGCCTGGTGGTGTATCGCTTCTCTGCTGGGCTGGAGCTGTTTTTCATAGCCTGGATCTCTGAGCTGGAAATGCCTGACTATCAGGCCCTAGAGCTGGACAGAAATGCAGGAAACTTGTGGACTGAGCAAATACCTCTTGGTGCAGACTGTTTGCACAAAGAAGTGAAGTTTAGAAGCAAAAGCAAACAGGCGCTGGCTCAGGGAGAGGGCGAGGCAGGGGAAAAAGGCTGAGGCACGTTTGTCTGTCTGCAGTTCCAGTTCTTACTTGGCTACTCTCAGAAGTTAATGCTGCTGATCCAGAACTTGACAAGGCAGTTTGTTGGTACACACTTGTTAGACCTCTCAGCCAGCACAAACTATTTCAAACCCATTTATGATACCTGCTGCTTCCCTTGGAGGTCAGACAGTGGCTGAGCTCCTGCCCTTTGGGCTTATACCATTGTGCTGTGCAGGTTTGTGTATCAGAGAAATCTGATGAAACTACTAACATAGTTGAGTTTCCTTTTGACTGTTCTCTTGCTAAATGTGAGTGGGCATGGCTGGCCTTAGAGGAAAGAAGAGCAGTGACGTTTTCTTTTTGCAACTCCCTTTTGTAGTCCCCACATCTGGCCTTTGAAATGCTTGTGTGGAGTCAAACAGTAGGGATCTGCAAGGAAGGAGGAGGTTTGTGTCATGATGAACCCAAATAGTTAATGAACTGATGATGGCCTATAACTTAGTTAAAGGTATTTTGGAACATCTAGGTGACTTTGCCTCCTCTCAAGCCTGCTGATAAGTGCAGGAATGTGGTGGCATTTGTTCTGGCAAGACATGTTTCTATCAGGTTTTCAGTAAGGTCTGTTTCCTTTTAAATGAAATAAAGATAAGGCAATACACTTGAGTCCTTTGTGAGTAGAGCCTGTAATCCTCCACGTGTGGGAAGTTTTGTTTGAGGCTTTGTCTAGCCTGTCAGTAGTACAATGTGTTGCTGACTATTCTTAGCCTGCTTTGCATAGGTAATTAATTTGTCCCCTGCAGTAAACTCTCTGTAGTGATCATGTGGTAAATGCCAAACTTACATGGTTATGTGTAAGTAAATATAAAAGAAGTAGGCATGGTATAAATGAGTGAGATGATGAGATGGGTATGTAGAAAACACTGTGCACTGAGTGCTCAGAGCAGGCTGTACTATGTTTGCAACATAGAATGCAAACAGATAAAGCTCTGAACAGTTCGTCATCTGAGCCTTGAGAACAGTGAGTACAGTGTGCAGGTCACACTCGGAAAGCCTTTTCTACAGGTGTCCTCCCTTTAGCTTCTGCAGTGGCAAAATTTTGTTCACTGTGTCTTTTCTTCTTACAGATGGAGAAATTGATGTTTGGAGACCTTAGGTGACGTGTTCCAGGAAGATGTTATCAGAGCCAAGATAAACCCTGGGGCGTTTGGTGGCTTTCCGTCTTGTGCTGGTGTTGCTGAGAGTGTAGCTTAGTCACTCTGAGAGCTGCCAACTCTGCACTCCTTCAGGCAGGGTGGCAGAGTGCACAAACACCAGCCATGCCTTTTGCCTTCAAGGGGCAGGAGGGACAGTCTGCCAGCACAGAGAGCAGAGCTGAGGATGAGAGCTTGCTTGCAGTGAAGAGGAGGCCCCTTATGGAAAGGGCACTGTATGTAATTGGGCTGAGCTGGGTGTCAGCTGTTTCCTGCTGTATGGCATTTGATCTGCAGCAGAGATCAAGTCCTGATGACGTTGCCCATTGAAGCTTTTGCTGTTGTTGTTTCAAGGGAGGCCTGTATTACTTATTCATGTGGTTTTCTGAAGTTGTCCCACAAGAATATGTTTGAGGGTCATCTTGTTTTTGTTATTGCCTCCCCAAAAGCTTTTGATCTGTTAGACATCCTCTTTGTTGTTTTGTCAGAAGCAGATATTTCTGGCATTCTTGGTAGTTTAAAGGAGGAAAAGTTGAAAAAACAAAAAGGCCACTGTTGTGCATGCATTTCTTGCTTTGTGTGCAGGGTCTTTCACTGCTCAACTCTAAACGGTTGAATTACTAAACTTAAAAAGCATCTGCTCTTTAGGAAAGCATCCACATGACTGTAAACATGGTGCATAACAAGGCAGAGTCTAATGTAGTTGACACAGCTCTGTTGCTGTTTGGAGTATGGGTTTGTGTGAACTCTTATTTTAAATTTGGGGGGCTTCATTATTTACTGCCCAGGTGGCTAGTGACTGGTCTTCTGCAGAAAGCTCCCTTCTGGAAGACTCGGCATGCTACATGGAGCTGGCTTTCTTCCCTGACCACAGGTGGAGCTGAAACGCTGTTCCAGGCCCACCCTTGCAGAAGTCAGAGTGCCCCAGCCCAGGGATATTTGCACAATTGCCTTTCTGGGTGTCTTGCTTTTCCTGAAGAACTTCAGCACCTGCAGAGAGGCTTCAGTTTGCCAGGGCTAGAAGTGAACCAGTGCTAACCCATACCTGCCCACTGGCCACCTTTCAGAGGCTTTCCTTTAGCAAGACAGCTAGCAGTTAGGGCTGTGGTTTGTACCTAGCTGTCTGTCTTCAGAGCTATGCCACATGGCACATGTGACACAGGAGAGGTGTGAGATGCCAGTGGCAGTTTGCTGTGGACCAAGGGCTTGGTAGTTGTCCTCCCTGCTGTGGGGAAGGCTCTGCCTGTGGCAGACATATCCTTGCTCTGCAGCAGCCCACCTGCAACCTGTCTTCTGGTATGCTTTTTCCTGCAATGTTCTTAGTGTGTGCTGGAGGGCAGGGAGGTTTGCACCTGCTGATTTGCTTGAGGTGCTTCTGGGACTAGTAATTTGGTGCATGGGATTTGACCGTGTTGTTTTCATCTCTACTGATTTCTGGAGCCTTTTCTGATAGGGAGGTGGAGTGGGACAGATTTGTACCGAGGCAGGGCTGGCTTTACTGTATGCTTTCTCCTCAGTCAGTGCCTTTTGAGCCTTGTATTTTTCAGGTTATGGATGTGCAAAATAAGCAGCTCTGTCAGCAGCTACCTGGGTAGAACAGTCAACCTGTGCAGTCCTATCTGTATTATCTGAACCTCTGCTGTGAGCCACAGTTCCTCCCCTCCTTCCACCTCATCCCACTGTGAATAACTAACCAGTGCAGAACCATGATGGTTGGGAGGCCAGACGGGGGTTGAAAACTTTTCCCACATGAAACACTCTGGCAGTGCCAGCAGAGACGAGGGTAAGAGGAGACAGCTCTCCTGTGCCAAAGCACTCTTTCATCTCTTTTCAGCTCTCTCTGTGAGGGGTCCTGGCTCACAGCACATAGATGCCTTGTGCAGATGTCTTGGCTGGGAAAGAAGTGGCCTCTTTTCTGTCCCAAACAGAGTGGAGAGATATAAGAAAGCTATTGACTTGCTTGTAGCCAGAGTGAACTGAGCCAGACTCCACAGTGCTTTATTGAGCCTGGATTAAGGCTTTGTTAGTCACTGAAATTAAAAATATAAAGGAAGTTTAAAAAAAAAAAAAGAAAGCTTTTTTTTCCCCTGTGTTGGTAAGCAGATTGCTGGCTGAGTGTTGTTTACCTGCTGGTTATTTCCCAAGCAAACGAGGGGCAACGACAGCAACTGCATAAAGACCCTACTTTCTCATCCTACTCATGGGGGAAGCAGTGAGGCCTTGGGAGCTACCAGGCTGTGCTCTGGGCTGCTGAACCCTTGGGTGGGCTGTCAGCAGGCGACCAGAGCTTGTGCCCTCGTGTGGGGTGGCACATGTTCAGCGAGTCGATGGCAGGAGCCCAACTATTAATGGGCAGGTGCTTCTCCTGCTGATGGGAATCACGGTGGAATGGTTAGTGGTGGTGAGGATGCCAGGGAGTGGCTGTGTGGGAAGCTGAACTTTATTGCAGCCCTTTGTGTCAGTTACTTGCCCTTTGGTAGAACACAGAAGATCTCCCTGACCAGTCTTCACTGCTCTGTTTCACTTCTGCTGGAGGAGAAACAGAGTAAATGGTCTCTTTTTACTGGGTACTGAATTCACAGCCTCACAGAATGGCAGGGGTTGGAAATGACCTCTGGAAAATCCAACCCTGAAGGCTTTTCCCTCCTGGCAAGCAGGTCTTTTTGATGGAAAAAAAACTCAGGAGCAGTGTCATTTACTTTGTGCTCTCCTAGGAAGGGTGTTAATCTGCTTTGCTTTCCCTCTGTTGCTACTGCAAAATGGTGCTTTGGTACCACACTCCTGGCATGGCCTGCATCAGCCTGGGCAGGTTGGCTACCCTGCATGGAGCGATGGCTGTGACGGGTGCCAGTATGGGTGAGGAGCACTCTGGATCGCGTTCAGCTTGGGGAGGTTGGCCAGAGGACTGCAGCAGCCAGCTTTGCAAATAGGATGAACTGGCACTGAGAGCTTGCTGTCTGAAGGTGGTAAATTTTAGCTTGAATTGTGCGCTGGTGTGTCAGCATTACCTTGTACCGAATGCTTGTGTTGATCTTGAATACCAGGGTTATTTGTGGGACCCTTGCTAGAAGGTGGCCATTGAGATACTGGAGTATATCTCAGTATGTACGGTCTAGAGAAAGACAAGGAAGCTGGGGAAGGGTCTGGAGAACAATAGGCCTGGGGAGGAGAAGGGTCTGGAGAAGAGCAGATCTTCTGAGCAGTGGCTGAGGGAACTGAAGATGTTCAGTCTGTAGAAAAGATATATAGCTCACTACAACTCCCTGGAAGGAAGTTGGAATGCGGTGGGGGTTGTTCTCCTCTCCCTGGTATCAAGTAATAGAATGAGGAAACAACCTCGAGTTGTGCCAGGGGAGGTTTAGATTGGAGATGGTGAAAAAGTATCTTCCCCGAAACAGTGGTCAGGCATTGGAACAGGCTGCTCAGGGGAGGTGGTGGAGTCACCATCCCTAAATGTGTTGAAAAGCAGAATAGACATGACGGTTTGGGACATAGCCATGTGGTGCTAGGTCAGCCATGGACTCAATGCTCTTGTTTAATGTTGATGACCATATTTAATGTCCATGGTAGTGTTGGGTCAGTGGTTGGACTCAGTGGTCTTAGAGGTCTTTTCCAGCAAAAGCAATTCTATGATATTAAAGACTGGAAGCTCTGCTTGACCTCATGCTTCACTCATGCTTAATTTGATGGAGCCAACAGATCTACTAGATTAGTGCTCACTGCTTGTCTGAATTTATGTTGTTTTGCTTCATTTTAAGGAAACAGGTTTACTTGGTGGTACCACATGAACTTCAGCTGAGTTGTTCTCTGCTTGCCACCTGTGCCATGGCTGGAGTCACTTCATCCTCGCATTGCTAATATGCACGATGGAAGAAGTGCTCCTTGGGCTTGGGAGGGGAAAGGAACCCTTCTGGTTGTTTTCAGTTGCTAGAGAGCCATAAGCGATCTTTAATCTGAAGGTGCAAATTGTCATTGCAGCGTTTTCCTGGGGAAAAGCATCCCTGAGAGGAAATGGAGCTATAAATGAGCGTGGCTGGGCTGCTGGCTGAGTGTTTTGAGTGAGTTTGTGCTCTCCCTCTTGGCTCCCGGCCAGACTTCCCAAGGCAGCTTGGCAGAGCCGAGCTGCAAGCCCAAGTAGCCGCTGTGCTGCCGGCGTGCCGCGGAGCCAGCGCTCGCTCAGCCCTGCTCGCCAGCAGCTTGCCCTTAGGGCCGGAGGTGTCCACTGGCCTTGTGCGGTTCACCCACAGGCTCTGAGCGTCTAACCTGGTAATTTTAGCAGCTGGCTCGGTGATGCCTCTGAGCAGACAGGCTGGTTAAAATAAATAACTAACTAAGAGCACAGGCCTGTTTCCTGTGCGTGTCAATACTGGAATCACTTTAAATGGTGTGTTTTCCCCTGGTCACTGACCTAGAGTTTATTCCATTATCGACTGCTGAGTTACTGGCTCTTTGTATTCTCTGGTTAAGTGAACTGTAAGGCTGAAATCATTTGGCGGGGATGGTGTTGCTGGGCAGGAACTCATCTCTGGCTGACTCAGACCGGGGTGAAGGTGGGCCCTCTGGCAACTCAAGTACTTCCCCCCCNCCTGCTCCCTCCCTCCCTTTGACCTTTTCTGGGTTTGGCTGTGGTGGGCTTTGCTGCTGGACACCATCCGTGCTGTGAGGAGCCCACAGTGTGGGACAGAGCTTGACTGCATCTGTAGGTAAAAGCTTGCTCAGTTGTCTTGATGCTATGAACATCGCACAGTCAAATTCTGTGGCTTGGTAGCATACTTCTGTTCTAGAAGATATTGACCTTAGGTGGGCAAATGGTCTTAAAATAACCATGCTCTGTTCTCCCTAGCCCTCAGTCTACCTTTAGTGGTCCTAATTGAATATCATGCAAACCACCTTTTGTCTTCACTGGTGTTTGAATTAGTGCTGCAGTTACTGGTAGGTGTTTAGTCGTTGCCTCCATGTTCTTCATGGAATACAGTGTTCAGTATTTTGATCCCTGATACACAAAAATGATGTTGACAGGCTGGAGAGGGCCCAGAGAAGGACCACAAAGATGATCAAAGGACTGGAACCCTACCAGGTGAGGTTTTGTTGAGCCTTTGGAAAAGAAGGCTGAGGAAAGACTTCATCACCATGTTCCAATATTTCAAGGGTGACTACAAAGATGATGAACATTTCTTCCATGTGACCTCTTGTGAAAAGAGAAAGGGATATTGGCTGCAACTTAGTCCTGGGGAGTTCTTTATTGGACATGAGAAAAATTTTTGACCATGAGAACAAACAGCCACTGGAATCATCTCCCCAGGGAAGTGGTGGATTCCTGGACAACAGGCACTTTGAAGATTCAGATGGACAGGTTGCCAGACCATCTTATCTAGACCATGCTTTCGACAAGAAAGACTGGACCAGATGATCCTTGAATCACAGAATGTCAGGGGCTGGAAGTGACCTCAAAAGCTCATCCAGTCCAACCCCCCTGCTAGAGCAGGATCACCTAGACCATATCACACAGGAAGGTGTCCAAGCAGGTTTTGAATATCTCCAGAGAGGGAGACTCAACAACTCTTCTGAGCAGCCTGTTCCAGTGTTCTGTCACCCTCACAGGGAAAAAAATTCTGCTCATGTCTACATGAAACTTCCTGTGCCTCAGGTTCCACCCATTGCTGCTTGTCCTGTCATCGGGCATCACAGAGCAGAGCCTGGCTCCATCCTCCTGGCACTCCCCCTTTACATATTTATAAACATTGATGAGGTCACCTCTCAGTATCCTCTTCTCCAAGCTAAAAAGCCGCAGCTCCCTCAGGCTCTCCTTGTAAGGGAGATGTTCTGTTCCCTTCATCTTTGTGGCTCTGTGGCGGACTCTCTCAAACAGTTCTATGTCCTTTTTGTACTAGGGGGCCCAGAACTGGACACAGTACTCCAGATGTGGCCACACCAGGGCAGAGTAGAGGGGCAGGAGAGCCTTTCTTGACCTAGCTTTGAGGTCCCTTCTGACCTGGGATTCTGTGATTTCTGGTCTTGTGGCAGTGGTGCACCTCAACTGATTCCATGACTTGTTTAAAACTGATTAAGACTCCTGAAGTGACCAGTATGGCTGCTTTTAGGAAGGTATTTTTCTGAGATGTGCCTGGAGCTTCAGGTTATTGCTAACATCCAGGTTGCTGCTGGGTGATTTGAGTACAACCTGATCCACTACTGCAGACTGTCCTTGCTGTGCTGCCTGCTTTGCATAAAGGATCTGCAAACAGAGAGAAACTGTACACCTTGAGGCCAGTCTATTAAGCTGTGCTCACACCCAGTAAACCATCATCTCTCTTTATACCAACAGCCTGGGGCACGCTGTGCAGTGCTGAGGGTCTCCAGCCTGTGCAGAGGCTCTGTGCTGAGCTGCATGCTGAGCAGCATCTCTTATTTATGGGGTTCTCTATTTCTTTAAGCATGAGCACTTTTGTTGAGCGTGCACGTCCTGCCTGGGACTGCCTCAGGCTCTTTGGGTTCTTTTACTGCTGTGGAAAAGTAGCTTTACTACAGAAATACTCCAAAATGCTGTTCTGTGTGATCTGTNACTCCCCCTTTACATATTTATAAACATTGATGAGGTCACCTCTCAGTATCCTCTTCTCCAAGCTAAAAAGCCCCAGCTCCCTCAGGCTCTCCTTGTAAGGGAGATGTTCTGTTCCCTTCATCTTTGTGGCTCTGTGGCGGACTCTCTCAAACAGTTCTATGTCCTTTTTGTACTGGGGGGCCCAGAACTGGACACAGTACTCCAGATGTGGCCACACCAGGGCAGAGTAGAGGGGCAGGAGACCCTTTCTTGACCTAGCTTTGAGGTCCTTTCTGACCTGGGATTCTGTGATTTCTGGTCTTGTGGCAGTGGTGCACCTCAACTGATTCCATGACTTGTTTAAAACTGATTAAGACTCCTGAAGTGACCAGTATGGCTGCTTTTAGGAAGGTATTTTTCTGAGATGTGCCTGGAGCTTCAGGTTATTGCTAACATCCAGGTTGCTGCTGGGTGATTTGAGTACAACCTGATCCACTACTGCAGACTGTCCTTGCTGTGCTGCCTGCTTTGCATAAAGGATCTGCAAACAGAGAGAAACTGTACACCTTGAGGCCAGTCTATTAAGCTGTGCTCACACCCAGTAAACCATCATCTCTCTTTATACCAACAGCCTGGGGCACGCTGTGCAGTGCTGAGGGTCTCCAGCCTGTGCAGAGGCTCTGTGCTGAGCTGCATGCTGAGCAGCATCTCTTATTTATGGGGTTCTCTATTTCTTTAAGCATGAGCACTTTTGTTGAGCGTGCACGTCCTGCCTGGGACTGCCTCAGGCTCTTTGGGTTCTTTTACTGCTGTGGAAAAGTAGCTTTACTACAGAAATACTCCAAAATGCTGTTCTGTGTGATCTGTTCATATTTCAGGTCTAATGAGGACTTGATCTTTGTTAGTGACTGATTTGTGTGCCTAGGTTGTAGGCTATGAGGGTGTTTAAAAAGCCTTTCTGTCTGCTGCTGCTACTCAGCTTCCCAACCAGATGCATCCATCATCTTCAAAAGAAACAGGGGAAAAGGATGGCTTGTACTTCTGGTTTTGTTTTTTGGAACCAATGGCATTTGGCATCCAAATAAACAGGTGTTCTGGCATGGGAGCAGAGAGTCCATGTCTCAGAGCTCCTCTCTCTTTTGGCATGTGAGGTTCTTCATGGAGCATCTATCAAAGAGCTGGGTTTAGTAACGATGTGATTTAGGTGTTTTTCTACTAGAACTTTGGTGAGGAAGTGGGTTGCTGGTGTCCGTGGCAGGGGGAGACTGGTGCAAGAGGTAAATGTCTCTGGTGTACAGCCCAAAAATTACCTCGGATAGAATTAAACTCTGCAAGTAAATAATGTAGCTGCTCTGTGAACCTCTGGCCTTATGAGGCAAGTATATTTGGGCTTCTGTCAGGCCCAGGGTTGTGTGCCACGTTCAAACGAGGTCACCTCTGCTGTTACCAGTGGGGAGATGCTGGGAATAATAACCCAACCTCTCAAGAAGCCAAGGCTGAAAGGTTTTAGAGACTGGGAATTTTGACACTTAGGCACACAAGATGAAATTCTTGTCAGCTTGGGTCAACATTTCTCCCCCTGGTGTGATGCTTCACCTCCAGGGCTTGATTTCTAGGTCCAACCATATTTGTTGCTTGGTGTGAGAACATCTAATATGCATTGTATGGAAAAAGCTTGCTAGTATCAGTCCTCTCTTGACTAAGCCCTGCTAGAGGTGTGTGCAGAAGACAGGCTGGTCCTCAGGAACACCAAGGCAGCAAATGTCTGGTCAGTCTTAACTTTGTTTCTTGGCTTCTAGGCTGTGCTGATTCCAAGAACAAGACAAACACTGAGGTGGCCTTATCCAGGGACCTCGCTGACGTCAACAGGTGCCTGTCCATTAACCTTGCTGGACTTTGGGTCAGGTTTCTTTGAAGGGTAGGCATTGAAAGCAAAGAGCTGCAAGGCTAGCTGAGGTCACTCCGCTCTTCACTGAGGTAACTCGAGCAAAGACAAGGGGCAGGCTGTGTGAGCTAAGCCTGTCGGGAAGGTCAGCTCAGGTGTGATTGAAGGCAGAACTATCTCCAGCTTCTTATGCCAAGCAACTCCTCTAATAGAGCTGCTGATGGGCCTCTCGACATGCATCTCCCTTTAGATGTTTGTTTATCTGCCTGTCCCCAGGGTGCTGCGGAAAATCTGTGGGGATGCCTAAAAGGACTGAGGCACCCAAGTGTCTGTGCTTAGGGTCAGTACAGCACACTTGGTTTTATTTTGTCCTTAAATAAAAGCAGCTCCTGACTGAGATGGAAACATTAGCATGAGAGCTGTGTGCCTTTGTGTTTTGATGCTGTCTCCCTGAGCAGCTGGAGAGACACGTTCTGAAGTTCTTACTTTAAAAGGACCTTGATGGAAGCCTAGCTAGGGCAGCGCGGGAGAGGGCTGTATGCCACTCTTGGACGCTTTGTGTTGTGGAGTGCTGCATGCTTCAGGGGCTGCCTGTGATGTTCTTTGCAGCTCTTGTGACCTCGAAAAATCCAGGCGCAGGCCTAGATCTGTAAATTGTGAGCGAATAACATTAGCTGACCAGGAAACGTGGCTGCTTGGCTTTGGAACTTGACAGAGAAAACAAACAGAGATAACAAACAGTGAGTTTACTTGGAGGTAACATGAATTCACTTTTTATTGACACCCACAGGAGAACAGCAACTTTCACCTCGTTTGGCCTCTTAAAAACCACAGATCTCCCTCATTTGCTGCCTGTAGTGCACATCAGAGGATGTCTGCTCCTCAAGTTGTCTGTGTTTGTCATATTGATGTCTAAAGTGTATTGATACCCTACTGGCTGTTCTCCTGCTCCTTTTTTTCCCCATGCACGTGCTGCTTCCTCAAGGCCTTTTGGCACCGAGGAGAAGGCAGAGAGTAGCGTTTAAAGACTAAAGGATTCCAGATGTGAGCATGCCTCAGACAGTGCTGCTGGAGGAGAAAGCCATAATCCATGCAGGTGTTTACATTATGGTGTGGCCCCATGGTATGTGTGGATAAATACATCCCAGATAAAGCTGGCTGTTCTCGTAGGCTGGTTTCCTCTCTTCTTTTTAAACTGTAACTTGAAATCCACACTCTGGGGAGTGTGGAACTGTATCGTGTCAGCTGTGTTCCCTGCTGCAGTGTCAGCTTGGTGGCTGGAGCTTCACATTCTTAAATGTCAGCGATTAGGTGTTGGAAGTTCCTCTCTTCCTGCTGGAGGAGGTTGGAAGAGGCCCCTGAGAACTGTTTGCTGCAGGAAATGAGAACTGCCAAAACCCTCTGTTTCTATGGAGTCTGTGTGATCCCTTCACCTTATGAAGGCTAGAATAATCCTGGCACTGCCATTTTGGCCCCATCCTGGTCAGTCAGCAAAACCTGGTCCTTCTAATGGAATGATTAGGCTCTGCTGCTCTTCTCTGTGGAAACAGACCAGAGAGGTAGCTTTTCTGTGAGTCTCAAGTCTCCTTGCCTCTTGATGGGAACTCTAGCGCTTACATTTCCCCTAACACTGTGCAAATCATTTTGCAACTTACATTCAGGGAGGTGGTTTATGCTGCACTTGGGGAGGTTGCATGCTAATGAAACCCAAAATGAGATTTTTCTTTTCCGTGGCTTGAGGTTTAATTTTGAGCATTTTGAACACAAACTCCCCGTGGAGTTGGGAGCTAGACAAAGTTTGCAGCTGAAGAACTCACCACTTCTGCTGATGTGGGTTCTCCTTGAAGATCTTGTAGTGACTGCTGTTGGCTCTGTTGGCTTTGTCATGGAATTGCTTACCTTTGCGGCAGTGTAACTTCAAAAATAAGACCCTACCAGTGGATCTTTCAAATTTGCTATGTTACTGGAAAAGACAAAGTGCTAACTGAGGAGTAGTCTGTTTATAAGGATGCTTCTCAAAAGTACTGATGCTACAGGCAAGCTCCAATGAGCAGGTTACATCCAGCACTTAATTTATGTTTGGGTCAGTAATTAACTTGGAGTGTGAAAAATGGATGTCACAACACTATCTCCAGGACACTGCATGATACGCTGGTGTTCATTGCAGGGTGTGCAAGCAGCTTGCCTGCATGGTGTGAACAGCACCTCTGTGCTGGCAGGGCTATTGCCAAGGGATGGAAGGGCACCTTGGGCTGCTGTCCNACTAAGGAATTTGATTTAAAGAAGAAATGTTGCAGGAATGAAGAAAAAAAAAACAAACCATAAAAAAACAACCAACCAAACCCCAAACCAAAACACAGCAGAAAATTACCTAATTTCAGGCTGGTGTCTGTACCATTTCACACTCTCTTACTCCTGTCAGTCAGGACTCTTTATATATATATATATATATGGATTTTCTAGACAGACCTTGCTGTATAAGGCTGAGATCTTCCTGCCTACTGCAGGCTATTTCAGGGATGTGCTTGAGGTGCTGTTTCCTCTTTTCCATTTCTCAGCTGTGGTACTGCATCCCTTCTCATCAGGCAGGGAGTTGAAACTTCTAACTCAGTCCTTCAAGGAGTCTTCTGAAGCTGACTGGGTAAATGTTGCTGTGTCTGAGCTGCTGGAGAGGACAGGCAGGGCTGGCAGGCAGGGAGGGATGTGGCTGTCTGAAGCAGTAGGAAGGAGGATACACACATTGTCCAGTGAGGCTTTGAGGAGCTGGATCCTCCATTTCTGGGTTTGATTTGGTGTGAAAGGTTCAGCTTCAGGCTGTTGACCTCCCTGACCCTGAAAGTGTTGCAGGAGCAGATGCTTGCGTGAGACCTTTTATGATTTCTGTCCTGACCTGATGTGTCATGCTCCGGAGATGACGACTTTATAAGGATGCTCTTGGGTGATGAGTGAAGTGCTCTGATATATGTCCCCTGGGCCCATGGAGTATTATTTTTGGATATTTCCTAGGTGAAAAAGAAATATCAGGCAGCTGTGTAGGGGCTGCTGCTGTGACTGGTGTGCACAAGCATTAACAATGATAAATCTGGATTTAATTTTTTTCTTTGTTTGGGTTTTTTTGGGGGGTCCTTTTTTCCTTTTGGAGCTTCTCTGCATGCAGGCAGAAAAAATAGAGGCATAAAACCTAATACATGATAAATGTCTCTGTCCCTAGAGAGATGCCAAGTGTCAGGGGAATGTGGGCTTGGGGCTGCAGCATTCCCAAATGTGTCCTCTGATGTACTTCCCATCGAGGTGGGCCCAGAGCTGTTATCTGCAACAGTAGGGATGGAAATAGAATGAGTGGTCCGGTTAAATAAGTAATGAAGTTAGCAGGGTGCCTAATTAAATTAAATTCAAAATTATGGATGGATGATGCCTTTCTAATAACTGCTGTAGGTTTGTTATTGAAGTAGTCTGCAGTGCCCTCTCAGAGGAGGTTTCCCCTTTCTCAGATGAATCTGTTGGTACCAGGGGGATGCATTTTGCACTTCAGTTTGTGTTGGCTCATTCCTGCTGCTCTTGTGACCCTTTCAGTGTTGTTGTTCTTTTCTGACATGTATGGAGGGATTTGAGTTGATTTCAGTCTCTGCTCTTTACATGATGTTATTCTTTCCCTTCCTACAGAGGGTTTCTGCTTTGCTCCTGCTCTCCTAGATGTGCTTCTTCCTCAGTTACTGTGCCACAGTCTTGTAGGGACTGTCCCTTGTCTTTCTCACTGGCTTGAATGCCTGGGGAGTTGCTCCTGCCTTTCTAAAGCTTTGGGGCCTGATGGTAATCCTGGATGCAATGATTTAACTTATAACTTCAGTTGAAAATAATATTTTAATTTCTATCTTTCTGGGCTTCTTTCAAGCAGCAGGACTTTGAAGGTGTGTGTCAGCTCAGGGATGAGTGCTAAGCTGAGGCAGAAGAACAATTTTGAGGGGAGGGAAAGCTGCTGAAATTAAAGACACTTGAAGACACAGCCATCATTGCCACCAAAGGCCATTCTCCTCTTTCCAGACAGCACGTTGAGGACTGTCTGTGTGCTGTCCTGGCATGGTCAGGCTCTTAGTGCATTTCGAAGATGGGTTGTCAAGGGAGAGCTGGCTCTGGCTGGCAATTACTGACCTTTGAGGTAATGTGTCCTTAATAAAAGGATGAGAGTACATCAGAGAAAAATTATCATTGTCATAACCATCTTTTCACATCTTCTGAGGACGATAGGACTGTTAAAGGACCTGTGCTCCAGTGAAAGTGGTCCTGCTGGTCCAGTAGATGAATGGTGGCTTTTCTGAAGGCAATAGCAGATGTGGGGAGGAGAGGGAGCCAAATGACCACAGCTCTGTTGCTGACTCGTTGATTATAATCTTTTTTTTTTCTCTTCTCTTTTCCTCTCCACTGTTCATTTTACAACAGGACGTAATACATAAGTCCCAGACAGTGTCTATGATACAGTATTCGAGCTTGTCTGATAAAGGGGCAGGGCTCTGGGGGACCCAGAAGTTGCAGTGGGTTTTGGGCAGGGAGGCTGCTCTGCATGAATTGAGGCAGGGACAGCAACTACGGTGATGGATTACAGAAGATCTTTGTCGTATTTGGGCCAGAACCTGATTCTTCCTTTTGATGGTCTCCCTGGGAAAACCTTGTGGGATGAACAGGAGGCTCTTGCTCCCAGATTGTTTTCTCCAGGGTTGGCAAGTACTTAGCAATAATATTCCCTATGCTGCTTTATCAGAGACTCTGAAGGTCCTTTACAAACCTTGACTGGTCGTGGCACCTTCACACCCTTGTGACCGAGTAGCAGGACTGCTGAGCCTTGTTGTTAGCTGCTATCTGCTCTGTACTTGCCACCTCTCAGAGTGGAAATGTGGAGGTAGAAGGATATTACCCAGAGGCTTTACAAAGCCAGAGGAGTTTAGAAAACCACATATTCTTAGTGACTGATAGAACCAAGTGACTTGCCTGCATGCAGTGACCTGAGCAGGGCTCTGCACATTTCATGCACAGTTAATTTGAAGGGGTGCTGATCATTTTCAGCATGACCTGCTAATTATTAGAGCAGATGAAAGCCTTTTTCCCCCCCCCTTTCTTTCTTTTTAAATCCTCTTCTCCCTGCATGTTCTCTTATTCTCCCTGCTCTTTCCCCAAGTCCTTATCTAAGCTAATCAACATGACACAAACAGCCAAAGAAAGCAGTATTCTTACAGCAGCTATTGACCAGAAAGGAGACAGCAGGCGTCTGGAGCCCCTCAGGAGGGACTTGCCTGGTATAGCCCGTTGCTTTTAACAGCCAAAGCAAGAGCTGCAGAACTGCAACAGAAAAGGTTTAAACCGCTTTCTTTTGAGGCCCTGATATGCGTTGACCTGTATTTTATGGTGTAGATTTTTAACAAGACCGAAGTATGGAATTTCAGTAGTGATGAGAAGCTTCCAGGATGTCTGATACATCCCTGAGTAAAGAAAAATGAGTATCTCCCTATATGACAGGAAAAGACATAGAGATGCCTTTTGCTAGTAGGTTTTCAAAAGTTCAAGATGTGTGACTAGATCCTTCAAGGAAGAGTCTTTCCAACTCTGGCTGTTCAATGTTGCCACAGTGATCCTTGGAAGCACAAAACACAGCTAGGGGAGGATAGTGTTAATTTAGTTGCAGAAGTAGTTTCTGTTCTTGCATCAAGCTGGACACATGGGTTTGTTTTCTCTCATGTTTTAAGAATTATTTTTTTTTTCTAACCTAGGGCCATGGGAGGGATTTTCCAGCATCCTCTTCTCTGGTTTAGATGAATACTTCAAAGTTGTGCTCATGGTGATAACAGAGGCTGAGACAGAGGACCAGGTTGTCTTAGGAATTTCAGCTGTGGTGGTGTGTTGGAAGGAAGCTGAGCAAATGGACACGATGTTTAAATCGTGTGTCCTGAATTGCTTTCATTTGGTTCTCATTTTGTAAGCCCTTGGCTGGGTTTTCTGTCCTTTCAGAAATCAGCAGCTTCTTATGAAATATGGAGCTGTTTAAAAACAGACAGCAGCTGCTCCATCCTTGCGTCAGCAAGGACTCGGTAGAAGGAAGGGGAACGGTAGACGATTGTTTAGCTGTGATACTCTTCCCTTCATTGCTGTTGTCATATTGTGTTAACAGAAGGTCTGATCAAATATACACCAGGAAAGTAAGACTTAATGTTTCTTTGTTCTCCTGGAATGGTTCTGGGAGGTGTGGGGGGGAATGTTTGAATGAGACTTTTATTTATGCCGTTCAGATAGCTTGGCGGTGCCTGTGTCGGTAGATAGCTTGTTCTGCTCTTATTTCTTTGGCTGGTTGCTGTGCTTTTAGCTAAGGAAGGTCTTTACTTGGTTGTTTGTACAAAACCTCTGCTACATGATAGAGAAACCTTGGGGGTGTGTGTGTGTGTGTCTAAATATTTAGTGGGGGGAGTATGCTGTGTTGACAATGACTTCCTAACTTCTTCTAAACTCCTTTTTAAAACAAAAATCACAAACATCTCAGCGAGATGATTTAAAAATTGAAATGAAAAATGAGAAACATTGTTGCACAAGAACTGGAAGGAACCCAAATAGTTTGCTTACTGTTAAAATTGCGACATGACTGGAAACATTTGGTAAAGAAAAATTAATTGCCTGGTGTATTTGTGGTTTCCTGTTGAATCTCAATTTCTAGAGGAGGTTGAAAACCCCATGGATGTTTCCTCGGATTACTAGATAGCATTATACCTTGTGTGCATGATGAAAGAGCTTCAGCAAAGCCTGCCAGATATCCATGGCTTACTATAAAAAGTCTTTCCCATCTGGAACATGAGTGTTTTCTCCTTTTTTGTAGAATGGTTTCTGCAGAGATAAACATGCAATGAAATTTAGCTTTGTCCAGGCTTACTTCATTAAAAGAAGTCTAGAGGCATCCTACCTGTCCTTAGGTTAGTGATAGGAACAGGGTTTCTGATGTATTCATCTTCTTAGTAATGATCTACCAGCATGGACTTGCTTCCATTTTGAGAGCTGCCTGAAGAAGGATGCTCCTGTGGTTGTTAGCCCTCAGGCAGACCTTTTAATGAGCTTTGAAGCTATGGGCAGGGCTGGCTTGTAAGGGAGGAGGAAAGGGTCAAGGGCCTGAATGTGGTTAAAGATCTGCTTTGGCCTATCTTGCATCACTCTTGAATAATGATCCTGTGCCTGCTGAATTGCGAAGTCAGAGCTTGAGAGAATTGGATAGAAGTACCAAGGCTGCTTGGAGGCCCTTTTAGGTGTCCAGGAGGATGAAAGACCTGACTTAATATCATCCTGGGAACTGCAGGAGCCGTGATTCCAGAGTAGAGACCCCAGTGTGGCCACATTGTTTCATGCTGTACACGGTAGGAACCTGGCTGGTAGATGCTGCTCTTTGAGAGGCACCGCCATGGCCAGGTTCAAGGCCACTTGTGTACCGAGTTGGAGCTCCCTTTGAGGAGCACCTGGCTGCATACAGAGTCACACTTAGGGAGGGCTGGGTGGACAGGTAGGGTGGTGAATGCTGCAGCAGATTGCTGAGGAACACAATGATTCTCGTGCCTGGAGGCTTGGGGTGTGTCTGAGAGCTGTTGGGTGAAGCCTGGGCTGGAGACATCTGGTCAGAGGTCAGAGAGGATTGTAGCTCTCCTTTGGCCCACAGCCCCTGAGTCTGAGCCCTTGTTTGATCACGCAGAATGTTTGCGCACGCAGAAGCAGAACTCGTGATTACACAGGGCTTAAGGTTGTGAAATCTTTGAGGCTCCTCTGGGTATTCCTGTGGGAAGGGAAGAGTTATCCCTCAGATGACTTCCATGGGGAAATAGTTAATCTCATTAAACACCCGAGGTTGTTTTGTAAAGCTAACGCAAGGGCTGGGGGGGAGCGTGGTTAACCGTGTAGACTGGAGACTGGCTAAAACTCATAAAGGAAAAATGTCTGTAGGAGTTTATAGCTGTGTATGAGAGGATGAAAGCTTTAATTGGAGATCACTGGCTGAGACCAAAATGAGCTGCTGTGAAGCTATGCTGCTTTCAGGGAGCTGAAAGCAACTTTTGGAAATGGATGTTGGCCCCACAACTGCAGGCGGTTGATGGCAGAGAACACACAAATGCTTCAAATCTCCTTCTGGTTGCCCTGGAAAATAGGAAAACGTTGGGGTTTTGGTGTAATTTGGAATAATGAAAAACTTATTTAAAGACTAATGCTCATCCAATCCTTTAGCTCTCTGAAGAAAGTCTCTCATCCAGTATTGAGTATGTTTGCTCTAAGGCTGGTGGGAGTTAAATTTTCCTCCTAACTGTGGAAACAATCTTCATTTATCATGTCCTGGTTTGGCTCCTGTATTAAAATTACAACAAGGCTGGGGTTTATTTTTGTCTTGTGTGCATTTATCTCCTGTGTATCCTTGTGTCTATTATTAGAGCCTTGCTCCATTGCTAAATGAATTGGCTGAGCTCTTGGGGACACAATATTGAAGCACATGAATAGTCTGCAACCCCCCTCAGCCAGCCACTCTGCTTTTGCAGGATTCACAGTGCCTGGGTTTGCCTAGCTCTTGCTTATTTTAAACTCTGGATGAGGTGGGCAGAGCCATCAGAGAGGAGATCTTAAATGGCATTATCGGTTTGTGAGTGGAATGAGGGAGGAGGTGCATGTGGAGGGGAAGCTGCAGTTGAAAATAAACAGAGAGCAGTGCTGTGTGTTTAGGAAGCATCTGAATTCCATGACCAGGGCACAGCTCTCTTCTTGTTCTGCTTGCTTGCTTGCCTCTTGGCAGGATATTTCTGTTTCAGCTTGCAAAGAGGACCGTGTGGAATCCTCTGAAAGAGGACTGGAGTTGTGGTTGGTTGGCTATGGACATAACCCTTTACTGAGTTAAAAACAAATTGGAAGCTTTGAGTTTGAGCCTTGTTCCAAAAGTCTCTGTGACTGCCCCTTCTACTGCTTGGGGGCTGGACACTTGCCCTCAAATCTGTATCTGGCTTGTTGGCTTGCACAAGAGAGATTGGTACTTCTGCTGATTTCCCTCACCTCCTCTTTCCACATGCAACCTGAGCTAGCTGGGGTTTTGTTTTAGTTCTGGGATCTCTTCTGGTTTGTAAGTTTTGTTATTGAATTTCTTCACCATGTTCTTTGCTTGCAAGGTCTGGTTGTCCACATGACCTCTTAGATTTTTTTCTACCGTTCTCTCCCAAACCCTAGGACGATACTTAGTGTCCTGCACACTCCAGTGCTGTGCCTCCTAGAAGACAATTTTTTGCTGTGTTTATTTATAATTTTTTTAATAGCCAAGGCAATGTCTTTTGGCAGATATGTGGTCCAGAACTCTCGGAGACAATTAGAGAAGACTCCTACTGGCCTAACCTGGCTTGGGATCTCATTCTTGAATATATTTTTACTTCCTTCCCATGTTTCTCTAAAAACCATGATGAAATGTTTCCCCCTACTCCCCTTTGGTTTTGTTGTTGGGGTGGTTTCCTTTTAAGCCAACTTCTTACTAGTGCAGGTTTTCTTCTTTCAGTACTGTTTCCCACTTGCCAGTTTTTGGGTGTGGGTAGCCTTGGTTCTGCTGTGCTGATGTGGGCTTTTTACATCTGCTGCTGGACACCTCAGTCCAGCTGGAGAGGTGATGCGCAGATGCTTCCGTGAGTTGTCTTTTTCCGTATCCTCCCTGCCTTGTGTTCCTCCTCATCCAGCATCCTCTGGCTCCCACGTCTGTGCCACGTGCTTCCTTGTTTTGCCTGTTAGCAGCCTGTTTCTGACGTTGGAGCCTATTCCTATGGACGTGGCTTGGCCCGTGCAAGGCTTTTCCTCTGTTGCAGGCTCCTCCAGCAGAGGCAGGTATGCCTGGTGTGGAATTTTTCCTGAGGCTGGCTGTGGTTTTGAAGACTCTGCCTCATGGAGCAAGAGGGTGGTTTGGCCCTGGCCCTGCATTTGTGGCTGTAGGAGGCTGGGAGCTGTGTGGTTAGGATCAGCACATGGGTCAGAGTTGCCTGAAAAATTTGTTGCTGTGACCATGGAATTACTTGGCAGATGAGGGGCAGTCGATCAAACCAACCTGTTCCTGCTGTCAGGCTTTCATATTTGGTTTTGTTTCTTATGTATTTATTTCTAAATTTTATGAACTTTAAAGCCTGTATGACCAAACAGTTTAATTAGCTGTGGGAGCTGATGGACATAACTTACTGGGATTTTCTGTAAACCTCACTGCCCTTTTCATGTGTTCAGCACAGCAGAGCAGAGCTGCTGGAGCAAGCAGGCAGGAGTGCCCATCCACATAGCCCAGATAAGATGTTATCGCCTGAACAGAGAGATGAAAGTGCCTATGCAGTTGACTGGTTGTAGATTGGCTGCTTGCTGGTGGGAACTGGACCTTGATCTGATATCCCTCTCTAGGCAGGTCCCTTGTAGGGATGAGGTACACCTCAGGCAGAGCAGAATCCAGCCACAGGACTGAGCTCATGCTTGTTGGAGGTGTCCGAACACCTTGTGGACCGACTTCTCTCATTCAGGTCACCTACCATGCCTCTGTTGCGGGAGAGACCTTCTGCACCTATTGCTTCATGAACTGTGCTCTGATTTGGTAGTTTTGGGGTCTTTTCCCTTCCACCTGCCACCTCAAAAACGCTTCTGTGGTTGTGAAACTGCTTAGAGGAGTTCTGCCAGCAGTGTTGCTAAACTGATACGAGCTTTATGGAAACATGGAGTTTTGTCTTGGTCAGCCAGTAGATGTTCAGGGGCTGCTAATGAACAGTTTTCTCAGAGACTGGGCTTGAAATCCTTCTCTCTGTGTAGAGAACAGAGGCTGCTCTTGACTTTGTATAGGCTGGTGTTCAGCCTAAGTTCTTCTCTGTCCTGTCATCCTGTTGGGAAATCCAACCCAACGTATTCTGTGACTATGATTCTACGGAAGGGATCTCTAGAGGTCATCTAGTCCAGCCCTTCTGCAGGGAGCATCGTGTCTGGATCCCTTGCCATGGCTAACATGTGCTTTCCAGACCCTGAGCACTACCTGAGTACTCCTAGAGGGGGTTTAAGTGGCTGCAAGTGGCTCCTCCTCCAGAGAGCAGGAGAGGTGCAGACCCACCTTGGAATAATAGAGGTTGTGACAACAACTTTCTGGTTGGTGGTTCCAACTTCATTAGCAATGACCAAAACTGGCTTTTTAATGTATTTTTCTCACGCTCATGATGACTCTGTGATCAGATGTGCCTTCTTTCTTGTTTTGTCCTTATACATGAATGAATTTGGAGCTGGCTTCTGTGCTGCTGAGTCTACTTTGCCCTGACACCCAACACTGCATACATTCTGCTCTTGCAGTCTGTCCAGAGGCTGTACCTCGTGGAGTGTGCAGTTAATCAGCTGTGAATTGCTAAAAGTCAAGGACATTATTGCAGAAGGGCCATTTTAAACAAATCATCCTGAAAGAGGTGCTGTTGGGTATTTACTTTGAATCCTTAGATTTGGGAGTTGAGAGGAAAAATTATTAAATGATGTCTTCAAGCTGAATAAAGAAATCAGTATTGAATGTTTTAATGTCTTACAGATGCTGTGGGGTTGCAGAGTTTTATTTTAATTTTAACAATGGGAGTTGGAGTGGCTCCAGCACTGTAAAGAATAGTCCCTTTAATTAAGGGTTTAAGCCGGGAGAGTGTGTGTAGCGTGATGCCATTTTAAAGTTGCAGCGGGGCTTTGTAGTTTAACTTGTTATTCCCAGTCTTGGATCACACATCTGCGTCTCTGGGGTCGTGGTGGGGATGTTCCTTGCCTGGAGAAGGGAAATCAGTCTGTGGAAGTTGCTAGCAAGGTTTCTGCAGAGGTCTGAGCAGTGATTTCACAATTTTCTTTCCCATGGCTCCTGGTGCCCGCTTTGAAGGTGCCCATGCCTCTGTGGATGCATTACACTCAGAGAACACCAGCTTTGGTTTTCCTAAATAACTTCACTTTCAGGTCAGGAGGAAGGTGTTTTGTAGCCATGTCCTTAGGCGTTGTCTTGGCAATAGCCACTTGTGAAGGGAGGTTGTGGGGCTTGGGACTGGAGACTGTAATCAAATGTGTACTCAGGAAGGTATCCCCAAGACCTGCCGAGGTTTCACCCGACTGTGAAATGTGCCTGAAACATTCAGCAGAGCAGGGCTAGGTCCCATCCCAACACAAGATCCCAGATTTCAGTTCCCTGTGGCTTATTCACCTGTTAATGATGTGGAACCCAGAAAATTTATCATTGAAGATAAATTGTTATTTTCCTTAAGAAACTGTGAATGTTTCAGGAATGTGTCCCTGAGTTCTCACCTGAAAAAACAATATTAAGAGATTTAAGGTTACTTCTCTTAATTTAGCTCTTTCTCAGCTCATGGGACTTGGGTAGATGCTACTGGGCCGGTTGTGGTTTTCTACCTCGACATGGCTTCTCCTGGCTCTGCTGTAGCACAACTGCTGTGTGGGGCTATCTCAGATGCTTTGCTGCAAGAACTAGCATCTGCTAGGGTTTGCTATGCAAAGATGATTTCTTGACTCCTTGGATAGTTTTGTGGCTTCAAGAGATGTGGCCTTGAAGCAAAGGCTGAGCAACTGTGAGCCTGGCAGGTACCAAAGAGCCTTCAAGGCTTGCATTAGTGTTTTCCAGTATGTTTATTCCTATAAAGTAATTAATTGACCTAGAGCACCAAGCACTGTTGTCACCTTTGCACATTAAAAAAATCGTAATCTTGCTACCTGTCGTAATGAGATTTAGAAAGAAATGTTATTTTTTTCATTTGCCTGCTGCTTTTGGAGTGTTAAAGACTCCCATGGGTCATGCCTTCAGGCCCTTTCATGTGATCAGGGGAGCAGTGGAAGGCTGGTGGTGGAGAGTCATCAACCACTAGTGCAGGAGTTTGGGTTTCCCAGAGCTATTGCCAGACTTGGAGCTAGATTGTGAAGGCTGGCAACACTGTTCTGACTATTGAGAAGGGAACTAACTGTATTTTGGTGGTGGCCTTGGCTCTGCTATTTTAAAATTTTCTCCTTAATTCCTATTGTTTCTATTTGCTTGTTTGCTAACTTGCAAAATTCAGTAAATTGAAGGGGATGTCCCAGTCCTCGGGGTGAGTTTTACTGAGAGTTGCAGTGAGCCAGTACAGGGCAGCGGCACTTGCCAAGCTCCTGCTCAGAGCTCATGTGATGGACCTGCTGGCCTTCAGGTGGTCAGGGTCTGTGCCAAGGTGTGGAGATAGTGAGGTCATCCTGAGGGGCTCGGTGTGTCTATTAAGGGTAAATATTAACCTCTCACTCTGGGAAGCTGTTGTGTGTTTGCGCTTAGCTACTCATTTTCATAGAGTTATAGAACATATTGGGTTGGAGGGGACCTTCAAAGGTCGTCTTGTCCAACCCCCCTACAGTGAGCAGGGACACTTCCAGCTAAATCATGGCCCCATTTGGTAGGATTTGATCAAAACTCAGTGACAAATCCCCATAACTTCAGTCTATACCACTGACTTGAATGATGTCTTGAATGTCTTCTGTGCCTCTGAGGTTTGCAGCTGGTCCTTAGTTTCTCTGGGGTGCTTTTAACTCATTCTACTGCAGAACAAGCCCAGATGGGAATGTGGGCAGGTTGCCCTACACTCCCGCAGAGGCACAAGGCGTCTCGAGTGCGGTTGGCTCTCCAGGTCATCCCTGCAGTGCTGTCCTGAGAGGATGGATGAGTTCAGCCAGAACTTGCTGAGACAGGACTTGTACAGCACCTTGTTTCCCTGCAGCTCTGCAGATCACACTCAGAGCCCGCAGGAGCCTCATCCCTGCTTGCAGGGGAGGGCAGTGACAGAATTGCACATGCAGGGGTTGTTCTGCTGTGTTGTTTTCTCCCGAGCTTGGCTGGCTGAGAGGAGAACCTTGGGCACAGCTTGCTGGAAGAAACGTACCTGCTGAGTAAGACTGAAATAAACCCAGAAGAACCCAAACACCACATTGAGTCGGTGGCACTCACTGCAGATGCTGCGCTGGTGAGAAGTCAACAAATCCGTTACATGGGAAACAGTCTCGGTGTGCTGTCCCTAGACCCTGCACCACCACTCAGGGACTCTGCACCATGCAGCCTGGCGATGGCAGGCAGCAGCTCAGGAAGGAAACGGTTAAAGGAGGAGAGGTTGTCGACTTGGGTTAGCCATCAGATAGCTAATATTTTAGAGGTTTTCAGAGCTAAGCTATAAAAAGGCCCTAGCAGTATTTCAACTCGCCCATTGTCTGCTGGAAGCCAGCCAGCGTTGCCATGCCGACGAGGAATTATTACTTGCTGCCAGAGCTGGAGGAAAAGCTCATACTTTTGGCTTCAAAACAGGAGGGGTGGACTTATGTAATCCACTGTGTTTATAGGCTGAGACTGGCAGGAGCATTGAGAAATAATTACAGGCTTTCCATTTCATTTCCAGCTTGGTTTTAAGGCTGTGTGGCCTCTCTTTATTTATTTATTTCAAAGTTGAGAGGGTGGCTGCTAAAGATGCAGGAGGTCGTGGAGGTGATTCAGGGATGCTGCTAGGTAAGTACCCCCCTCCTTCCCCTCCCAGGCTGGTTGGGCTGCTTTTGTTTTGGTGGCGTTTTGTCTGGAGAGCTAAACTAGGCCACAGCAGAAAGAAGTTGCTTTGAGAAACTGGGACTTGGCCTGGCAACACAGAAAGAGTGTTTGGTGCTGGGAGCCGAGGAGACACTTCTGCGGTTGTCCGGAGGTGGCCGGCCCTGCGCTGCCAGAGGTGAAGTGTGAGGTTTTGAGAGCCGCCGCTGCTTTCCCGGTTGATTTTTATCCCTCAGCTCAGCTTGGCTTGGAGTGTGGTGTGTGTTTGTTGTTTGTTTTTGTTTTGGTTTTTTGGTTGNCTAAGTTACTCTGTCGGCTGGAGTGGGGTTTGTCAGTGTGATCAAAGCAGTTCTGCTGCTGTTTCGTGCTTTCGAGAGGTGCATTGCAAAGTTTTAACTGTAGTTTCTGTGGGTTGGTTCATCCTGGGAATGGTCAGCAGATAATGCTGGTATCTGGGTTTGCCTGGAAAGCAACGCACGGGTGTTTGGATTTGGGTCAGACCAGTGGGAGTGTGCAACTGCCCTGTCGGTGCTGGCTGCCCTGTGAAGGGAGTTACTGCTGGTAAGCTCTGCTCACAGGAACTTGGAAGTTGGGTGGCTTGTCTGGTTGTAAGGGTCAGGAGGTGCTGGTGGCAATCCATTTCCCGGGAGAGACAGTGGGATTGTGCTTTTGCTGGAAAGCTGCAACTGGGGGAGGGGGGGATGCTGCAATGGGACGTGGGGGCTGGAGGAGCAGGGCAGTGTCGGTGCTGCCTGTGCCGGGTGCCTCGCTTTGACACACTCGGTTCTTCAGGAAATGAGAACTGTACAACTGTGACTTCTTAAATCTCTGACAGAGTGTAAAGCTTTTCTTAAGAGTGTTAGAAGCCCATTTTTGGAGGGGTTGTGAAGAAGAATGCTTTGATACGTTGCAAACTTTCTGTGGAGGTTACAATGGCATAGAGAAGCTGAGCTGTGATTTGTTATGTTTTCCTTCATTGCACAATGTCCTGCTAGAGAGTTACATTCTCAGTCTGTGCTAATCTGACTTTTTTCTACTGCTGTATGCTGTGTACAGATTAAATACCCTTGCTGCTGTGCCAGTCTGCTCTGGAGTTGGTGGCTATGCTTCACTTCAGAGGTGCTGGACTTTTGAGGGACAGTTACAATCCCATGTGAGCATATTTGGGACCTGACTTGCCATGTAGTTGTGTCTTCCTGCAGCTGCTGTCCACTAGGCATTGCTGTGCCAGTGTACATGCAGAATAAAACATTTTTTTTTTCATAGTTATGGGTAAAATCTTAGGAAGCCAAACAAGTTGGGAAGTGTCCTTTGAAACACTGACTGGCATTATCAGAGGCATCAGCATGCTACACAAAGTAATTCAGTACTTTAGTGATCCCTAATACTGCTCTAACTCCCACCACAAATGCTGTCGGACTCAACGTGAGTCAGATTTGGTACTCCAAGGTCTTTTGTCTTCACCCCCCACCCCCCCCTTCCTCTGGGATTCATGCCAAGATGAACTGTATGTTCTGTTCTTAAGAGCTATGAGTAACGTATGTGTGAATCTATAACATAAGTAATAGGAGTCTATAAAATGTGTGAGTGTGCAGGGTTGGTGTACCCTGCGTCTAGAGAGCAGCGTGCACACGCGCTGTGTGCGTTCAGAAACAGGCTGTGATACATGTCTGGGCAAAATTAATGACATGCTTTGCAGTTCCTGCTTGCTGCAGAGCCCTGTCTGATGGCCTGATCCCAGCCAGCTGAACTGAAATCCCAGTCACCACCAACGGTTTGCCTATTTAACTGCCCTTTTTGGAGGAGTTGCAAATTGGAAAGAGTTGGAAGCCCCTCCCTGCCCTTCCAGGAGAAGTCAGCCTTAAGGAAGGCAAGAGAAGATGCTGGTGCTGTAGCCTAATGTTTCCTGAACGGTGTGGTGTCTGGGGTGCTGGGGGGGGCTATGCCTTGGATCAGGGGATGCTAGGGATGCTGTGGGTCCCACTCTGCACTACCCCAGGGATGTGCTGTTCCAGGAGCTGCTGTTCAAATGATGCACTCCAAGGCAGGCCTGCTGCTTCTTGTGGGACTTTTTACTCCCTCCTTTTTTTTAGATGAATAAAATGGGCTTTCTCCCATAATTTTTTAAATTTTTTTTTTTTTTGGTAAGTGAAAAATGAGAAGGTGGCAAGTAGCCAGTTCCCTTGCCTCCCTATTCCTAGCTCAGATGAGGTCATTGCCTCTAAAAGTTTATACCACGTGCTGTGAGACATGGCTGGAGGAGCAAGAAAGCAACAAATGTCTCTCCAGGGGTGGCTGGGAGTGATTACCTCCAGTCCCTGAAATACTAGTGAGCTGTAAGTGATGCTTGAGCAGCACTTGTGAGTGGGGATTGGGTTGGTACAGCTGCCTGGGAAAACCTTGCAGGATGCAGATCCAGTGGGAAGGGAGCATTCTGGTCCTCGCTTTTCCCCTGTGGTGCTCCAGGTGCAAGACACAACCAGGAGTACCTTTGGATGTGGGTAATTGTTCAGGGGATGGTTATGTTGCCACATGGAAGGACACACTTGTGAAGGGCTGGATATGTGATTAGGTGAAATATGGTGAGCAACCATGCTGGCACTCCTTGGCTGAGTTTGCTCCTGCATCCATGTACTTCTTGGGAGTTTCTTCAGTGCTGTTTTTGAAGCAGGATTGAGGAAGTTCATGACCTAATGAAGGATCTCTCCAAGACCTTTGTGTTCTTGGCTGAGTGGGCTGCCTGGAGAAGTTGTGGGTCTTCCTCTTGAACACCATGCTGATCTGCTTGTGGTTTCTTCAGCTGCTGTGTTCTTATCAGTCCCCCGTGCCGTCCCAGTTTTACTTTCCTCTGTGGTGGAAGTGACATGGAAACAGGAGCACCTAGACCACAAGGAGGTCCTTGGGACCTTCCTATGAGTGTGAATTTTGAGTGCTGTGTGTGCAAGAAGAGTAAAGATCTGAGAGGAAGGTCTGGGAAATGCTTCCATTTGCTGATGTGGGGAGCTAATGTCCTTTTTATAGGTATGTACATACACAAGTACCTGAGTGCTCTGCGGACACCTGTGGCAGCAGCCTAAAGCCTCTTGGATTGCCTTTGGTCTTGTGCAGGTGGATAAAACTCTGATCTTCCCTGACACCAAGGGTGGAAATGAAGAAGTGCAGCTGAAAGTTAGTAAGAGAGGGAACTCAGGGAGGGGTCTGACATGCTGCTGTGCTTTTAAGACACAAACTTAAAAAAAACACTCCCAACTTTAAAACTGCTACTCCAGCTCAACCTGTCCCTTCTGTGGAGGTCACATAAGCACCCCTTGACTGCAGCTGCCCCTGTGCTGCTGCACCCCAACAAGATCTTCTCTTTGTTTGTCTTTTATGCTTCTCCTTACCAGTCAGTCAGTTATCTCCTGTCAACATGATACAATCACTCCTTGTTAGCCTATCTCGCTCTTTCCTCTTCAAGGAAGGGAAAGAGCAGGGGAACCAGATCTGATAATTCCAGTGAGTAGAACTGTTCCCCTGAGCCCTTTATAAAGAAATAAAAAGACTCTCCTTCTCTCTGCTTCTCTTTGAGTACAAGCACTTTACCCTCTTGGATTCCCTGCAGGCTCCTCATACTGCTAAAATTGAAACATCAAGATGTCTGAGGCAGCAGGAATTACCATCAGTGTTTTGACACCTGGAGGTACGATTTCTATTAGCTTTTATATAAAAACAACACCAGTTTTGCCAACAGAGTTCTCGTTAAATAATGCATGAAGACCCTGCTCCTGACAGTAGGTATTTTTCTTTCACTTTCCTGGACTCTTGCATAATGGCTTAATTTTTGTGACCACTGGGGAGAAAGATCCACTCACTCATGGAAATGGATCTGCGGATGCACGTGCTTAACTGCTGGGCAGGGAGGCAATTACCCTGCTTGCTAATTAACGTGGAGAGATGGGAGAAAGCAATTTAAGATTGTTCTGTTGAGAAGGCTTGGATTGTTGTTTTGTTTCTTTTGGAAGCAGCAGAATGTGGTCTTCCCAAGACCTTTGGTGGTAATTATGACTGCTTATATGTGGTGTAATAGAAAGCTGAGGAGGGTCTGCATGCCCTCGAATGGAGACGAGCACAGGGTCATCAGCAACAAGAAATGGGTAGCTTGTGTGTTTGCCTAGATGATGCTTGGCATCAAGCATATGCTCTGTGCTCGCTTTTGGGGGAAATGAAGTGAAACAGAAGGGCACAGCATGTGGATGTGACTGCTAATAGTGAGAATCAAAGCACAGTTTTGACATTTCTAACCTAATAAGTGGTGCGGCGCGTGAGAGCCTGCTTATTTTCCTTTTCACCATGAGATGCTTTGACAGAGGAGTAAAGTCCCATTTTGACATTTCTGTCATTTTAACTAAAGAGAGAGATTACAGTAAATTGGATTAAGTGAAAATCTTCTTCAGATGTTTGTGGTTTGGGCTGATTTATGGATAGATGTCATTTGAACGTCATTCTGCATTTTTTAAGCATCTGCTTGATGGTTGCTCTAATGCTGTTGCTGCAAATAAATCCACGCAGGGGAGGGAAGGCTGAACAAGCAGCAGCTACCCGTGACAGATCCAACACTGGTGTGTGGTGTGGAGACAGCAACACCCTGTCCTCCTCACGTTCTCAGCTGCATAGTGCCAGATTCTGTGATGACTGCTAGGTTCTCGTTTGAGTTCTTGTCACTAAACTTCGTTATCTTCTGATGAAAGTCATTTAAACAGGCTTTTCAAAGTGCTTTTGTCATCCTGGAGAGAGATGGTACAGCACACAGGTCCCTTATCATGCACTTGGCAGGTCTTGCGTCACCCATTCCTCTGCGACCAGTGCTGACATTCTTGGTTGCACTCATGCAAAGCCTCAGTCTTAGCCACCTCGTTGCAAAGTCCTTTGCTCACTGTGAGAGTGTGTGTGTGTGACTTCTCCAGGCACCCAAATGTTCTCCTGAGCAGGTACTGGCTCACTGGTGTGAGCAATGGCATGTGAAAATGCTTTGTCCATGCACTGATATTTCCAGAAGATAGTGTTGAAAGTTCTTCCATTAAATTAATAGCGTGAGACTTCTTAAATATGTGTCCTTGATGGCTTCCTCCACCTAAGCAATTTAGAAGCTGCTGGTGCCATTTGGAAAGCTGCATAATCTGTGGCTGATGATGTAATCAGCACTGTAATCAAATCTGCCAATGATGTCATTGATGGAGTACTCCATCAGGAGTACTCCACTGTTGCCTGCTGCAGTGATTTGTGGGATGAAATTGATGTCTTTATGCAAATGGTGATGGGAAACTGGGAAGTCCACATCCCTAAGTTTTGTTATTTGTATAAAAGGTTTTTAATTTCCAGCATGGTTTTAGAAAATATTTCTGGTTAATGCTCAGAACCTCTGGATTTGAGTCTAGGTGGAGAGGCTGTCTCTGAAAGTTGATCTGAACATTTAATGTTGAAGTTCTGTACCCACGGAGGGAGGTGTAAAGTGGCTGACTGCCAGCTCAGTTCCTGGAATTGCCTCTGCTCTGCCCAAGGGAGCGTGTGGCTGAGGTTGGAAGTGAGAAGACAAAATTTACCCCTAGTTCCCTGAAGGAATTGGGTGTTCTAGACTCTCTCTGTATTGAGTTTTGCAGTCCTGAGGCAGGAAGGCACTGCCCAGGTTCACAGAGAAGCACCCTTGTAAGCAGGGCACACCAAATCCTGACTTGTTAGGATGAGCCAGCTGGGGATGCTTCACATCTGCCCTCTGACTCAAGCTCCACTGGTTTGATTTGCAGCATCCAGCACTGTCTGATGTTCCCCATGCTGTTGGTGGCACCAGGGCTGTGGTGTTTTGTTTTCTGCACCTGCACTCTACTTAGGTGGTTCATGTCACTTTTGCAGTTAAGAGATTTTGGCTTTTGCCGTGAGCATTTTACACCTTGCTAGCAACCCAAAAAACAATTCTTAAGGTATTTTCTATATTATTTTCTGTGATACAATTATTACTGGGAGATCACACTACTGAGGGAAGATAAATTTGTAATCCTACTTAGCGACTGATCTTATCCTAGCTGAGTAGCTCTTGTTGCATAAGGGACAGTGACCTGAAATTGTCTCTTTAAACCAGAGGATGGGGTGCCTTCCCCTTCTCCCCTTTGCACACATGGCTTCTTAAATGGTTCAAAGTTTAGCAGTCTTGCTTCAAAGTCTGAATAGCTCCTAACAACTTAACACACTAGGTTGGTTTGCCAAGGACGGTGGTGCTGCAGGAGGTGGGGTATTTTAATGCATCAGTCTAAGCATTAAACAGACTTCCCTGCCTCTCTTGTAGCTCAGTTTGGTTTACAGGAGAGCTAAGAAGTGGTCACAAAGGTTACCTGACAGGAATGGGAAAGAGGAGAAAGAGGAGAGCTTGATAACAACCCATGTCACAGAGATTTATGAGGGGTTGGGAGCTTTGAGAGATGGCTCAGACACTGGTGGAAGGGCTCTGCTCCATCCTTCAGTGTCATACTCCCACCAATGAGTGCCAGGAGGGAGGGTGAGTGGGTGGGGAAGCTGGAGGGGAAGATCTGCTGCTTGTGAACAGTGAAGAATTAAAAACATCTGCTCCATATGTGTGCCTTTATGCTTATTGCTTTTAATTCCTTTTGATAAAGCAATTGAGGAACTGGCAATGCACTTCTTGGCAGAGACCTTGTTGGAGTTGAAGAGATACTTCCCTCTCTGCTCAGTTGGCCCTTTGTCTTCCCACCTTTCCCCCAGGTTGAGCTCAGGTTAGACATCTGGGCTCTCCTTTCTAGTAAGGATGGTGGGAGTGCACTTAACAGCTCGTTTTTTCCTCTCATCCCTTGAAAAGTGCTACATTAAGTATCTTAGAGTTATGAGCTCCATCTAAAGACGTGAGGCTCACTCTGTCACCTCACCTGTCTGCTTTCAGAACTACCTCTTTGGAGCAGAGAGTACAGGCTGCTTGTGTGTGTAACTGAAGAGCAAAGATGGGAATTACTGCTCCCAGGTGTTGACTCCCCGTTGGGTCAGTGGAGCAAACTCTTGGCTTCCCATCGCAGGTCAGAGCTGGAGTGTGCTATTCCTGAGCTCACCACTGCTCTGAGCTGGGAGTGACTGGTGCTGGGTACTACCTCAGGCTGCTCAGGAGCTTCCTCCCAGATGAAGAGGCATCCGAGCAGACAGATGCCCTCTCCCCTTTTGGAATGCTCACATGCAGAGGCATGTTCACAGCCCCTGAAAGTTGCTATTGTTGCTCAGATTTGGAGCCTGTGGTGCGAGGGAGGGAGGGAGGTTCGCTGGAGCACTGTATGTAGGCAGCACTCTGGAAGAGAGGCTTCCTCCTGTTACCGAAGGTAGTATCTGGGTGGTTGGCAGTGGGGAATGAAGAAGAGGTTTTTTTTCTATCTGGCATGGGTGAATCAGTGCTGTCTGTGATTGATTCTCATGGTGACAGGCTCTAAATGGGAACTCTCAGGGGAAATTAGCCTGCAGCTTTTGAGTTTATTAAATATTCTCCAGTGCCACCCCAAAGGGCCACTTTTAAGTGCTCCACAATGTTTCATCTGTGTTTTTAACGTCACCTGCAGGAAGTGTGACCACTTATGGCCTATATTTACATCAAAGTCTAGGTACAAATAGTTAAGAAAAGATACATGGCACGTTCTGTTCTTCAGGTCTGTAACATGATGATGTCTTACAGGTAGGCAGGATCACCTCAGCTGGAGGTATTGCAGATTATCAGAAAGTCCAATATCTCACTTAGAGTTATGGCTTTATAATGATTGATTTAGCCATTTGTTAAAACTGCTATTTAATGATTGCTTAAGCTTTTATAAACTATTTGTAACTTAAAAAATGTAACCTTATGTATTGTAGCTCCATTAACATCTAGCTAATAAAACACACTGTGGACCTGTACTGCCTACTGGGTTGGCAGAAATTATATTTTAGGGCTTACCTGTGTTGAAGTTTTAAGTACCCTGTAACAGATTGTTCTTAGGTGCATTTTAAGGCACAGAAGTACAATCTGCTCCCTTGAAGTGAGCTGCAGGGTTGATCTTACAGTGGTGTGTTCACCTTGTGGGTCTCCTGTTTGCTGGGATGATAGTAATGGTCTGTGTGATCTGGCACTGGCATGGAGCACCTAAAAAAAAAAAAATCTTCTTATTCCTGGTGAGAAATGAGTCAATCTTGGGCTTGCCTGTGTGTGAGAACCAGCAGCAGTGATCCTTTTTATGCCTCATGCCTGCCGATGCTTGGGAGCAGCTTTAACAGAGCAGAACCCGGGTAATGCCGGGGATCGTTAACACAGGTCCCAGCTGATTTGGCTTCTTATTAGTGGAGCAGGAGTCCTGCATCTTTGGTGTATGCTGAAGGAAGCTAAAAATTGTAAGGGGAAGAGGTTGTTTGCTTGGAGGCACATGGTGGCAAATTTGAATATAGTTGAGACTGGGTTGGTAGCAGGTGGAAGGGGGAAGCTGCCCCAAAAGAGAAGCTTCTTTATGTCTAGAAGTGTGTTGTCATCCTCGGTCTCCACTGAATCATAAAATAGTTTGGAAAGGACCTTAAAGATCATCTACCAACCTCCATGCCCTTTTTACCTTCCACTCGAGTTTCTTTAAGCCCCGTCCAACCTGGTTTTCCCTTTATTTAACCAAGTGCCAAACTCTAAATGTAAAATCTGCACACAAGGCACTTTTATAAGGGACTGTGTTTTCCTAATCTGCCTTCTTTGTATCTAGAAGCATTTTTTCCACGAACTGCTCAACTTTCCATTTGCTCGAGCTGTATAGAGCTGGCTGCTGGGATGAGCTGTGTAATGGGATATCTGAATTGCAGCAGGAAACCTGCTCCAGGTCAAGCAGACTTGATTTAAAAGCAAATTTGTTCAGACTGGTACAAACTCCTGCATGGAGAAATTAAAACTGCTTCATGTCTGACTCATGTCACTTCTGCTTCAGGTCAGTAACTTCTGCCGAAGGATGCTCCAGTGGCCGACAAGTAAAATCTCTGGAGTGCAGGCTGAGTGATGTATGTCCCTGATGCTCTACCTTCTCACCAGGCTGTGGGGAGGAGTGAAAGCGTGGCAAGGAAGGGCTCTTGGTTTGATGTGCTGACTTCTCATCTGTTCTCACTGCTCCCTAGCAAGGGACTTTCTGCTGCACATGAAGTGGTCTGAGTAGTGGCACACTTCAGAGGCGATGGTGTATTTTTCTTTAGGAGCCAGAGCCTGTGAGAGGTGGTGATGGTGTGGCAACATAAATGAGCTTGTGGGGATTCACTCCTTGTGGGAACGGTCTTGTTCTGTTAGTAGATGTCAAAACAAAATCAAAAGCCTTTTTCTGGGTGGAGGAGCAGGAAGGTGATTTTGAGAGAGGCTGCAGTTTGTAATTCTTTTTCCATCATTGTCAAATAATGCAGCATTGTTTTGCTTACCTCTAGTATCTGTCTGCTGTATTTATTAGTTTATTTCTGGAGATTTCTCTGCTGTGATTCCAAAACTTCCTACTAATGGGTGCCCAACCATGCTTAGGAAATGCAGGGAGAAGGGGTTGGCTCCGATGGCCTGTGCCCTATCGCTGAGTTCCCACTCAGCTCTTCTGCAGCTGTTTTCACTGTGAGATCATAGGGATTTAAACTGTGGTTGGGTTGTGTTCCCAGAGCTCACCCCTGTGCTGGAAAGGAGGTGACAGGAGGCAGAGCTGTTGTGATGTCAGGAGATGTGTATGGGTGTTGTGTTCCAGTGCCAGGTGCTACAACAGGGTGAGGAAAGTAAAGGTTTATTTAGCATTTGTCTACTTCGGTTTTCTTTTTTTTCTCTTGACTTTTCTTTGTAAAGTGAGTAGTTTTAACGCAGAGCTGAGAAATAAACCGTGGGGGATGCTGCTGAATTGCAGGCAGGGAAGCAGCGAGCTCCCCTTTTGGGTGAGAGTTTACCATTTAAGCCTTGACCTTGTTAAAACATGTTAACGCAATAAAAATCTGAGTATTTAAAGACAAGCGACTTCTTCCTGCCTTCAGGGGCGTAATTAAACCATTCCACACCCCTTAAACCAGAGCTGTGGGAGGAGGACTGAGTAGTTCCCTATCTTGCCAGCCTAGGTCAGTCAGCAGCCTTGTGCTGGGGTCGTCTCCATTCCGTGGCAGCACCCATGGGCTGCTTGGATCTGCTGCTGGAAAATGCTGGGAGAGTCTGGCAGTGATTGCAAGGGAAACTCTAAATGTTCCATCTGCTGGGAGGATGACATTGCTCCTTCTGCAGGGCAGAGAGCTCTTGTATCAGTTAAAATCATGCTCAAGTGTTTCATATTAAAGCAGACTGAATTTCCTGGGTAAAACATGCAACAGCTTCCCAGGGAGGGAAGGTGTGTGTGGGAGATCATGTTGATAAAAATTCCTATAGAACTTAAAAATAGGAGAGTTCTCCCTTTCCTTGGAGTTTCCTTGTTTAAATATTCCTTACAAGTTTGTAAGGAACATCACACTTCTGTATCAATGTCCACAGAATGGACATAATACAGATGGACATATTAATGTGTCCAAAAGCATCTACACCTTTTAATCTACTGGAGGATTTTCAAGGGAGATACAGAAAGTTGCTGTGTTTCTAGTTGCAAGTTATGCCACTGAGATGTCTGCTGAACTGTAAACAGAACCCACTGGTGTGAATCCATATGGAATTGCAGCTCGAAAGATGAACAAATAAAGAATCCCACATCCCAGTCAAGCTGTGGGGATACATGCATGCTATGGAATAATCAGTCATATATATATATATATATATTTGTCTGTGTAGTGAATTATAATTCCCCAGGAATAATCCCTGTTGCAGCTGCTCTACACCTGGGGAGCTGTTACTGCCTCATGGCTATTTCAAAAACACTGGGCTGCATTTTCTTTTTGGGGTGGGTTGATTGGTTTGTTTTCCTGAACTCTTCACTTCTGTGCTGCCTTCTCCCTGGGAGGTGTGTTTTCCTGTGCCCTTCCTGCAGGAACTACCTCTGTGAGGGCAGGGTCTCTGCTTGGCAGGAGGCTTTTTCGAAAGAAGGGTCTGCAAAGTCAAAGCATCCAAGTGGAGTTGTGCTTGTATGACTCTTTGGGAGACCTTGCCTGCTGCACGGGACCACTAATGACACCCTGTGCCCAATGGCAGAGGTTGGATGGAGTCTGAAGAGCAGGGGAAGATGACTTGGTTGGATTTATGTTCCCTGTGTGGGCTGTTAGGCTCACTTAGGGCAGCTTGAGGGACTGTGTCTGTGCCTCTAGAATCCTCATGGGCATGACAGCTGCTTGCAATGAAATCCACCATCATTGGCTACTGCTGTTAAAACAGGAGGGTTCTTAACTACAGCTGTTTCATGACCAGCTCAGCTGCCCAAGCAGAGGTGACAGATTTGGGGATGGTAATCCTCTTAGTTATCCCTGTGTAAGCTGCCCAGCCTACACTTGATAGCAGGGGAAACTCCTTGCCTTAGCAGAGACAATTTCAGATGCCTTGTCTTCTCTTGCTGTGAGTAACCAGAGTTCATCTCTATTTAAATCTGAGGCCTTTGTGACAGTTCCCAGCTCAATGCACTGAGATCCTGGGAAACATCCTTGAATACCCCCAAGATGGGAAGATTATGATGCTGCAATTTTTTTCTGTATGTCCACAAAAGCAGTGTTTGACCTTGGGTCTGACTTCTGTGCCGCCTTCTACCATCCCTCATACTTTTCTCCAGGCCAGTTTTGTCCAAATGACTTGGTGTTAGAGCTTCTGTTTGCCTCCCAGAGATGCTTCCGAGCTGTTGAGGGCTACTTTGCATCAGGCATTTCCCTTGTGGTTTGTCTTTGCTTCTGCTGTCTGGTTGGAGGGTGAGGAACCATCTGAAAGCTCAGCCCCAGGGCAGGTAGGTGCAGGGTGACAGGAGGTACTTGCTGGTACCCACACAGTGGCAGCATTGAAATGGGGTCAGTGAGTCATCTTGTGAATAGCTTGAGGTTGGCAGCTAAGGCCTTTTTCAAGTAGCAGTAGTTGTTATTAATAAATAGCTTTGAGGTAATCAGTTGTGAAACAGGGTGGACTCATAGTCCAGGGACTGAGCATTTTGTTGGGAAACAAGGAGAAACTCTCCCCTCCCTCTGGAATGACAGGGTAAAGATTACAGGCTTCTGACCCTTTCTTCTGATCCTCCTGCTTCCCCATGGCAGGATGGACACTTGGAGATGTCTCATCTCTGTAGTGTGAATTTCAGTCCTATTGCACAGACCCCCCTCAAACTGGTCCACGAGCTCCTAGAAGCTTGTAAATGACAGGCTCAAACAATTGCTCCAAGCCTAGGAAAGGCAAATTACCAAGGGTATGACCAGGCTGCACTTTAACAAGTGTCTCCATTAGAAAACCAGGACTCCTGATCTGCCAAGGACTGAGTGAGAGCTTTGAACAGCTTGCTGTCAGCAGGACTGAGCTTGGCAGGGAAGCACCGAAATCCCATTTGCCTACTTGTGCAGGTTCAGTTATTAAACACATCAGGAATCCCCATCTGCTTTGGAAGCCTGTCTGGAGAAAGATAACCCAGAACTCAGCTCCTGCAAGTGCTGTTAGCCTTTGGTGTTAGAGGGAGGTGAAGCTGTGCAGGACTTCTGTTTTTTGGGGTAAGACTCCTCTGTGGATGGTGATGGTGGGGCGAAGCTCGTGGCTTTGTGCTTGTCGTGTGCTAGAGCTCTTGCTGAAATGTGCTCTTCGTTTGTATACGGTACCTGAAAGAGGATGGAGAATCACAGTGTCAAGGGCTGGAAGGGACCTTGACAGCTCATCCAGCCCAACCCCCCTGCCAGAGCAGGATCACCTATACCAGATCACACGAGAATGTGTCCAGGCAGGTTTTGGATAGCTCCAGAGAGGGAGACTCAACAACCCCCCCGAGGCAACCTGTTCCAGTGTTCTGTCACCCTCATAAAGAAGGTGGAGGTGATAGTCTCCTATGCCCCTTTGCTTGCTGCAAGTTGTTCCACGCTCTTCAAGGTGCTACATGCTGTATGCAGATCTTGGATTTTTTTTGGTGCCTTTAGAGAGGCTTTGACTTTCTGTCTAGAAGCTATTAATTATCTAGACAGGGAAAGCAGAACATGCCCAATTAATGGCTCCTACTGCTTAGACCTGTCTCTCCAACTGATCTGCTGGGAGCTAATGAGCAGCTCCTTTCACTGGCCCACCAGTGAGCTTGAACTTCTCATCGGTTTTCCTGGGGTGAAATGAAAGCAGCAGCAATGTGCAGGAACAAATGACTGGAATGTGGTTATTAACCTGGGCTGAAAATTGACTATCTGCTAGTAATTACCCAGGGAATGTTAGGAAAAAGGCCTGTGGTGGATTCAGAGCTGGTATTTGACAGATGATCACAAGCACTTGAGTTAGCATTGCTTAACTTCCCATCCCGTGCCTGAGGTGCGGTGATGTGCTGGGTAAGTACAGCAGCTGCCGTGCAAACTGGAGTAAAATGGGTTACTTTAAGCCAACTCCACTCCCAAATGACTCTCTTCTTCAGTGATATTTCATGGCACAGCTGCACAGCATCTCATATATTTTTGAGTACCTTAGTTTACAGGTCATTTAATTTATTTGCAGGCTTTGTTTCGGTTCCCTGGGGTAATTGTGTTCCTTTGCACATGTCTTCCCATGGAGGCATTGAATTGTGCAGTTTGTCACAATAGTGCAGCTTTTATGCTGGCAGTCGGTGCTTTTCAAAGATCCTTCTGTGAAGTTTAGACTCCTGAATCATTAGAGGATCATGAAAGAAAAGGAATAATTTAGCAGGCGAAGATGTTTTGTCGTCTTTGAAATTGGGAACGTGCGAAAGGAGAAAATGTTTAGCGGTACAATCCTCCTCAAAGAACTTATCTCTGGAGCTCCAGAAAATGAATTTCCCTTCTTTATTCAGGATGTAAATAATCGAAAATGTCACTCCTGAGCTGAGTAATTTGTTCAACAAAAGAATCTCGAGGAGATGACTCCCCCAGCTTTCATGAACGTGCCCAAGACATCAGAGGACCTGTCTCTTTAGCACTGTGAACTGAAGGGTTTGAAAATCAAATGAGCAGCGTGTTCTGTGTGAAACACAGGAATAAACCTTGCAGGTGCTTTGTAATTTTTCCCTTTGGATTTTAAAAACCTTGTTTATCTGGAGAGGCTGGGGTGCAGGTTAACTCCTGGGAGCTCCCAATGGGTGTAGTGACAATGTATTGGTACAGTGATGGTTGTTAAGGTGCTGTTAACGCACTTGGGAGCACGGCTCAAATAGTCCCAGGGTTCCTTTATCGGTTTTTGTATGTTGGTGAAGAGTTGCTCTTTTCCCCTTTGATTTCAAGTGTGTATTTACGAAGCTGAGATTGGTGCTGTGTAACAGCTACAATATTTAAACCTGTGTTTAGTGTGGGCTGTGGCAGCTGAAGTGGAGAAGATGATACATAGTGTGTGCAGGGAAGGGACAGAGGAGCAGTGTGGCTCTGGGAGTGCGGATGGGAAGTGCTTTGCCCTGGAACTGGCTGCCTGTGACTCTGGAACGGCCACACTATGCTTGCCCCACAGTGGGAATAACCTCAGGTCTCAGGTGGATGTGGCAACATGGGGCAAGTGTTGCAGCATTTCAAGCTGCCAGACCGGGGCTGGGTAGAACAGGAGGAAGGTTTGGTTTGTGCCTCTGCACAATCCATCTTGCCGTGGCAGGTTAGGGGTTAGAACATAGATGACCTTTGGAGGTCCCTTCCGACCTAATGCTTTCTATTATTCTATGTGTTTTTCAGTTTCAGCTGTTGCATTTCTGTCTCTGGAGCTTTGGGCTGGACTTCCACTGGGAAATTGGGACTTTTTCAGCATTTTTTTCCCATCCCTGGGGTTTTAGTAGTCAATCCTGCTGGCTTGTTTTTGCTGTCCTGTGCTGGTTTTCTTGCCTGTCTGCTTTTTGGCTGCCTAATCTGTGCTCTGGCATTTGCCTATCACCCCTTTCCTTTCCTCCTCCCATCCCCTGCCCAGTTTGCCTTTGCAGTGCCAGTGCCAGGGTGGTTGCATGTTTGTTTTTCTTAATTTCCTTTCCAGACGTTTCCATTTGTCTTTGCAGATCATCTTCAACAAAGACCTTGCATGGTCTAATTTGTTTTCTATTTCCAGCCTAGCCTTAAAATAACTCCTTTGTTCTATGAATGGCCTGTGCATGGATCCAAATCCCACCTCCCCCCTCTTTTTGAGTGTGGATTTCTTTGTGGCTGTTCCTCATCAGTATCTTTAACTACTTCAAGTGTCCCCTTTGGACTTTCAACCCGCAGCTGCCAGGCAGTAGCTGTGGGTTGTGTGTGCCTCGACTGTCTCCACTTCCCAGTGGAGCAGCATGGGCACGGGAGCAGTGATACCATGGCATAACAGGAGCAGCTCTGCTGTAACATCCCTGGTGACAAACTCACTGTCCCAGTGATCCATGGGTCATCTGCATGCTTTTTGCGGTCTCAGCTGTAAAAACTAGGAGATGCATCAGGTTTCTAAAATTAGTTAGGAGAGGAAAATCTAACAGTGGTAGTAGGGAAACTGAAGGGCAAGAGGCGTGTTGTGGCAGGATTTGGAAAGCAAAGGCTCAGGCCAGCCACACTGATGCTGACCTGAGGCTGGAGCCATGGCCAGGCTGGCACTTGGTGTGTGGCTGGTGCATTTCAAGAGGACAACATCCCTGCAGCTAGTGAGTGACAACCAAGTGCTGTAGCTGAGAGAAATGGGTCAGGCTTGTTTGTGCAAGCACATACACGCTCCTCTGGGACCTGGCACAAGGTCACTTGCACCCTCTTTGCCAAGGGCTGGAAGATACTAAAACCATGAGATTCATTGCTCATCTTCATCTGACATGGGATATCTGTGGTGGGAAGGTGGTGCAGGTGTCTCATCTGCTCCCAACAACTGGATTATGCTACTGAGAGTCCTGGCCTGAAGGACGGCTGTAAGTGGCAGGACTTGCAGCACACAAGTGCATTCTTACATCTGCCAGAAGCATCAGGCTGGTGTCATGTCACTGCTGAGAGCAGGCTGTCTGGCAAGACCTGACTTTTGAAATACAACTGGGAATGGAGCTGGCAAAATCCATCCCTCCGACCTCGCTCCACACAGCTGCGGTGCCAGGATCTGTACACAAAAGCTGGCAAAGGGCAAAGGTTATCTCGGGCTAGAGCTAAATGTGGGTCCTGTGCCCAAAATAGCTTGGAAAGATAGAAAAGGAGAAATACAAGTCACAAGTCCTGCTTTGCCACTTAAGGCAGTGATAGGAGCAGGGCAGAGAAGTCACCTTTCATTGAGGATCAGAACCGTTTCTGCGTGGAGCCATGCCATAGTGGGAGAGCTGATGTAGCTGAGAGGTTTCCAGCAAGGAGACAGCTAACCAGGACAAGAGACTTCAGCCCCTGAACTTCTGCCTTCCTCTCCATGGCCCTGGAGACTGGTTGTGTCTTTTAAGAGCAGCATCCTGCCCTGGTTAACTTTGTTTTGGTGCTGCAAGGCCTCTTTTCTTCCTCCAGATCTGCTCCTGTAGTTGGTTCTGCAGCTGAACTGTCAGGCAGGTGAGGAAATTAATCTAGTTCAAAAGTCATCTGGCAAAAAGAGAAGAGAAGGGGAGGGCTGCTGGCAGCAGGTGAGATGGGAAACTGGGCAGGAGCTGCCTCAAGTACTGCCATTTGAGGGGTGCCTGAGGACCCACAGGATGTGTCTATGATGTGCAGGGTACTGCTAGCCTTGGTTCATCTTTTGTTTCCTTTAAAAACAGGATAAATGCCTTGAGATTGGATACAGGTACAAACCTCGATCCCTGGGGTTGGAATAACTTCTCCTGCATGCCGCAGAGCTCAGGATATGCCTGATCTTTCCTGTTGACCTTGGGCTGCTATTTTAATGTAAAGCCTCTGTACCCTGCTGCGACCGAACACTAGTGTGGATTCCCAGGCTGCAGACACTGACATGGTTGGCTTTGTTATTCTGAATAGAGCCCTAAATTTATGGCAGCTGGCCTACCTTCCCTACTGAAAGGGCTCAATAGATACAGTACATACAAATATTTGTGTAGAACGTCAACTGTCTTCCAAGAAAATTTCATGCACATGTTGATTAGACAAATCCATCACTGATAGGCTGTGGTGCATTTCTCAGAAACATCTCTCTGCCCACTTTAATCACATCTTAGTTGTTTTTACTTCCACTAGTCCTTTAGAACACTACTTTTCCGGTCTGGTTTTGATCTGGATCTAAATGCATGTTGATGCTGTTAAGCAGTGCTGGGACAACTGCTGACAGCAATATGCTTCTCCACTGTGTTGCACACGGTAGGTGTTGGGGTTGTTGAAGTGTCTTTAGCTGGTTGGTCTTGTGGAGGTGAACCTTGTGGCTCAAGATTAATGAACCATTATAACAAAGGTCTCTTGAACGTTTATTTCAAAATACACAAGTTGACTGGAGCATAGATACACCTTTCTTTTCCTGCCTTGTTTGAGGAGGGAAAGTGTCATCTATTTGAGTAAAGATGACTTGCTTGTTTTTTCCAATACCTTCCATCATGTAGCATAATTAAGCATCAGCTTTGGTAACTCTTCAACTGACTGTGCCTTGGTAAGCGTTAGCAACATTTTACCTGTTTGCCTTGCCTGCAAAGCATGGTGGTGCCAGTTGTTGCCTTTCAGTGAGGTCTTTTGGAGTCATTTTGTGGGCCACCTCCTAATGTCTTCTTTGGGCAATTCATGGGCTGTAGAGCACAAGTTGAGTAACTCTACTCTGGGCTTAAGAAACAAGCTCTTCTGTTAATATTATTTTAGCATGTCCTTGTTAACATGGAAAAAAAAAATCCCAGGTTGATTTTGAACTTGAACAGAGTGTTTTCTTTGGGCTCTTTAAAGCTTTTCTGAGGATGGAGGAACCAGTCTTCTCTGTAAGCTGGGAGCATCTTGTTATCACCTGTGGGATGAACCAAGGTGTGGGGTAATTATGGCAAGTCACCCGCATTTATATCATGTCAGCAGCAAGCCAGACACCTCACCTGGGAACCCTGCTCTCCCTGAGGAGTACAGAGCTGACTGGGAGGGTTGTCTCAAACTTTGAAGAGCAGTAAGTGTGTTGAATTAGGTGAATTTTTTTTTTTTTTTTTTTTTTTTTNTGAACTCTTCTTTTAGACCTGTAGGGTTTTCTTATGGCTCTGACTGTATCCATTTGCTGTGCTCAGAAGCTGGGCCGAGTGACCAGCACAGAAGTGCCCAGCCCTGTGTCTAATTGGTGTGGATTGTGAGTTTGTAGATGACTCTGGGGCATTGTGAACTTGTCTGTGCCCATCTCTAGGGCTGGACATGAATCTGTCTGGTGCTGTACATCCCACAAGCACAAGCTGTGTCTGAGCTGGCAAATGCTGTTGGGAGCTGGCAGGTGCTTGGGCAGCCAGGCAAACCTGCAGCAACTTGCAGTGGCTTGCAGGCTGTTTTCGTGGTGGAAACTGGAAAAAACAGGTGATGGGGAAATGATTTTAGACAGCAAGTGGCACATAAAGGTGAGAAACAGAAGCAGGAAGGCGGTGGTTTGTTGCAGAGAGTTGGCAGCGAGGAGGAGGGTGGTGGTTTTGAAGGCAGGAGATATTAGTTGAGGTCCTGGGAGTCTGCCAAACAGCTGGAAATAAGTGGGTGCAGGAGGCTCTGCGAGCTTTTGCTTCTTCCACAAGTTTGTGTTGTAGCTCTGGTGCTGGGTTTGGTGCTCCAACTTTCTCCTGTTCCTAATCAGGGACTGTAAATCTCCTTGTACCTAGTAATGGCTAACGTAGGTCTGTGGATAAAAAGGTCTCTGATGGAGACTCCTACTGGGGAGGGAAATACTTTTCCTGTGAGACAATGTCTGTTCCTCATCAAACTCAGCTGAGAAAAGTAAGAACGGAATGGTTCCGTCTCAAAAGATTTCAAATGCCTGGCTGCACCATTTCTCTTTTATTTCCATTAATCTACTCCTGTTGCTTGTGTTCCTCTCTTAAAAATAATGACTAAAGGGTTGTGGGTGAGAGGGCACCTCAGTATCTTTTGCTGGGGCCATGTGACCTTGCAGTGTCCCAGCTGCACCCAACTCTGAAGCAGCACCAGTACATCCCTGGCATGATGATAGGCTTTCACTTTGCTCTCTAGTGGGAGCACCCACAGCCCTGCTGCTGTCTGACCAGGGACTTTTCTCCTCATCCTCCTCCTCTTCCTTGTGATGCTGGGCTGGACACAGCAGCCGTCTTCTTCACGCATGGAGTGTCAATGTGATCTGAGGCGATGGCATCTGTGGAGCTGCCCCACTGCTTTGGTGACCTCATTTGGCTCCAACCCACAGTCCAGCTGTGGTGGAGAGCATTCAGGGCCTGATTTGCAGGTGTGAGGATGCATGAGCAGTGCTTTGCTGTTTGCAAGCATGTGATTTTTACTCTTGGCTTCTCAGGTCGTCTTGTAGAGGCAGAGGTGATTTGCTGCTCTGGGGAAGGAAAACACTTTTGTGGTCCTGCTAGCACACAGGTAGTGACCACCACCAGTGCAGCTTGCAGGCAGTGTGCCCTGCTGTAGGGCAGCTTTGCTGGCCCCTTAATTTCACCCCATGTGCATGTGTCCTTCCAGTGGAGAGTTAACTTTTTTTTTTTTCTGGCTGCACACAGAAGCGAAAAAGCTTTTAAACTGTTAGAGAGCTTGACACAGTGCGGCTTTGCACTTGCTGCTGGGTTTTAAAGCTGAGTTTCTGATCTGTAGAGCTTAAAAAAAAAAAAAAAAAAAAAAAAAAACTAATCCCATTTCTTTGGCTACCTGGCATGATCTGGTTCACCTGCTGAGTTTCCAGGGAAGCAGTTGGCTTGCTGAAAGCTGCTGAGGACTCTGCCCCCCACCCCCAGCTTGGAGCATGGGTATATACATGTGTGTGTCTATGTATTTACGTATGGTAAGTAACTCTTAGGTGGCTGCAAGCCAAGATGTCCACGTTTGAGTCCGTTGCTAGGAAAGTACCTTAAATTTCTGCAGATGCCAGCGAGCTTTTGGAGCCCTTGAAAGCATCATGCACGTGTTCCTGACAGCTGCAGGGAGGGTTTGGCTCTGGAGCAGCAGTTGTGGGCTGCAGGAGGGCTGTGAGGGTGGTGAGGTGTCCCCAGAGAGCATGACCCCCAGCTCTCAGTGGGAATCGATGCTTAAAATCCCATCCAGTTGGAAGTGTTGAGGGGAAGTGGGGTAGTCATACTGGGAGTATAAATACGTACTGGCTGCCTTCTGGGTGCCTCTGAATTCCCCCTCTTGCACAGGGGCTTTCCTGCCCCAGAGTGGACTGCACCAAGCATGTCAGGCTGCCATACAGAATGAGGGTTGGGCTGATCCTGGGCAACCCTTGGTTTCCAGGATTGGGGTGACAAGTAAGATATCACAGGGTTTGGTAGGGATGTGTGGGTGCAGGGCTTGGGGAAACCCCAGATCCTGTGCAGGGGCCAAGCTGAACACAGGAGGGGACTTTGTTGTCCTCCTCTCCCTTCCCTGAGAGCCAAACCCTTCCATGTCTTTTCCCATGCATAATTTGGCAAAATACCTTTGGCTTAGCAAGTTCCTTTGTCCCTTGGCAGGAGCATGGAGATGTCTCTGCATGGCTCTCATCTTCAGGCCTCAGTGAGAATTTGCTGAAAAACAGTATTTTGGTAAAACTGGACTTCTTTGCAAGGAGCCCTCTTTAGGCCACTTTCTCCTGCGTGTTGTGCCCAGATTGCTGGGCACTGTTGCCTTGGTTGGTGAGCAGTGCGTGGATGCCAGCAAGCCAGTGAGGCGATCTTGTGCCTGCCTGCAGCAGATAGTGAGTGGTTTGTCAGCATGGGCTGATCTGTGGTCTCATGGGAGAGAAAGAAAAAAAAAAAATAGAAAAAGACTTCCTCTTTCTCTTTTTTGCCCCCCTCTCCCACCGTTTTTTGGGTTTTGTACACGCCAGCTGCTGTTTCAGTTGAAATTGCGTTGGCTGGGGCTGGCTGTGCCCTCTGTGCATCAGAGACCACACGAGTGTGGGGAGGTGGTGCTGGGGGACTGGATGCTTTCTCTGGTGCTCCCGAGTGTACTGAGGGAAGCTTTTGATAACTGCCACAACCCTTACAGAAACTTAAGTCACATCTACCTCTGCTAGGGGTGAGATGTGTGAGTGTGTGCATCACTGGGTGGGATGGAGAATGGGCCCAGGGAAGGGGGAGCTGGGACTCCCTCTACTCAGGATCATCCTCAAAGCCCAGGCAGCACTGGGGGTTTATGCTTTGTATAATTAACCATTAATAGGAGAATTATAGTTAATGTACCTGAACCTGTCAGTGATGAGGGGCAGCATTTAGATGTTTGTAATTTTTTTTTTTTCTTCTGTTGAAATCCAGACAAAACCCAGGTGGTTTAAAATCCTCTCCAAACATGACCTGAAGTGTCTCTAAAAAGCAGTGACCCATAAAATATTCCCCCTGGAGCCAAGGGGAGTTCTCCCACTCCTGGTTTTCCTGATTTTATTCCTGCTGCAAAGGGAATTGCAACACGTGGTGAAGCAGCAAATGTGTGGGTGGCATAGGTGTGTTTGTGCAAATAACCTCAGGGCCATGCTGTCTTCTCCAGCTCTTGGTCCTTACCAGAAAGGTTGATCTGTTTGGCACTGGAGGTGCGTGGTATGCTCTAGTCCTGAATTTTAGCGTAGCTCTGTGGATGGACATGGCTGCAGAGCATGACACTGCCTGGTGTCTCTCCGTGCAGAGATCCAGACTTACCTCAGATAGCTGCAGAAATAGCTGCAACTCATAAAGAAGGGGGCTGAAGGGGGATGTGTGTGGACATGTGAAAGTGTTGATGGAGAAGTGGATGAGTTGAGGAGGGACCTTGTGCTTTCGGACCTCTTGGTGAAGTGCCAAACTTTAGCTTGTGGTTTTTGGGAACCAAGTCACCTTCCCTCCAGAATACCTGTCTCCAAGAGCTTTGTAGATGTAGATTAACAAGGCCCAAAGGAAGTGCCAGCATTGTGCAGGCCTTGTCCTGTTGGAGCTGGGGAAGGGTTTTCCACAGCAATTGGGGGGGATGCATATGGGAAAATCTTACATTTGGACTTCCTTGGGATAGAAGTACTCCAGTGAAAAAGACTGACAGTGGTGTTGGCTGAGCAGAAAAAGTGAGGCTACTGGAGAATTGAGAGCAGTCAGGATTTGGTGGTCACCCAAGGCTTCATGCTTGCTTGTCTCAGGGGACTGCACTAGGCTGGGTTTTAACCTTCTCCTTTCCCACTTGCTTACAGTTGTTGGGTGACGTGGAAAGCTCACACAGGATGAAGAGGAGCTCCTGGCTCTCCTAACCCTTTGTCTGTGATTCGGAGGCAGTGACCGCCGCACCTGCTGGTTCGCCATGTCCGGATCGACGCAGCCCGTGACGCAGAGCTGGCGCGCTGCCGAGCCGCGCTACCCGCCGCACGCCATGTCCTATCCGGTCCAGATTGCTCGACCACATGCGGTAAGCAAGAGACTTCCCTGCTGGCTCGTGGGCTAGGAGCTGCGTGGCTTGTCCCTGTCAGTGGGGCAGTGGCTCAGCCACTCTGGTCTCAGATGTGGCTGTTACAGAGAAGTCGTACCGCTTCCGTGCCTGTGGTACAGGATTTCATTGTTCCTCTCTCAAGGGATCCTCTTCTGCTTTTCCCTGTGGTGCTTTCAGCTTTTCTCTCCCTTTCCAACCTTTTCCCACTGCTCGCCATGGTGCTGCTCGTGGGCTGTGGCTCATCGCTCCCAAGCATGTGAGTCCATTTCCCTTGGTTGGATGCAGTAACGCAGTAACTGGCTTGAGGGGAGAGGGAGAAAGGTTGACATGGAGGAAGAGCACATGACCTCCAGCCATCTTCAGCTTGGCCTTTTCTTGGTGCTAAATTGCAAAGGGATGAGCATCCTCTCTGGCATGTGGGTGTATCACCCAGTGAGCACACTCCTAGCTCCTCAAACCCATAGGAGAGCTCTTCCGATCTCCAGGCAGACTGCTGGGGGTGACCCTACTGCTTCCTCTTCAGTCAGGAGACCTGCTTCTCTCTACGTGATGTTCCTGGCTAGTGGTGACACTGCTGGGAAGCAAGAAGAAAACAGTTGCTGATGTATTTTTCCATTTTATTATTCCCCACTTTTTCCCTCTCTTACTTTTGACTTGTAGTCTTGTCTCCTCCTGGATCAAGCCATAAACTGGTGCTGATTGTCTTTTGTTGGTCATGTTTTGTTGAATGCACTGAAGCCTGCACAGGTTAATTCATTTGGTTCCAGCTTCTCCTTTCTGTGCCATGTCATTCAGGTCTGTGCTTGCTCATCATGGATTGTTAAATGTTTTAGGTTTAAGACCTTAACAGAAAAAACTCTCCTTAGTGGAACAGCTTTAGTCAGCTCAAGCTGCTTAAAAGAATCTTATTAGGTGCTGGAGTGTGGCACACGCTTGTAAGGCTGCTCTTTGGAGTTGCTTCTTGGCAGGTTACAGTGAAGTGACCACAGCCAGGAAGGTGGTTGTAATGCATCTTGGTGAGGAGACCTTGTCTTGGGGTTATGTTTTTGACAGTGAGAGCTACTGGATGGTAAAATTCCTGCAGTCGTGATTTTTAGGGTTTGTCTTGAAAACCTGAGTACCTATGAAGTATCAGCAAAGGGGTGAGATTACCTCATCTGCCCTATTTGCTTGGCTTCAGCAGAGCAGCACAGGAAGCAGAGCTGGAGCTTGGAAAGGCTTTGAAATAGAAACATTAAGGAGGGCACAGGACGAGCTTTTGGCTGCGTTAGCTGGCTCATGGAGATTGCTCGGGGCCTGCGTGCTTCTGCACAAAGAAGCTTTTCATGCAGGGTATGAGACACGCTGACCTGGTTCAATTTATGGCAGCTTTCCTTCCATCAGTGCAAGTGTGTTTGGGGCTTTGGGTGGAATGAGAGCATTTATCTCAGAAAGAAAATCTCACTTCTCCTTTTAGAGAAACCCAAGCAGGAGGAGGATGTGACCAGGTGAGCAAGATCTGCAGTGGTTGCAAAACCATGATTTAAAACCAAACACAAGAAGCCTCAGTACCCAGTGTGGAGACAGGTTTTAGAAGAGGGTGAAAGACTCCAAGCTCGGGGGTGTGGAGTCTCTTGCAAGCCCAGGTTGCTTCCCCTTATTGTCGCAATAGCAGGAGGAGCCAAGCAGGGCAGTTGTTTGCAGGTTGGATGGATCTTGGGCTTTCTCCAGCCTGCCCTACTCTCTGGCTGGAGTGAATGGTGCTTTTATTCTGTCATATTAATGTTGGAAGAAGTTGCTGACATTTGCTTCTGGAAGCTATTTTCAGAACCGCGTGTAATCTCGTGGTGCCTTTTAGGTGTCTGGATGCAGGAGAGCTCAGACTCAAGATTAATTTTTTTTCCTTTTTTTAAAAAACTTTTGGGTTGGTTTTCTTGCCAGAAGTGTGCCAGCAGCCCATGCAAAGCACCCTGTCTGTCCTCAGGAGGGTAGGCAGTGTGTTCCTTGAAGGATGTCCCTGTGCGATCCCTCCCTGTCCGTCTCAGCTGTTTGCATACACGTCCTGCTTGGCGGTGCTGTCAGCTGGACCCTGGCCATGGCTCTGGGGCTGGAGCTGATCTCTGGTGGCCCTGCTCAGAGAGGACAACCCAGAGCTGCTTTGAAGTTGCTGTGCTGTTTAATATTAAAGACAGTGGCGTTTGCTTGCATGTCTTGGCCAGGTCGGTTTTGTCATGGGGTGTGTTTGCACAGTGAGAGCTTGCTTTGGAAGGCAACAAAAGAAACCAAACCCAACCCAACACTAGGGTGTCTTGCATCCAATTAGTTTTTGATGCTGGTTTTCTGTGTTCCATGACGTCCTTTCCTGAGAACTGGGAATTTGGCAGCCCAGGGATCCTTAATCCTGGTGGTGGAAATGCCCTGGGTCACCACCTGGGTGTGTGCACAGGGCTGAGCACAACAGGGCCACAAATGTGTTGTAATATAAATAAATAATGACAGACCAACTGTGACAGTGGCACCCAGGGAAACGTGGCCCGGCAGGAGTATTGAGCTCAGAAATGAGCCGTGACATTATTTGAGGTTTGTAGATGCTTTATGAAGAGTGATTTAAAGGATTGCAGCTGTTTGATTTCACAGATTAGGCAAGTCATAGGATGTGTTGTCAAGGGGCAGAAGGCAGAGAGAGCATGCTTGGGCATTTTACTTCTCCCATTCTATAAATCCTAAGGGAATATCCAACAAAATAGGGGAAAAAGATGCCTTTCAAGGGAATAAACAGAAATATGCTTTGTATCTGTGGGCAGCGCATTCCAAGAGTTACTGCTGAGTTTGGAACTGCCAGAGAGGACCTAGTATTGGTCAAGTGAGGATCTTTTTTGGGTGGCTTCTTAGGTGCCAGCTTCAGGCAAGACTGTTCAAATCCATGGGTCTGATCCAGGCTGAACTCTGATGAGTGATGCCACATTGTTTTCCAGCTGTATCAGAGTGTCCTCATCCTCTTCACTGAGAGACATCTGGTCTCAACAGCTGTCAGGGAGGTGAGATGTGAAAATGTGCAGTGTTTTATAACGGCCAGAGATTTAATTCCATCTTACTAAAAAAAAATTACCTGTAGAGAATCTTTGCAAAGAGTGCATGCTTCTAAAGGCAAGGAGGAAAGCTGGTGAGAGTGGTTTGGCCTGGGGCTGTTTAGTCTGGAGAAGACTGAGAGGAGATCTCATCCATGTGTGTATATATATATCTGAAGGCCGGGTGTCAAGTGGCTGGGGCCAGTCTTTTTGCTAGTCCACAGCAATAAGACAAGGAGTACTGGGTACAAACTGAAACATAGAAGGTTCCACCTCAACATGAGGAGAAACTTCTCTGCAGTGAGGGTGACAGAGCACTGGATCAAGCTGCCTAGAGAGGTTGTGGAGTCCCCTTCTCTGGAGACTTTCAAAACCCACCTGGATGCATTCCTGTCTGGTCTGCCCTAGGTGATCCTGCTTGGCAGGGGAGTTGGACTTGATCTCTGGAGGTCCCTTCCAACCTCTAGTGACTGTCTTTAGGTAAAACTAAAATCACCAGTACTACACAAGTTGTTTCTTAAGGGCACTGAGTGGTTCCTGGCCAATGTACAGGGGAAACATTTTCATTTTCCATATTCATTAGCTGTGATGTTGGGATGCTTAGTTAACTTCTGTCATGTTCGGCTTGGGAACAGAGGAATTGAGTGCTCTGTGACCTTTAGCTAAAGGTGACAAAACACATTACTTGTTTTCTTAACCTTCTAACGTGTCTGCAGCTCATGCTTTCGAAAAGGAAACTTTCCCATGAAGGATATTCATTTTCAGGCAACCTGCAGGTATTTTCTGTAAACAGATTGATTTCCCTGCATAGCATGTGCCCCTCTTTCTATTTAAAGCCACTTGGTGATCAATATTCCCTGGGCACAGAAGGGTTCCCCTCTCTTCCTCCTGTATGGATCCAGTTTCTTGCTGTGCCCTCCTTACCAGTCATCCTTCTTCTGGTCGTGCCCTGACAGTTTGGAGCTGCAGGAGTGATGCAGTTGCAGATGCTGGGGTCTGCAGAAGATGCTGGGGCTTGGGGCACACAGGGTGCCCTCATGCAGCAGCCTTTGTGTCAAAACAGCTTCTACTTTGGGAGTGCTTTTAGTGTTCAACAACTAGAGATACAGATTTGGGCACTGGTAGGAAGGATGGGGATATGTGCATATGCAAGCACCGTCCTCTCTCTGAAAAACAGGAGGTACTGAGCATGGTTCCTGCATGCTGTTTCTTGCAGGACCTCACCTGAGATGGAGAGATGAGCTTAACCCCTCCTCAACCCCTCTGATTCATCTGAGACCTTCGTGCCTTCTACCATGCCAGCTTTCCTGTCTGGGAGCAGCATTGTAGTTCCTTCATTAAACTCCCTGTTTGCAAAACACTTGTGCAGGAACATCCCAGCCCCATCCCTCATTATTTTTGGCCCGTGATAAATAACTTCCTTGTCTGTCTCGACCAGAGACAAGAGCTTGGTGCAAACTTGTGTGCTGATTTGATGTCCCAGCCAAACGGTGGCCTGAGGGGAATGGAAGTGCCTTCCCTGCCCAGACTCCTCCTCCCAGCAGTGTGAGCAGGGTGAGTTAAACCCAACACCCTGCCGTGGAAGGTGCTGTAAGGAGATGGCAGCTCTGGAGGTGGCAGGAGCTCTCTCCTCTCCACAGTGACATGATCAGCATGGTGAGGCGATGCCAGGTAAGCCTGCAGACAGGCAGTGCTTCTCGCGTTACGAGTGCGAGGAGCCTTTGCTGCTGTGTTGGTTTCCCTCAGAGTAGTTATTCACACTTTTATCTGCTGGAAACAAAATGCCAGCCTGTGTCGATGCTCCAGGAGCTTGCAGAACGGAAGAGTTTATGGTGCCAAATGCTAAAATCCCCCAGGCTGTGAAGAGCCTTCTCCAACCACCTCTGAGCGCAAAGCCTCCTGCTACCAGCTGTGCAGCTGAGCAGGGGGTGGCTCATGCCAGAGAGTTGCATCCTGAATTCTGCCTGCCAGGCTCCAGAGAGTGTTGTAAGGAATTACTTGAAAATCAAAAACCTACCTTGGAAACACCGACTGATGGAGTGTGTCAGAACTGAAATTAGTGGAATCACTCCTGGGGACCTTCCCAATGGAGGTTTGATTGAACTCTGAACAGTTCTGTGGTGGATTTGGGGAAGTTGGTCTTGTGCTGTGGGACTGGAAGAGCATGGAGATGAATGAATAGGACACCCAGTTCTCTGCCCTGGAGTCTTTCTCCTATTGCCGTGGAGAGGGAGGTGGCTTACAGCAGCTTGCATTTAGAACTCATTTTCCCTTGTATACAACCTTCAACCAAACCAGTTCTTTATCTTCAAGCTACTGTAAACTTTTCTGGTTGCTCCCTAAATCTACTTTTTGGGTGTCATCTGATGCAGAGGGTGGTGTTTGCTTTTCTGGAACTCAAGATCCACAGGGTTAGGAAGAACTTTTGCTGTATATGTGGTCTGTCAGAAGTAGAGACCCACTAAAGCTACTTTTGGAGATATGAAACTGTTGTCTGCACTCCTGAGCTGAGTCTGCCCACATCATCCCACTAGCTTCTGCAGACATCTTCTGCAAGACCAGGGGCTTTTGCTGGTTGCCACTGTCACCATACTTACACATACTACTGACCAAGGCAGATTATTTGGTCTGAAGGTCTGCCTGTGGATGAGTAGTGAAGTGCAGAAAGAAGTGGGTTGGGGACATAAGACAAAAGGGTCCTATATGGATTTGCAGATAGATTATGGGTGTTGTGTTGGAGTTGCTGAAGGACTATGCTGCAGAAGAAATGCAATGATGAGCACAATGACCTTGTGCTTTTAAGGTGGATCTTTTGGGTTTGCTCTGTGAAGAGAACTACTCACCCCACATGGGTGTCTGTGACCAGAGATGGCTTCAGGAAGCAGAGGAGCAGGCATGGGGACTGGAGAGAAGGCAGACAGGTCATTTCTGACTCAATAGTGCCTGGATGTGTCTGGGACAAAAGTCTTGTGATAGAGACTGAAAAGCAGCACTGTAATGGATGTGCTGCAGCTCTGTGGCACCTTTGGCTGCTGGGGAGAGGTCTGGCAGCTGGTTCCAGCACCCGGCACTGGTCAGGTGATTGGGAAGTCACAACAGCTGAGAGCTGCTCCCACTGAGACATGACTGCTCCATGAATGGCATATTCAGATGGGACAGCTAAACCCTGCTGACAGCCCCCAGTTGAGAGGAGAGGGCATTGAGAGGGATCCATTACTGCCGCAGCTGGTGCAGCCGCCGATGGTGCTGGCAGCAGACGTGTCCTCATGCAGGGATGGTGGCAGAAATCAATGCCCTCCAAGAAGAGGCCACGCGCAGTGTGGTCACCTCCTAAAACAAAAGGCCAAGTCAACGGCTTCTGAGAGATGGATGGCAACGAGACCGTGTCAGAACAATAAGGGCATTTGTCTTCTCAGCACATGTTGCATCTTCGTAGGCAAGATAAAAATGTCTGTATGCAGCCAGGTTTTTATTACTGACCTTATCTTCAACAGTGGAGCTGATTGTGGAGGAGTCATTGTTTGGTTTTATGTTGGGTTTTTTCTTTCCTTAAATTTGCAGTGAGCTCCTCCCAGGGTCTGGGGGAGGAAGTAAGTCAGACAGCAGCGTACTTGTGGACAGCCTGTTTTGATCAATAACTACCTCCTCTGTGCTTCAAGGGAGGTTTTCAGTAGCAGAGGATGTCTCCTCTTTGCTGGGGAGGCCGAGGGTGGTTTGCTCTATGCCATGCTGGTCTCCTCACAGATGCACTGTGTTTGTGGTGGCTTGGCTACTGCCCTTGTTCCTCCCAAACCTTCCCCCTACCTCTTACCTGGATCCACATTGGGAAAAAAACTTTCCAGGCAAAGGCTAAAGAGTGCATTTCTTGGTTTGATGAGCAACTGTGGTGCTGCTGGAGCCGAGGGCTATCCAGGCACCAGAGAGCTTTTTCCTTTTATTGCTAAAATAGGTCACGCTTGCTGCTGACAGGAGGAGATTTAAAGCAACAACTTCTTTCAAAGCTCAGGGTGTGCAGAGCAGGGGTGAGGGACATTCCCTACCTCTGGCAAAGCTGCTGGAGTGATGACCATGCTGCTTAGGACAATCCACCTTGAAGTGGAGAGCTGTTCATCTGGCTTGCAGGCAGCAGCCCTGTCTCCTGCTCCAGCCAAGGGGCTCAAGCAGCAGCTTGTTGCACAAATTAATTGCTGGACAATCCAAGGCTCTAGTGGGTTTCAATTTGGGGTGGCTACTCCATGCTCCTGGAGATGTGGGAGGCTCAACCTGGTATGTGCTTCCCAAGGAAATGGGGTGACTTCCCAGTCTAAGCTTGGGCAGTAAACTCTTGGCCGCAGTGTTGGGCCTCTCTGACTTGCATGTCCTCTCCAGATATCCTCATTGTATAGGGAATAGTTCTGGGTATTGGAGGCACAGGGCAGTCTGTGTGGGAAACAGCATCAAACAAACAGCAGGAGGAAAGTGATTGAGCATGTGGCCAGTGTGGCACTGCCAGTTGCTCTTACCTTTCCTCTCAGAAAACACCAGTGGAAATTAGGACACATAAGAGTGAGACATGAGGTGGAACCAGGTTCCCAGAGCTAGTGGGATGATGATGGGGGACAAGCGGAGTGTGGGATGTGCTAGGGCAGCTTTAAAGTGCCCAGCTGTGGTTTTGTGTGCCACTAGTGCCACAGATTATCAGGACACCAACCCCACTGCCCTCACCCATCAGTTCCACTGCAGTTAAAAGGAGCTCCCAAAAGGGCATACGTGCTGCTCATGAGCAGCAGGCATGGGCCAGGCATCTTATGAAATTAGAGAAGGGACAGTTTGTATCAAGTGAAATAAACAGGCATGCTTTGGCATTGTGTTTTGCTCACTCTTCAGATCATGCCATTATTAACCAGCTTCATTTCAGCTAAATGCTTTGGAGAGCTTCAGCAGAAACAGCAGATCGTTGAGAAACACCGATTGTTCACAACGCAGCACTGGGCGAGCGCCTAACAAACAGCCCACGACCTAATCCTTGGTGGAGGTGGCGAGGAGCTGGGATTTACTCCTCAGTCAACATGTGCAGTGCCCCGGCCTGTTTGCTAGCCTGCCAAAAGTTATGAGGACAGTGTGGGGCAGTGGCTTGTAGCTGGGTGAGGGCTGCTGTGCCCGGGGAGTTGGACAGCCTGCACCCGATGTCGTGATTAGAGGCGGCAGCTGGCGTGGGTGCCACCCTCTGCCGGGGAGCTGGCTCAGCTGGCGGATGTGGTGGCTGACCCCGGGAGCGCTCCTCGGTGTCGCTGCGAAGCAAGAGCGGCAGTTGTTCGGGTGAAGCTGCCTCTGCACTGACGCGCAGCAGGGAGCTCCTGGCTCCTCTCCCGGCTCCAGACGTGGTAAGCGATGGGGAACGGATGTGATGCTTCAGGCTGCCCGAGCTGTGCTGCAGGTGCTGGTCTGGCCACGCTCTAGGTCTCCATGGGTTTGCTCCGGAGCTGTTTTCCAAGGAAACCAGAAGCAGTGGGAGTTTACTCTTGTTTTTCTGCTGACAAGAGGAAGTGAGGAGGAGCAGTTTGCCTTTCTTTTGCAAGACCAGCTCCAGACTTCCTTTCTGTAGGCCTTGTACTTTTGGGGTCTTCTCAGGGGCTAATTCTTGCAGCCCTGGGAATGCCATCTGGATGGAGCAGTTGGTGGATACCTCGTCCGTATGGATGTGCTGTGTGCTGGAGCTGGGAGAGCAGGGTCAGAGCTGCTGCTGGCCGTGGCATAGTGTTGTCTGCCCGTGTGGGCTGCGGGTCAGTGCTTCCAGCATCGATTTCAAACCTCCCTTGCTCTCCTCGTTGGAGGTCAGGCGGCCCAGCCCCGGACAGCTGTAGCAGGCAGGAGGAGGAGAACAGAAGTGCAGCAGCAAAGCACGCGTTCAAAACAGAAAGTGAGAGAGGCAGGAGGGCTGCCTGCAGCCATCGGTTCAGGGCTGGGTTCTTCCCGGGTCAGGGGACAGCTCAGAAGGCTTTGGTGGAGATATGATGGTAGGGAAGGCAGCAGACTTGGAAGTTAAAAACAACAACAAACTATAAAGAGGAAAACAAACAAACAAAAAAAAACCCCAACACCTGTGTGTCATTGTTATTTTTCTTTTTTTTCTTTTTCCTCTTTCCACAGGGCTGTATCTGTTTCTGTGCTGCCAAGGGCTTTGCTGTAACATTGTATTCAGTCTCCTGGCTTTGGACAGTTTGATTAGTGTAGCTTAATGAGCCTGATGGACTCAGGTTATTTAGGGTCAGAGGATTTACCAGGAAGGGGAGGGAGACAGTGCTCTGGGTGCTCCCAAAGCAAGTAATAACACAAAGACTTTGAAACTGGGAGTGCTTTCACCAGCTCCCCCTCCTAGCACCCCAGGGCCAGGGCAGTGAGAACATGTCCAGTCTCTTTGCTGGCAGCACAGGATGGTTTTGGCCTCCTGAGCAGGGCCCAAGTACCTCTTCAATCTGCTGCATGAAGAAGCATATTTTAATGAGGCTGCTTTTGGCTCCTCAGCATTTCATTTATCTAAATGTTGGCCTTGTGCTGAGCTGCTCTGCTGGGTGATTTGTGGCACTGTAGACACTGTCTGTGTCTATTCCTCTTTGGCAGTGGCTCAACCCAGCAGTTTTTTGTGGTGCAGGGCCAGGAGCTGCTCAGAAGGATTCTCTGGAGGCACCTGTCATCAGAGCAGGTTTCTGGCTGTATCTAGGCAGAAAGTGCCTGTATGTGAGTTGTTTTCCCCTGAAGACCTTTCTTCACCAATTGCTGCAGCAGCCAGCATTCGTGAGAGGTTGTCTTCAGCATCACCCGTGTCAGGCTTTGACTGACACAGGTTTGATGAATGAGATTGGGAGTCAGAGTCCTGAGTTTTGCAGCATTTGTGTGGGATGCTGAGTTTTGCCCCTAGGTACTTGTGTGCCAGCTAACTGCTGATTTGCGATGTGTGCTCTGCTGTGGGCCTCTGAAATCTTATGCTGATGGTACCAGCAGGCTCTTCATTTGTACTCCACATCACCTGACTCCCAAGCAGCAGCCCCACTTCACTTCTGCATGCGCCTTCTGCTTGTGGCAGTGTGCAACCCCTTCTTGGCAAGTCACTTGGAACTGGAACAGTGCAGTGTGAGGCTGAGCTGCCTCAGCCCCCGAGAAGCTTGCTCCTGGATTGGATTTCATGCAGGTGATGTGCTTGGGGCTGGCATGTGTGCACAGTTTGAAACAGAATAATGTAGATTTTCCACCTCAGTTTTCTAATCTTAGTTAACGGGCTTCATCCTAATGTTTTGAGGTGTGGCTTGCTGGTTTTGAAGAGTCTGTTTCTTGCATTCAAGGCTGATGGTCTGGGCCATGGCAGCTATGCATCATGGTGTAATACTGGGTGGCTTCAGGATGAAGACAGCAATGCATTTGTGGGACTGGAAGATGGAGATGACCCAACCTCTTCCCTTCGCTTGGGTGTCAAACTGCTCCCAGTGTCACGGGTCCAACCTTTCTCTCCTGGCTGGATAACTACCATGGTTTTGCAGGTCTTCTCCTGACCTGGGCCTGCTGCTGCTCCTGGGCGAGCGTGGATTGGCCAGATAACTGTGGGTGGGTGGTCACAGGGACAGGAGGCACCGGAGCACAAATGTAGGAGTCAGGCTTGTGCTGGGGGACAGCTGTCTGTGCTGGAGGGCAAGATCATCCTAACAGTGCTCAGTGGTAGAGGTTTTTTCAGGGAGCCTCTGTGCTGATTGTCTGGGCTGTATCTCCCTTGCTCAGACAAGCTTTCTAGCTGCTTACAAGGCTGTTTCCCTGTCATCGTGTGGATTCGCTTCCATCAGAGGATGGATGCCTCAGGGACTAGCCTGATTACAGCACTGCTGTGAGGTGTGGGTGGGACAGAGGGTGTGACGGTGACCGTGAAAGCTTAGCCTTGGCATCGCTGGGCTGGGTCTTAAATCATCTACAGCTCCAGACAGTGTCGTCTGGAGGGAGGAAACTGACCTGTCTGTTTATACTCTGCCTGTGTGATTGGAGGGGACAGAGTTCCTTTCACCCAGGGTTGTATTTTGAGAAGCTGCTTTTTTATCAGGAGAATGATAATGTCTTGACATTGAGACTTACAAAGTGATTTTGATTGCTTCGCTTTCATTTTGGAAACATTTTCCATCCTTTGCCTGAATAAAGAAACTTAATTTCTACCAACAGAAGTAAAGGAGGTGCTCATCTGCTCTTTGCATTTCTTCATGCCCTCTGCAAACTCTTCTCTCACACCTCCAAATCTGTTGAGGTGCTAAAACCCATGACTCCCTGTGGGTTTTTTCCTTCCTCAATCTCTGTTTTGTGATATTTGCTGAATTCGTGAAATTTGGTAGAATTTCCACAGGCGTGTGGGAACACCTGAACCACAGGGGACAACAGCAAAGTTGGTGCAAAAGGAACAGGGTCTTGACTGGAGGCAGTGGGAGGATGGAAGGCCCGGTAAAAGATGCTCCAATACATCTGCAGGTTTGGGAGGAGTGGGAGGAGGGTTTGCAGAGGGCAGGGAGAGGTGCAAAGAGAGGGAGATGGTTAGGAAAAAAACAGGATTGAGCCAAAAACAATTAATGCTATGGAGAGAAAAAAGGGGCTGCATGTAGCTTGGAGCTACAGGGCTTGGAGTTTCTTCAGATGTCTTTTGAGCTGCCCTTGAGCAGGTGCCAAGGCTGTGCTAGAAATTTTGATTCAGGATGGGGGCAAGTCCTGTTTGTGCTGTGTGCTTTGCAGGGGGAGCTCACATGGCACAAGCTGGATGCTGCTCCCTTCTTGCCTGTGTGAAAGGTGCCACAGGGCTGGCAGCGAGGTGCTCTCCAACATATGTCTTCAGAACACTGCTGAATGAAATGTAAGCCTCTTCTGAAGGCAGCTCATAAACCTTCCTGGCATTTGCATCTGAAAATCACAGCCACAGCTCACTGTGTGATTTACTGGAGTAACTTTCTGAGCAATTAATCCACCTACATCCTGCCAGGTCTCCCACGGTTCCTTTGACATCAGTTGAACACTGATGTGAGCAAAGCCAGGCAGGTCAGAAGGAGCTGAACAGTGGCTGGAAAAGCAGAAGCTGGCACTCACCAGCTTTGTCCTTGGTGGGGAAACTGGAGAGGAACTTCTGCTGTCCCAGCCCTGAACTGACGGCCCAGCACCATGGAATCATAGAATGGTTTAGACTGCAAAGGACCTCCAAAGGTCATCTAGTCCAACCTTCCTGCAGTGAGCAGGGACATCCTCCACTAGATCAGGCTGCTCAGAACCTTGTCAAGTCTGACCTTGAACATGTCCAGGGATGGGACCTCAACCACCTCCCTGGGCAACCTTGTTCTAATGTTCCACCACCCTCATGGTAAAGAACTTGTTCCTGACATCCAACCTAATTTTGCCCTTCTCTAATTTTAAACCATTGCCCCTTGTCTCGTCACTGTAAACAGTCCATGAATTTCCCCATCATTTCAGGCCACGCTGGCACGCTCTGAGCTCCACCAGCAATTTTCTGACAGGGGTTAGGCAGAAAAGGCAGAGCTCAACTGAGTGTGGGCAGGGGGAAAAGGAAAAACAGACAGTTCTTGGGACGTGCAAGAGCCTTTTTTTCTCTCAAGGGCACAACCTTGGAGCCTCCCAGACGGGTAATTCTTGTTTAGTCGCCCACAGAAGGTGACGGTCTTGGTTGTGGGCCTCGTGGTGTGTCTTCCCAGGCATGAGGTGTTTGTTCTGTAGGTGGAAGTCAGGAGCTGCATCATACTTTGGGTTTTCTTACATTTAAAACCAGGACAAGTGTGAATGTGGGGAAGCAGCAATTCTGCTTTGGCTGGAGCTGAGAGCTAATGGGCTCTGAGTTCATCCCACCAGCGACTGGACTGATGACATACTGTATCCTGCAGCCCCCTATGGTGTCCTGCATAGATGGACTCCAGAGCTGAATTAAAAAACAGTGTCATGGAGTTGTGTTCTCCATTTACACCTGGATTTACAGCAGAAGTGAAACAACATGAGAATGAGTAGATGCTGTCCTAGTAATGCCCTCCTTGTGTTGCAAGAACCTGTCTGAGGACACCACTTGCCTCAGGGGCTGAGGTCTGAAATGGCCAGACTGGAGATGGAGGCCAAGAGTTGGGGCAGGTGGAGGCTCTTGGTTACTGGTGTTTGTCAAGGTCAGTCAGAGTAGAAAGGAGCAGCAGCAAGCACACATTGCCTGATGCTGGGGAGACATGAACCTGATTAAAAAAAAACAAACGGTGCATCTTTCCAGGCACAAAGAAATGGTGTTCCTCAGACCCCACCATTCCCTTTACTCCTCCTTTTGATGTCTGACCTTTTCAGCTCTTGTGTGAGAGAGAGCCTGAATGTGGGGGTGGGGGATCTGCTTTGCTTGGTTTCCCCTACACCAAGAGCTTTCAAGTTCTGTTTTCTTGTCTTTCCAGAAAGCTGCTATACAAACATCTTGTTTTGCCCTCTGGTAGCCAAAGGTGTTGGGCTTTGATATTCCCTTCTACTCTGCAACTGGTTGGAGGGGAGAGTATGGCATCTATCATTGGGGTGCTTTGTTCACCAACAGAAGGGAGAGAAGGGGTCTTCAGAGGCAGGTTGTTGCTATTTAAGCTTCCAAACCCTTTCTTTGCCTGCTATGCACCTTGCTGCGACATTTCTCCAGCTTCCCTAGTGCCAGAGCTTGTCAATCTTCGCTACGATTGATAAATAACTTCTGTGGCAACTGTTGGGGGCAAGAGTCCTGTGCCCACATGCACTTGGCATTTCACTGATTTTGGTTTTTAGACTTTGAAATGTGTGGTGTGTTTTTCTTTTTTTGAGGGAGTTGGAGGCTTTCTGTGCTGTGTGTGTGGTGTGTTTTGGGGTGGTTTTTTTTGTTGTTGTTGGTTTTGTTTTGGTTTTGTTCCTGTCAGAGCTGTTCAAAATAAACTCCAAGGTGCGACTGGTTTTTCTAAGGTGAACGTGTGTCAGTTTCGCCAGGGATATTCTGTGACAGGGCTTTCTGTGCCACTGCTGAAGGTCTTTGTTAATTAGATGATTAGTCTTCTGGTCAAGTGTCTATCTGCGAATGAAAAAAAGAGTTGAATATAGCTGCTAAAATGCCGTTGCTGGAATCAGTCAGTGGCAGAGAGCAGGAAGGCTTCTTATTTAATTAAATTCGGGAACATACTGTACTGTGCTCTCAAGGGTCAGGGAACAAAAGGGACATACATATAACAAGTAGCAAAGTGTCCTTTCAAACCCCTTAAGCTCAGCCCAGGGGAGCTGTGTTTAAAGGGACACTCTCCAGATAACATCTGCGATTTCTTTTCTTTCTTCCCTTCCTCCCCACCGCCCCCAATTTCTTCACACTGCTGCATGGATTATTGAAACTGAAAGTATCTTGTGGCTTTAATTTTCTTCTTACCTGTTCTTCCTCTCAAATTAAGTTGTCACAAGGACTGCTTGGATGCAAAAAATCCCCTGTGTGCATGCTTGACAGCCAGGTTGAGTTTGCTGGGGTCCCATCCCATGGGCCAACTTATGAGCAGCCCCAATTAAAGACTGGGGACAGGTTGGACTGGGGACTGAGCTGCTGGCCGAGTGTGATGCAGCACTGGGGATTCTGTGATTCTGTGATTAGTGATTTAGATTTCTGTGATTAGATTTACCTTTTACCAGAGGAGAAGCCCTGAGCTTTGCAGTCCAACGTCCTTCAAAGGAGGACTGTCTAGAGTTTTCCTGTGTTGTCAGAGAATGGTTTGGGTTGGAAGAGGCCTTAAAGATCATCTAGTTCCAGTATATCTGTGACACCTACCACTAGACCAGGTTGCTTAAAGCCCCATCCAGCCTGACCTTCAAGACTACCCAGGGATGGGGCACCCACAGCCTCACTCAGCAATCTATTCCAGTGTCTGACCACCGTCACGGTGAAGAACTTCTTTCTTATATCTAAACTAAACCTACCCTCATGTTCAATGCTTGCTTAAAGGTTGTCAGCAGTCTAACGAGCTGTTGTGTTTGCTTCTGCAGGACGTTGCACTGTTGGAGTACCAGCATCATTCCAGGGATTTCGCTTCCCACCTCCCGCCGGGGTCAATCATGCAGCCGCAGCGGCGAAGGCCATCCCTACTCTCCGAGTTCCAGCCAGGCAATGAAAGGTACCAGCTCCTTGCCTTCCTTTAGAACATAGGCATCCCAACTGCATCAGGGAGTGCTCTGTGCAGGGCTATGGGGTGGGGGAGGGCTGGGTGAGACCCGATCAAAGTTGTGTTGTTGTCTTTACCCATTCTCTGTGCCCCTTCGGCTTTGTTGCGCCAGCATAAGTGGCATGTTTGCCTAGTGGTTTCTTGCCTTGAACTGTCATGCCTCTAGAAAACATCTTAAACCCACTAAGCAACAAAAGTCCCCACCCCCCTCACTTCTGTGGAGCCACTCGTTGTAGCTGCTTGTGCTGACTTGCTTCAGTGTAGGAAGTAAAGGTGTGTGGTTGGGTTTGGTCTGCGGCTCCCGAGGCTGAAGGGAGGAGTGAGAAGAGCTCATTTCCACTCTGCATCTCCGCTTCCTTTTTTGCTCTTACTCCCTGCTTTCAATGTTTTGTTTCTCTTTCAGCATTTCCCTCTCAGTTTTCTCCAGAGTGAGGTTTTGGATTTTTTTCTGTCTGTTCTTGTCACAGCTCTCCCTCTGTCCCCATTTCCTTCCCCAGCCTGGCAGTGTTTTTGGGTGCTCCTCAGGAAAGTGCTGTGTGGCTGGGAAAGCTGTAGACACTTAAACCGCAAGAGCTGGTCTGTTCTGAAGGGCATCACTCTCGCTCTCTGTTTCATCTCAAAATACTGCTCTTGCATAGTTTCTCTTCTGCATTTGATGCCTAGTGGTTTTGGAACAAACACTGGCCTGGAAGTGAAATAAGAGCCTTGCTGCAGTAAATTAGTGAAAAACAGGTTGGTGTTTTGTTTTGGTTTTTTTTTTTTTTTTTTTTTTTTAATGCTTGTTACTTAGACTAAGAATAAAAGCAGAGTCACAGAGATGAATCTGTTTCTCTAAAATCATGATTGTTAGGAGGGAGGAGAAAGACCTCCTAAGGGAGGGCAGAGATGCAGACAGGACCCTATTTTCTGACAGGATGAGTTCAGCTTGGTGCTCAGCAGACACATGAAAATGTAGACGCAAATCCAAATTCTCACCCCAACCCCCAAATTCCAGTTCTTGTCCCAGTGAGAATTTAGAAGCAAAAAGGAAACCACCAAAGTTTATCTGCCCTCCTGGATATACTTTTCTGGGTTGTGCCTGTGGCACCCTGCATGCACAGAGGGCGATGTCACTTTGCGTGACTCCTTTTAGCAGGTTACGTTGCCACAACACACTTTGGTTTCTCAGTGCTTTGATTTCTGCACTCAGACTAACGTGGCTAAGTTGGAAGTGGGTCAGATTCAGCTAAATTTGGGGGAGGTGGGTAAAGAGGACCCAGTCGATGCCTGGTTTTGTTTTTCACGCTACTTACAGTTAGCAAAATGGAGAACCAGTTCTGCTCTCCAGTAAAACGAAGGTTTCAAGTTCTGAGTATGCTGTTTTAAAAAAAAAAAGAAGTATCTTGGTTCTTCCATGTAGCTAAAAAAACTCCATCAGCAAGCCTTGAGTTCTGCTGTACCACACTTCTGATCTGGTGTGGTCATCTAAACATCTCACTTGGGCTCACAAATATTCCAAACTCGATTTTTGTGTTGACAGTCACATGAGTGTGGGTTAATGTTATTTGAGGTTGTCAGACCTAGAGACACATCCGAGTGCTTATTGTGGTTCCTTCACTTTCAACCTGAATGGTGAGACTTTGGTGCACTGTACACTTCTTGTAACAGACCCCAATTACGTTTCATCCCTTTTCCCTGGAACATCTGAAAAACTGAGTTTTTGCAGAAATGATACTGGGTACAAAGCTAAAAATGCTGCCCATGTTCAGCTTAGTTGTGCTGGAGTGCTGAGCACTGCCTTATGAGGAAAGGCTGAGGGAGCTGGGGCTTCTTAGTCTGGAGAAGAGAAGACTGAGAGGGGATTTAATAAGTGTTTATAAATATCTGAGGGCTGAGCATCAAGAAGGAAGGGACAGCCTTTGCTCGCTTGTGCCCTGGAGTGAAACAAGGGGCAGCGGATGGAAGCTATAGCACAGGAAGTTCCACCTCAACATAAGGAAGAACTTTACTGTAAGGGTCACAGAGCACTGGAACAGGCTCCCTGGAGAGGCTGTTGAGTCTCCTCCTCTGGAGACTTTCAAGACTTATCTGGATGTGTTCCTGTGTGACCTGCACTAGATTATATGGCTCTGCTCTGGCAGAGGAGCTGGAATCAATCTCAGGAGATCCCTTCCAACCCATAACATCCTGTGATAAAAATAAAAACCCCCATGTTGGGGAACCTGAGGATGAAAGGTGGGGTTCTGCAGAAATTTTCAGTCCAGTGTAATTAATTATTGAAGTAATTGGAACTGAGTGGCACTGGGGAGCTGTTAATGTGTTTTTGCCAAGCCAGCTGCTGTTTCTCTGCATCTTTAAGCACTACAATTAAAGAAATCTGTCCTGAGGGGGCCTTGGTTTTTCATCTTTGTGGTGTGAGGATCTGCTCTAAAATGGAAACATAGAATGCATTCAGTTGGAAGGGACCCTCAAAAGTCATCTTGTTTAACCCTCTGCAGTGAGCAGGAACACCTCCAGCTAGATCAGCATGCTCAGAACCCCATCAAGTCTGACCCTGAATGTCTCCATGAATGGGGCCTCTACCACACTGATGAGCAACCTGTTCCATTATATCACTACCCTGGTAGCACCTCATGTGTTACAAACGGAGACTTCGGATGCTTGTTTGCTCTCATGATGATTCCTGAGGTACTCAAGTGCCGAGACCCTGGAGTTTTTGGAGCAGGTTGGATTGGTCATTGGTGCTTATCTTGAAAAACAGTTCTGGCTCTGCTTGGTGTGGAGTGAAGCCTGGACAAGGGAGCTAAGAGCAGCCAGCTCTGCAGCTGAGTCTTCTTGGCAGGTTCACACCAGGCGCATCTGTAAGCACTTTGGCTTTGTTCCTGGGCTGGGATTGAGGGTTTTGAGCAGAGGCAGCTGGCCCTCAGTGCGAGGGGCTGGGGAGGAGGCAGCGACCAAAGGCAAACAACTGATGTCCGCAGTGCAGGCACAGCAGGTAAGAGAAGGAAGTGTGCTCTGTCTGAAAGGAAGACCCTCACCTTGGTTCCCTGCTTGACAGCCCACCTGGCATGCTGTGGTGGTGGGAAACAGAGAATCCTCCCCTTGATGCCAGTGTCTGTGGAAGGGAATTCTTCCAATCCCCTGTTGCTTTGGGTTTTCAGAAGAAGCAGTCTGTCTGCTGTTGGTTGTGGTGGCTGATACTCTTCCAGGATCACTCCCCTGCTTCAAGAAATCAGTGTGGGAGTCAGGTGCAAGTGGCAGACTGACAGGACTTGAGGTTGAGTGCCGTATGGACATCCCTGCCCTGCCGTTGTCCTGCCTTGTGCTGATCCAAAGCAATGTCTGCAACCAAAGAATGGTGATTCAGCTCTTTGGCTGCTTGGTCTTCATTCCTCTGAACCCATCTGCCCAGTGAGCAGCTGCTGATTGCCCCTCTCTCTTGGAAACTGCAAGGATTCATTTTATTCTTTGCTGGTTTCAGGGGATTGTCTCCCACTTTGGCATTGCTTTCATCTTAGGCAGGTTTCTAAGGTCTTTGCACATGGTATTTGAGGCTTGACCCCATGGGTACTTTAAATCTTGCAGAAATCTTTAGGGTTTGCTTTAGGTCTTCCTGCAGCTTTCCGGTTTTCTGTTTCTACTGGCTGCAATTTTGATGTAGACACCAAGGTGGTGGTTAACTGTGGTCCAGTGAAGAGAAAAGAAGCATTAAAGGATTTCACTGTAGGCACAGTTTGAAGTATGAATCAGGTTTTGGTGGAAAAACGCTGATGAGTGGTAACTTGTTGGAAGGAATGGGGTGCTGAGATGATCAGACATTTTGGTGTTGCCTGAACAAGGAGTTTGTTGAATGTCAGGCTCAGGCAGATGGATGTCACCACAGCTGAGCCTGATGGGTCAGGCAGGATGGGGAGAACTAGATCCTGAAGTCTCAAACCATCATGGGATCTCCTCCCTGAAGGGTAATGTGCTTTATGTTTCTCCTGTCTCCCAGCCCAGGCTGCCCAGTTCTGCAGGAGATGCTAGGGAGTTGCAGAACACTCTTCTCTGAGTACATCAACCTGGATAGATGTCATTCACCACCTCCTGGTAGATGTGAACTCTCTGGACAGCAATTCTGTCTTGGAAGAAGGAAGGAAAACTTAAACCGTTCTGTTGCTATAGGGAAGGCTGTCTCTGTGTGTCTTTGCAGAGATGTACTGCTTTCCTTGATGGTTTTTTTGGTAGCAGGCTTTTTCTTGGAAGGATCCACAGACTTCCCCTTAGCATGCTCGGTTGGCTGTGCCAACTGGACTGCAGGAGTGAAGAGAAGTATTTCAGGATCTGCTGTTGGTACAAGTCGTACCATGAATACTTGCAGAGGAATGTCCTGGCAAGGTGACAAGGATTTGTGGTTTTTTTTTTTTTTTCTTTTCCCTTCTATCTTCTATATGTATTTTGGTCCACAAAAGAAGTGAGAAAAAACTGGGTTGAGTGTTAAATGGCAGGTGCCAGTGGGGTGAGTGGTCTGAAAAATCAAGGAACTGTGGGAGTGTTTTTTCTGACTTTTCCTACGTGTTGGGGTTTTAAATGAGGCTCCTTAACCAGCACAGGAATGCTGGGGTGGATAATTGCTTCTCTGGCAGAAGACGTGGCTGTAAATAAGCGGTGTGCATGTTCACACAGTAGATCCCACCTTTACCCAGAGTCAAATGAGTCACTGTTTTCATCAGATTATTTTCCCAGCTCACCAAGAGACCACACTCCTTTTTTGGAGCCTTTCTGCTGAGTGCAGTCATGAGGAACTCGAAGAGTCTGCCCGGTGCTGATCTGAAGGATGACATTTTGGATACGTTAAGCAGCTGCTGCGTTTCTGGAGCCATCTGAGATAGCCATGTGCAATCCAGCACGAGAGCAAAGCCTAATTACTGTGCTTATTGAATGTGATTAATCCTGCTGGCTGAGGAGCCTGGGGAGCGGCGGGAAGCCGGGGCGGCGTGCGTGGCCGCTGGAAGTCGCGTGTGGCCCTCCATCTTCATCTGTGCTGGGCCAAATGGCACCAACTGCTCCCGAGTTAACAGTGCGACCCAGCCGATGTTATTTATGGTCTTTAATTAAGTTTCCATTTTTAAAGGTGACCCTTCTCTCAGGAGTGAGCAGTGGTGTGGCTGGAAGCCCTGCGACCGTACATCTTTGTGTCTGTTCACACTTTGAAGTGATGTTCTGGGAACCACTTGTTTTGGTTTTGTTTTTTTTTCCTCCCCACATGCAAATGTGGGAAAATAACAGCTGGAAAGGGCAGATGCTGGCATGTAGACACTTGGTGGCAAGCTTTGTCTTGCAAGTAGCCTCCTGCTCCGATGTGTGCTGTGGGCATGTCCACAAGCAGGCACAGAGGATGACTGAGGCTCCATGGAGATGTGAAGACGCCGACTTCATGGTATTGAGCCGGTGTGCCCTGGCAAGGAGGTGCCAGGAGAAACCTGGGCTTTGCCTTGGCTGGAATGGAGGGTAAGAGTTCATAAAGCATCTCTACCATATGTAATCTTGAAGCAGATTTATTTTGGGAGAGGAAAAGAGATCTTGCAATGTTTGTAGCACACGTGGAATGTTCCTAAAGCCGTTAGTTCAGGGAGTTCTCCAGATACCCAGCACTGCCAAGAGGGCTTTCCTGTGGGGCTCCTTGTTTTACATGCCTGGAGAAGGCATGTGGGGAAGCTTGTGGAAAGCCACAACTATTCCTTCTCCTTCTCTTGAGTAAGGCAATATCTTGGTGTGGCACAGTGTTAAAACTTCTGCTGGTCCTGTCCATGAATAATTCAGGCACTGCGTGTGGAGATGTTCAGTATGCAAGTTTCAAATAGAGCATCTGTTCTCATCTAAGTTGCAGTTGGCTTGAAAGAAATTGGCTAAGAGGGTTGTGTGGGGTGGCTGAGGTACAGCTACCTGCCCTTGTTGGGGAATGCATCATGAGGATGCACATGGGACCTCCTGGTCACAAGTGCTCAATGAGACATGACAAGGACCTGGAGTCCTTGAGCTGGAGCACATGATGAGCTCAGCATGCTGTTTAAAGCTGTCCCACACCTTTGGCTTGGGAAGACTCAATGCTGCTGATGGCAGGTTCTGCTGAGGGCATGAGAGCTCTATCTTCCCCACCCAGACTGGCTGCTCTTCCCATGGCCTCTGTTGTTAAGTCAAGAGGGCTTTTCTTCTCTATCTATATGACAGAAGGCATCTGTCAACTGTACCTGTACATGTTTTTCTAGCTGTCTGGTGGCAGGTTTGCTCCTACAAGCCCTCCAGTTTCTCTGTAATAGGTCTCAACTTGCCTGGTCTCCCACTCTGGCTGTCACTGTCTGTGAAGTGGCCACTGAAACCTTGGATGAATGTTAGTGTCAACTACAAATAATTCACTCTGACGCTGGTGGTTTTCTATATTAGTGGCTCTCAAAGACATTTTATTGTCTGTCTGTACCTGTGGGGACTGGAGACTTCTGTAAAAGTTTGTTTTTTCTTTTTTGAGACAGTTTCTCACTAAACCATCGCAGCCAGGGGAAATAAACAGCTAAAGAAAAGGGAACGTTTGTCTTGGTTCTGATTCCAAGAGAAGAGTAAGGGCCAATTTTCCAGCCCAGTTATGTTGTTTGGCCCCATAATGTAAGGAAAAATATTTGTGGATTCGTGCAAAGCTTCACCTGTGCACTTGCTGGGAAACTGGAGGGTGCTGCCTCTGAGTTGCTGCTGGGGTTTGGAGCCCTGGGTGCAGGAGGCCCATCTTCATGGAGTGAAGCTGGGTTCAGTGGGTGTTGCAGAATAACAGTCATTCCTCCTGCTGCTGCTCACCTGATGGAGAAATGGGGATGTTTAAAGAGCAGAGGAGGGTTGTGCCTTCAAGGACTCTGATGGTTTGGGAGTTCCCCGCCCCCCACACTTTGTAAAATGACCCAGACTAGAACTCAGCCAGCTGGAAGTTAAGGACTGAAGCTCTATTTACAGCTCAGCACAATGTACAAGCAGAGATATACACTATAGACAGGAATAGTTACAGACATATACAAGTTAAAGAAATCTCCCAGAAATCAGAGACCCCAGGAGGGGCTCCCAACCACCCTTCCACCTTCTCCCCACCCCTGTACCTTACCCCAAGGTTTGCCTTATGCACAAGGTGAATTAGGAGAATCAGCCAGGGGGGTTAGAAGAAAAGTGGTTAGTGAAGATTAATCAGCAAAGAGGAGCCAGAAGCTAGACTGCCCGAGGTGCTGTGCCCCTACAGAGAGAGACTGTGTTATATAATGTTTTGAGTTCTTCTTTTAAACATCTCAGGAAGCCTATGAGTGAAGTAGACATCACCATGTTTTCCTTTCACAGCCTATAGTGTAATTTTCTTTATTAAAATATTCAAATTAGCCTCAAACCAGCACAAGGACCCAGGCAGTATGCTCCTGAGGTGGGTTAGTGGGATGGGAAAGCCTGCCCTGACCTCCTCAGAAGTTTGTACTTGCTCATTTCATTGTGACTTGGCTTCAGCAAAGGAGATAAAGGTAAAATCCATTTAGATTCCATCAGGGCTGCTCTTACAAGCTTCAAGGGCAGCCCGTCATCCTTTCTCCCAGGAGACAGGTGCTCTCAACTTCCTCTATAACCAGCTAGTAGTTAGCCCTTTATTTTTATCAGCTGTCTTGTGCTCAGCTGGTTCTGATGTATAATGTGGCAGATGTTTTGCTAGATCTCGGTGACTTGCATGTGCTGGAGCGAAGTGCAGGTGCCCCACACTTGCTCAAGGATTTTCTCTGCTCATCCTTTCTGAACACCCTATGTGAGCCTGCTGGGAGTATGGCCATGGTGAATGAGTAACATGGCTCTGCAACTGGGAGGGTATGATTGGTCTGTCAGACCAGTAATAAACCAAAGGTCAAATCTTGGGGTTTTGTGGTCTACTGGTCTCAGACCTGCCCAAAGCAGGGCTTGAACATTAGGGTAGCCCCTGCCTCCCAGCCTTGGTGTGTCAGCAGATCTCATGATGTTCTGCTGCTCCTGTTTATTGGTGGTGGTGAACTCCAGGTGAAGACTAACTTGTATCACTTCATAGTTATCTCTGGCATTTGGTTTATTTAATTTAACCATGAATAAGTCACATGCAACTAAAACCACTCTTTCCCTTCAGCAAAGTAGGAATCTCTGGAATACACCAGCTGGGTGGGAGCTATGTGGAAAATGCAGCAAACCTCCAAACTGGATGTAACAGGAGAGGTTTTCAGGGCTGTTCTTACACAGCAGAATCAGCACTGTATAAAAGGCTGTTGTAAAGGGCTTGCTGCAGATGGGAATGTCATGAGTTAAAGGTGTGAAGGCTCCCAGAAAGGTGATGCTGCACCTTGAATACAGCCTCTCATAACAAGAAATACATGGAGGTGCTGGAATGTGTCCAGAGAAGGGCAACAAAGCTGATGAAGGATCTGGAGGTGTTATGAGGAGTGGCTGAGAGAACTTGGGTTCAGCCTGGAGAAGAGAGGCTGAGGGGAGACCTTATTGCTCTCTACAATGGTCTGAAAGGAGGTTGTAGTGAGGTGGGTGTTGATCACTTCTCCTTGGTATGAGGTAATAGAATGAGAGAAAATGACCTGAATTTGTGCTGTCAGGGTTAGATTGGATATTAGGAAAAAAAATCCTCTCCTGCAAGAGTAGTCAGGCATTGGAACAGGCTCCCCAGGGAGGTGGTGGAGTCACCATCCCTGGAGGTGTTGAAGAAACGTGTGGAAATGGCACATGGGACATGGCTTAATGACTGTGGTGATCCTAGGTCGGTGATTGGACTCAATGATCTTAGAGGTCTTTTCCAACGCGAACAATTCTGTCATTCTGTGATTCTAGGAGCACTTGGTGAGTGCAGCCAGGCCAGGCTGAGCTGGTTGTGTCGGGCAAGGCAATCTCGGGAGTGGCTGGAAATTCCAGCGGATAAATTTAATAGCAGTTCCAGTGGATGTGGAAATGGAAATGAAATAGCACCCTGTAACATAACAGCTGCTTTCCTTGGTGTGGCCCCTGCCTCCCTGGAACTGCCTTTATAAAGTTCTGAGTGTTGCTCTTATCTTAGAAATACAGAGGGTGGCGATTGTGTCGGGTTGTGACAACTGCAGTGGCCTGGGAGCCATCCTGAGCCCATTAGCAGCTTCTTGGTAATGTGTCCTTAAGGGGGGGGGGNNNAACGGAAAAAGGGAAAGTAATGCATCTGACTTTTAACTGCAGAGTCTGGGGTGTTGGAATATTTTAGCACCTGCCCAGCTCAACAGTTGCTTATTGTTCCTGGGTTTTATAGCAGAGCCCAAGATTTCAGCCTGCAGCTGCGGGCAGGCATGGTTTGGGACAAGCCAGCAGGAAACTCGAGATGTGCCAGGAGATATTTCTGGGCTTGCTGAGAAAAACTGAGGATCATTCAGTGTGAAAGTGTTTGCAGGTGAAGTGAGCTGTGCTTCCATGCCAGGTTTCAGAGCTGTTTCTGCTCTGAAAAGTTTGCTGTGAGAGCTGTGCTCTGGTAGGTTGGAGATTGAAGTGGCAAAGGCAGTACTGGAGCCTCCCTGATCTGCTATCCCCTTTTTGCTGGGAAGAAGGAAGAGGACGAGCCAGATTCTGTTTCTGTGTGTCAGCAGCAAAGCTGCTGCCCAAATCCTAGCATCAGCTGCCTGTGCCAAAGCCACAGCAGCAGTTTGGTGTGCACATGCCTTCTGCCTGCTGTTGGTGTTTAAATACAAGTGTAAAAATGAGAAGTAACACCTTTAACTTGCTTCTCCAAAGCAGAGGTGAGGCTGGCACAGGGCTGCAGGGGAGGGCAGAGGGCTTTGAGGTGGCGCCCTTGAGAAAGTGGCTTTTGCCAGGGTTCTTCCTCTCTCTGGATGCAGTCTGGATACGTTACAGCTGCTGGAAAGACTCCCACTGGCTTCAGAGGCCTCTGGGTCCTTCCCTTTTTGTCATCCTCTCCCAGATATTTAATTAGTTCGCTAAAAAATGACCATCAGCAGTTGCCATTTGTGGGTGGGGGCCTTATGATGCACAGGACCTCCTGTCTGTCTTGCTTGCTTTTTGACAAAACACATCCACTCCCTTCCTCCCCTTCCAGTAGCTGCACAGGCTGTGCTATTTGTTGGTGTTTGGTAACTGGGGAGGATACTTCACCATGCAGCTCAGGAGAGCTTGCACCATTTTGTGTAAGGGGAAGAGAAATAAAGTCATGATTTTTTTTTTTTTTTTCTCAAAACTTTGAATTTACTGTGCTTCATTTTAGTTTAGTAGTTCGGGGGTTGGTGTCTGTTATGGGTATGTGGGTGGGTTTTTCGTGTGTTTTGGTTTTTTTCCTGCCTAAAGTGTTAAAAACACACCCCTGGAGCTGCTGCAGCAAACCTGATCCTTGGGCATTGTAAAAGGTTTAATGTATTTTTGCAGGATCCCTTTACAATTCCCCCAAGAGAATCCTGCTAGGGAAAATAGAGCTGGGGGGGCAAGTTTGACATTTGTTTTAAGCAAGCAAACCCAAACCAAATTTCCAGATGTCACCAACTGCATCATATTGAACAGGTGAGAGGTGTTTAAGGCTGATGTGACACGTCAGCACAGTTGCCATCACTGGCTAATGTGCCCTCACAGCTTGCCAGGTCTGCGTTGGAGCTGTGCAACTAACTACATGCGTCTGGCTTCTTTCCTCCCTCATCCTGGAAAAAGGAATCCCTCCTGTCTAGCCACGGAGGGATGTGCATTTTTCCCCAGCATATAATCTTTGGTATTTCTATAGAAGCTGCTAAATATAAACAGTGATGCCAGTACCTCTGACTAAAGAAGCCAAATGTGGCAGAAGAGAGCTAGGCTTAGGGACCACAGTGAGATTTATGGGTCAGGTTTGAGGATTTTCCAAGCTTTGGCTTTTTCTAACCAGCCCAACAAATGTGGTATGACAGGGAAGACTCAAAACTGCAGCCTCATTCACTTTGCTCTAGTGTAAAGACAGCAACCACTGTGTGTGGTGGAACAGAAGATGGCAGTGGGGCTTTCTGGGTGACCTTGGAAGGTGGCACTGAAGAAGGGGGACAACAGGGCTGCCTGTTGGGCTTGGAGGATAGCAGTGTAGATATGGTGCTGAGAGACATGGTTTAGTGGTGGACTTGGCAGTGCTGGGTTAATAGTTGGACTTGATAGTCTTAAAGGTCTCTTCTAACCAGAATGGTTCAATGGTTCTGTGATGCTGCACTGTGTCCTACTCCCATGGCTGATTGTCTGGTTCTGCCTACCTGCAGTTAGTTGTCCAGGAGAAGCAGCATACCTGACAGCCAGGCTTTGGACCTGTGCATCCTGGGGGGTCTGGAAAGATCTGGGGTGTTTGAGTCCAGGGCCACCTGGCCTGCCTTTGTGCATCCTTCTGGGAAATGGGCAGAAGCTGAGCCCTCTGACTTCCTGGAGTGGCTTGTGGTCATAGAGCCTGCATAGAGCAGAGGTGACTTGTTTACTAAAGGCTCACTTCTCTTTGTCACCAGATCTCAGGAGCTGCACCTGAGAACTGAGGCTCATTCCTATCTTTCTGACCTGACCAAGCCATCGGACTTGGAGTTCATTGAAAGCAAGAGACCACGCCTGGATCTACTGCAGGACCCTCTGATGCGGCACTCGCCTCTCCTGAACCAGAGCCAGCAGGGAGGGACAGAGGATCTCTCCAAGGTAAGGGCACATGGGCTGGGGTGCTAGCTGGATGTGGGGGGTTTTGCTTTGGGATCTCCTTGGCTTGTGTAGAGCCTCCTTTGAGGCTTTAAGCCACTACTGAAATCAGAGTAGGTGATGTTTCCTGATGCATCAAGCAGTGTTTGGTGGTGTCTGGTGATACTGAGATGGGTTCACTGCTTTGGGGAAACAGACGTTTATCAGCTTTCCCCACAACTGTTGTAGTCACGAGCTTGTATCTGCTGGACACCAGAACATCCTGGAAGCTTCTTTAGGCTGAATTAGAGATGGCCATGTCTGGCTTTTCTGGATGCTGTGCCCTGATTTGATTTTTTTACTTGACCTTTCTCATTTATCACCTCTCTTTGTTTAATATCACTGTTTGAAAGGTTTCAATCAGGTGCTGGTGGTTCTTTAATATAATCTTCCCTAGAAAACTTCCTTGCCTTGGGTTGGTTTAACAAAGCAAATTGTTTGCTTGCAATTGTCCCTTCTGCACGTGTAACAAATGTTGCAAAGATAAATCCTGTGCTTGTGTGCCTGTTGGGATTTACTTTCATGCTCTGTTGGGGTAAATTGTGTTTGGTTTTAACCTCAGCTTGGACACGTTCCTGGTTGGCAAGAAAGTCTTACTGGGTAAACATACTGGTGGCAGCTGGGCTTCAGAGATGTCTGAGCCCTCAGTGAAATGAAAAGAATGTCACATCCTTACCCAGGCTGCTGGGGATGGTTTGCTGTGTTGCTGTGGGAGCTCATTGAAATAACACCGTGGCAGGAAAGGTCTTGCTTGGCAGTGCCAGGATATTTGGGCGTCTCTTAGCCATACAGTGCTGGTGGACCTGACATGAGATTCCTCTGACCTTGAGTGAGAAGGACATTTAACTTTGGAATACCAAGGGAGGCCCAGGTGGTTGTCCTGGAGGAGGGGACTGCAGGGACTGCCAGTTAGAAATGGTGAGCTGATGCTGGAAGGGATGGAGCAGCTCTTTAAGAGCCTGGTTTCAACTCAGAGACCTCAAGAAACGTACCAGACACCTCAGGTTGCTGTTCTTGGAAGTGTGTAGCCTTGGAAAAGATACCTCTGAGGAGCTGTGACACTTCTGTGTCACATCTTTTGATACTCCCACTGTGTCTTGACGAGGAGCCTGCTGTCCATACAGCTGCGATGTACTCTGGCGGCACCTCAGGGCATGCCGGATTGCGTGGCCAATGGGGAAAATAAATTGTTGACCATGACATGGAAAACATCCCCCTCCAAAGATGTGAGGAAACCAGGACAGCTTTTCCATCTGCACGTTATTTCCATCAGCAGCTCTGTTCTGCCTCTTGCTGGAAACCCCTGTGTTGTCTCAGCTGTTTGTTTGTAATAAGCAAAGCTGCTCTTGAGGCATTAGCTGGATGAGTCCAGGGGCTGCATTTTGCTTCTTGGTCTGTGACACATTTCTAAGAATTACATGCATTTTATGGGGCTTAAAACATCTGTTAATGAAAGAAAGAGAGAGAGAGAGCTGTGAGGTACAATTCAATAAGACAAGATTATGCTTTTAGTGGAGCTATTTGTAATTTCAAAGTCTGTGAGGAAGAAAACAAATGTGATGTCCCTGCCTAGTGAGGGCCTAAGTGGAGCTGGGATTAGTTGCTCAAAACTAGCAGGGGCTGCTTTCAGAATGGGTTTGATGGAACTCACTGCCAGACTGGGATGATCTCAGTGCTGTTGAAATGGCTGAGAGCAGAATGCAGGTCTGGGGTGTAGGACTGCCACTCTGAAGGAGTGTATCTGCCTTCACAGCTGGGGAAATTGGATTGATAGCAGACTTTTGGCTTTATTCGTGAACAGTCATCCTCAGACAAGTCTATAAACTGCTGATGGATAAAGCTCCTGCAGATGATCTGTGCATCACCATGAGCCTCAGTGTGTTAGATATTCTAGGTGTTCTGGTCCAAAGGAGATGCTGTAACCAAGACTGGTTGTTGTCTGTGAGCTCAGGCACTAGCCTCTCTGGGCTGTTTGCATGCGTAAAGCTACCTGTGCCTGTGCTATGCCAGCAATGGCTGAGCTCTGATGGTGTAAATCACCAGCTGAAACAACTGGTAAAGACTTTTCAGAGAGACACTGCTGAGCTCCATGCCTTTAGCTTCTCTGCCTGACCAATGTGACCTCCTAAAACAACACATCACAATGCAGCCCATCCTGGTGGCCAATCCCTCCTCTGCTTCACATCTGTGGATGTTGGCTCACGCTTAATTTCTAGTAGCACTGCGCTTGTCCTGCTGACTCAGCATGTCCTCTGTTCTCAGGGATCATTCTGCAACCTTCCTCCCTTCCTGCAGGCACTCTGCAGAGTGGCTGCAGAACCAGAAGTCTCTATGCATCTTCAAGCTGGGGCACATGCCTGGTGGCAGGACGTGTCTGGCGCACGGTGGCACACACTCGGCAGCAGGACATGTCTCAGTAACCAGAGCTGGAGAAGGAAATTTACTGTTCCATCTGTGCTGCTGACTCAGAGCCTGACAAAGTCATTCAATACTTTATCTAGGGCGAGCTCCGTGGGTGAGAAGCACCATGTGAGCCCAGTTATTACTAAATACATTGTTGGTTGTTTGGACAGAGTATCCCAGGAGTTGTTCCCTTACCTCTTACCTCGTTCCACACTATTGCAGTCATTGCATGAAGAGAAATTTACTTATTGGAGTAACAGCACTGGAACAGCATTGTGCAGACCAAGCTAATCCTTGCACAGTGAAGGGCTCTACAAGACCCTCAATAAAAAGGGCAGGGTTGTGTGCTGTGAGTACCAGCAGGGCGGTCCCAAGGGTGGTCACTGTAATGCAGCAGCAGTGGGTGTTGTACTCAGACAGTGGATACCAATTGGTCTCTGCTGGTTTCAGACTGTGATGGTTTGGGAGTTCCCCGCCCCCCACACTTTGTAAAATGACCCAGACTAGAACTCAGCCGGCTGGAAGTTAAGGCCTGAAGCTCTATTTACAGCTCAGCACAATGTACAAGCAGAGATATACACTATAGACAGGAATAGTTACAGACATATACAAGTTAAAGGGAACACAGAAACACAACACCCCTCCCAGAAATCAGAGACCCCAGGAGGGGCTCCCAACCACCCTTCCACCTTCTCCCCACCCCTGTACCTTACCCCAAAGTTTACCTTACATGCAAGGTGAATTTTGAGGATCAGCCAGGGGGATTAGAAGCAAAGTGGTTAGTGAGGTTACTTGGCCAAGAGAATACCAGAAGCTGCTAGACAACCTGAGACACTGTGCCCCAGAGACTGCCGCAAGCCCAAGTGGCTTATCTTTGGTTTGTATTCTTTTCTTAAACATCTCAGCAAGCCTATGAGTGAAGTAGACATCACCATTGTTTTCCTTTCACAACCTATAATATAATTTTTTCTATTAAAAGATTCCAGTTATCCTCAAAGCAGCACACAGATCAGTGCTGTAGCTGAGATACAGAGTTCAGGTCTGTGGTGGGGTGTGAAATTAGCACATGCCTGATAATTACTGATTACATTGGATTTACCAGCCTCAGCCCAGAGGAGAAAACACAATTCTTGTACATCTTCAAGGCCTTAAGGGCCTTAAGCTGTGTTCTAAACATAGATGAGTGACTGAGGTGACAAATGCATGGAACATCTTCCAGATGTTTTTCCCCAAAGCAAGGTGGATCTCTTATGTCTTTTATAATGTGTGGTGAACTGGACCCCTTTCAGGATCGCAGTGACCTCACTCCAAGTGAGGCTTGGACTGTGGGAAGCAGGTAAGGTCTTCTACTAGATCAACACTTTATAGCTGGCCTTAAAGCCACACTTTGGGCACTGTGCCTTTCAAAAACAGCAGCTTTACAGCTAAACCTCAGCTAGTCTAGTAAAAGATCTTGCCTTTCCTTATGAACCTTGCATTGCTTATATCCTCAGACATTGGTGTTTGCTTCCAAGCTGGGAATCATAGAATCATAGAATGGTAAGGTTGGAAGGGACCTCAAGGATCATCTAGTTCCAACCCCCTGCCATAGGCAGGGACATCTCCCACTAGTACAGGTTACTCAAGGCCTCATCCAATCTGGCCTTGAACACATCCAGGGAGGGAGCATCCGCAACCTGTGCCAGTGCCTCACCACCCTCACTGTAAAGAACTTCCTCCTAACATCCAGTCTAAATCTCCCCTCTACCAGTTTAAACCCATTGCCCCTTGTCCTGTCATTGCAGGACCTTGTAAATAATCCTTCCCCAGCCTTCCTGTAGGCCCCCTTCAGATACTGGAAGGCCACTATCAGGTCCCCTCGAAGCCTTCTCTTCTCCAGGCTGAAGAGCCCCAACTCTCTCAGCCTGTCCTCATAGGAGAGCTGCTCCAGCCCTCTGATCATCTTTGTGGCCCTCCTCTGGACCCGCTCCAACACTTCCATGTCCTTCCTGTGCTGAGGGTTCCAGAACTGCACACAGTACTCCAGGTGGGGTCTGACGAGAGCAGAGTAAAGGGGCAGAATCACCTCCCTTGCCCTGCTGGCCACGCTTCTCTTGATGCAGCCTAGGACTCGGTTGGCTGTCTGGGCTGCATGTGCACACTGCAGGCTCATGTTGAGCTTTTCATCAACCCAGACTCCAAGGTCCTTTTCCTCAGGGCTGCTCTCCAGCCATTCACCACCCAGCCTGTATTTGTGCTTGGGATTGTGCCTACCCAGGTGCAGGACCTTACACTTGGCCTTATTGAATTTCATGAGGTTGGCCTGGGCCCACCTCTCCAGCCTGTCCAGGTCCCTCTGGATGGCATCCCTGCCCTCTAGCAAGTCGACTGTGCCACACAGCTTGGTGTCATCTGCAAACTTGCTGAGGGTGCACTCCATTCCTCTGTCCATGTCACTGACAAAGATGTTAAACAGCACTGGTCCCAGCACTGACCCCTGAGGGACACCACTTGTCACTGGTCTCCAGGTGGACATTGTGCCGTTGATCACCACTCTCTGGGTTCGACCATCCAGCCAATTCCTTATCCAGCGAGTGGTCCATCCATCAAGTCCATGTTTTTCCAGTTTGGTGACCAGGATGTCATGTGGGACAGAGTCAAATGCCTTACTCAGGTCCAGGTAGATGCCATCAGTTGCCCTTCCTTGTCCACTGTCACTGTGACTTCTTCATAAAAAGCCACTAAATTTGTCAGGCAAGATCTGCCCTTGGTGCAGCCATTGCTGGTTCCCACCAATCACCTCTGCTTTGTTTTCCATTTGCCTTAGCAGGACTTTCAGCAGGATCTGCTCCATGATCTTGCCAGGCACAGAGGTGAGGCTGACTGGTCTGTAGTTTCCAGGGTCATTCTTTTTACCCTTCTTGAAGATGGGTGTTATGTTTGCCCTCCTCCAGTCAGCAGGAACTTCACCAATCTGCCATGACCTTTCAAATATGATGGACAGTGGTTTGGCAACTTCATCTGCCAGTTCCCTCAGGACCCGTGGGTGGATCTCATCAGGCCCCATGGACTTGTGCACATTTAGGTTTCTTAGGAGAAACTTGGAGGTTTCCCAGTAGGAGGAGTTTTATTGCCTGTAGGAGGTTGTTTTATTGCCTGCTTCACGCACTTCAGCATCTTCTTCCCTGCAAAGGGGATTGCTGCCATGTTCCTAGTGCTGGGCTCCTGCTGCAGGACGTCTCCAGCAGGGCTCCAGTGAGCTCAGTCTGCTGGTGAATAAATGAAGTGTCTTCATGCCCTCTGTGCCAGCAGAGGCTGATGCTGCATCTGAGAAGATGTACCCTTGAGCTGACTGAGAATAACCAGGCACAGTTAAAGCAGGACTGGGTTTTCCATGGCTGCAAGCCTGGCTGTGAGGGTTGCTGGAGGAGATTTGCCAGGTGTGCTCTTCGTAGCGATGCAGGAGCTGGTTCCCAGGACCCTTGGTGGCTTCTGTTTTCTTTCCAACAAAGTCACAGACCTCCATCATGTAACAGCAGATGAGATTAAACCAGGCAGCTCCAGAGCAGACCAGTAATAATAGCTGCACGATCTTCTGTCTCTGTGCCTACGTGCACAGCGGATGCCGTGTGCCATCCTGCCCCATGGGGATGTCTGGTCCAGCAGTGCATGCTCTCCGCTCTCCAGAGCTGCAGTTTGGTCCTGCCTCTCCCCTACCATCGTTTCCTATTCCTATTATGCTTCCACTTGTTCTTCTTCCCATTTCTGAGACTGATTTTCCACCACGTACAAGATTTGCTTCTCCTTCCTATAGGATGTGAGTCAGTAGTGATCTGCATTTAGTCCCCTTGCAAGGGCGGGCTGGCTGCACTTACACGTAGCCTATTCCTCCAGCAGGAATTTGCTTCCTGGGAGCCATGTAGTGTCATGGGTACAGGGCTGGGTGGAGGCTTAGAGAAGATGAACCTCGTTGCCATCTGCCCTGGCAGACTGCTGGTCACTGGGTAAGTCTCTTCCCCTTTCTGTATCTCATATTTCCCCAGTCATCTAAGGGACAATGCCACTTCCCTCTTTTGTTAAATAATTAACAACTATTGATGGGAAAGGACTGTTAAGGAGCCATGTGTTGTTAGGACTTGGACTCTGCTTTATATTGTTGAAGGGTTTTAATTTCTTCCCTTTCTGTGTGTTGTTTTTTTGGTTTTTTGTGTTTTTTTTTTTTTTAATGCTGCAGACTAAAAGAGGGAATAAGAAAAGGGAAGGGGGGAGTCTTGGGAAAGACAGTACCAAGGCCAGGAAATATGTGGAGCAAAGCAGAAATTAGGGCAAAGGATATGTTGCTTTGATGCACATTGCTGTGGCTTTAAAAGCAATTAATTGCAAAAGGAGGAATTAACACATTTAAAATGCCTTTTTAATGATGCATTGAAGCCAGCAGTGTACATGCCAAATTTCACACTGGCTGTCCGTTCCAGAACCCAATTTACAATGAACTCCTGGAAAAGAGGCTGTGGGATGAAAAGGCTCTTGGCTAGTCCTCTAACTCCTGCTCTGGCCACGGGCTGGCAGAGCACCGAGGACAAGCGAAAGGCTTTTTGGGAACCCTGCTTCCTGCTCGCTGTGCTGGCTGCTCCCTTGGCACTGCTGTCCCCTGGTACCTGCTCCATCTCTTGCCAAATGTGCAAGGGTGAGGAGTGGGAGACTGAGGATTCCAGCAGCAGGGTTTGCCCCAGCACAGGGAAGGATGCTCAGAGAGAGCAACTCCTGGCACGAGTATCTGGGCTGGTAAATCACCAGTGGTGTTTCTGCTCCGTGGATTTGTTGTGGGAACATTGATCTGTTGCTGGGATTAACCTCTCAGAGTTTCCAGTGGGTTGGTCTCACAGTTATTAATGAAACTGGCTGGAACTCATGTTGACCTTGGCAGAGGCCCCAGTTGGCTTGGAGGTAACTGGCAAAAGCATAATCTCTAATTGAGTAATCCAGTGCTGGGGGAAGGGAGCAGAGAGGGGGTGGAAACTCAACAGTGCTTTGAACTGGGAGAGCTGCCGCGCTCCGACGGGATGCGTAGGTGTGGAGCGTTCAGAAAGGCACTGGGCATGGCGACTGCTGAGAGAGTTAGCAAAAGTGAGCTGGCATCTGGGTTCTTGCAGCCTGAACTCCCTCAAGTAGAAACTAGCCCAGAATTCCAGCGCCTCCCCATGATTTATTGCTGTGAAACAATGGCACAGAGACGCTGGAAAATGAAATGAAGCTGTGAGCATCACCCATCCCTAGGCAAGTGTCCTTCTGTAGTCTGAGTCTGTGGTGTGGATCGTGCTGGACTCTCTTCCTCACCGGAGGTGGTTTTCCACTTGGAGGAAGAGCTCAGAGTTCATTACTGGGGCTTTTGAGTGTCTGCAAGCAGAGACCCAGTTGACAGCACAGGGATGTCCTCCTTGGCTGTATGCCTCTGCTACAGGAGAGGGATCTGGTTCCTTGGCCAACTGTGGTTATGCCTACATCTGGTGGGGAAGGGGTAGCTGCCAGAAAACCCCACAGGACACCTGGGCAGAGAGATCCTGCGGAGCCACAGGAGCACAGATGGAGAGGGAACACAGAAATGCTGCCAGTCCCTTGCTGTTCGCTCCAGGTTATCCAAAACCCACGTGAGATGCTGTGGCAGTGCGTGGCTTGATCAGCCCTGTGAAAGGTGAAATGCCTGTCACTTGCCACAAGAAGACTGCATTTCGCCCTTAGGACTGTTGGGAAACCAGGCAGCATGTGCAGGCTTTGCATTGAACACCCAACTGCTTCTTGGAGGAGTGGACTTCTGTGGAAGTGGCCCTAACCTCAGGTCTGAGCAGTTAAATGGAACCATTTTTGTGGGTACAAACACACCTATGTCTCTCCTGCTTTTGTCCTCCTTCCCCTGCGGAGAGCAGGGTTTCTTACCAACTCTCTTTGCAGCCAACTTGGCGAGGAGGCAGGTTGGGCACTACCTCTAGTTCCCAGGCTGGTGGTGCAGTTGGATGTCCATTGGGAGCAAGTGGTGTGGGGTTGCAGAGTTCAGCAGCTGTAGGAGGACCCTCCTGTGACGTGTTCAACAGGCACCCATCTGGTGTGCGCTTGCTCATGCAGTTGACTTGTGCCTGATAAAAATCTGACGGCAAAAAAGATTTGGTGGGGTGGAGGAGGAAAGGAGGGGGAACTTGGGTTAGGGCAACAATGATTCAAAGCTATTTCTGGGAAGATGAGGGAGATGTTGGCATTCTCTGTCATTCCAAACATATTTGAAAACTGAAATATTTGCGTTGTTCACATTGTCACAGAACAAACACTTCTGGCTGGATCTCTACCTTCCTTTGCTTTCCTCTCTGCTCTGAAGATTGTTTCCAAATCGCAGGAGGATGAATATGAGTGTGTCAACCCCTGCTCAACTGCATGTGAACACACCTTTGAGGATGTGTGTCTGCCTTGTGCAAGCTGTCTGGCTCTCCTGGCAGGCTGCAGGTTTCATCGCTCACCACACAGTGACCGTGCCAGGAAGGCTGCAAGGGCTTGTCAGCAGCTCATGCTCTGCACCAACTTGGGATGGGAAGCCAAGGGAACAAACAGCCAGAGGGGAGTGGTTTATCTGGACTAGGATGCTCCATCTCATGAGCATGGATTCATGCTGGTTGCATTTGAAACCAGATGCTGTTAGGCATTGTTCAGTGGCTCCAGCCAGCCCTGGGGCAGGAGGTAAAAGGAAGGAGCACCATAAGTGACAAGACAGCTGATTTTATTGCATTTTCCAGCTGATGTTCCTGTGGCTGAAGAAACTTGGGCATGGCAGGAAGAGCCCACATGGGCTGCAGAAAAACTCTGGAGGCAGCATCTGAAAATGGAGCTTGACCTTCCTTGAGCCTCCTGCAATCCAGCTTTCCTCTGCCCTGGCTTTTCCAGTCCATGGCAGTCCTCGAACCATGGAGAGTGGAGCTGAGACTCAGCATGGCTAGAAAACTGATGGTGCCTCAAGCACAGGTTGTTGTTTTTGCACTTCCTCGGCTCATTTGCGGTGATCGACATCCAAAACAACCTTTTAAATTGCCTTTCAAGCCGCAGCGGTGGAAAAGGGCGTCGTGATAAGGCTGGCTGCTTCTCGGGAGCCTGCTTCATCATTTGCATAATTGGACTTTTCTGTTCCATTCAGTCAATATTACAAGGCTGGTGCAGTGCCACATCTCACCTGATCTGCTTGAGGGAAGGAAAGTCTCTTGACTTTGTCTGCCTCACCTCTGTAATTAGGAGTGATCTTGCCAGCTTCTCCTGTGAGCTGGCTGTGCTGCGTGGATTCATGGAGATTTTTCTTCTCCCTTTTGGAAGGGTTTGTACATGGTTTGCATCTCTAGTTTTTCTTTAATAGCAAGGATCCTTACCTGCCTTGTTATGTCCTGGAAATAAGAGACAACAAAGGTAGTTTGCTGCTTAACTTTATCATTCCTCAGGTGAGACTTAGGAACTGGGAGTTGTGTGACAGGAGCTGGCACCGATCTCTTGTCTGTTGCTCTGAAGCGTGGGGACAGTGGTTCAGGTGAGGAGAGTATGCTGACCACCTGCAGTCAGTCTGCTTCTGCACATTTGTGGTAAGAAAGAAACCTCCACCTGGAAGAAACTTCCATGGAAGAATTCAGTCTTGGTACCAAGAATTGGCCGTTTTCTTCTCCCACTGCAGCTTTAACCTGATAAGAGTTTGTTTCCTTCCCCTCATCTGGGAGGGGGTGTGGGTGCTGCTGGGCTCCTGCCGGACTCAGGCATACTCTAGGATGGGGTGTGTGGTTGTTCCCTCTTCCGTGTGGTCCAACCAGTTAGTGCAGGCAACAAAGTAAAGTGTTGTTACTGATTTGCAACCCTGCACATCCATCTTCCAGGTAAACTTGGCCTCCTTTCTTCCTCAGCATCCCTTCATGCTCCTCCTTGCGAAGGGTCTTCCTGGGGAGGGCGAGGGGTTCGGTGACAGTAGCTCGGAAGTCTCCTCCACAAATGTACAGTGTTGAGCACGTTTGTGGTGCATGGTTGTGAAATGCAGCCCATCCACAGCTGAGACACCAATCAAATGAATTTTCCATGCTGTGTTTTGGAGGAGGAGGAGGGCATTTCATACTAAAGCCTTTCTTCCTGGAACTGGGTGGAAAGCCATGGAGGAGATACAACAGCAATTGAAGGTGTTTGCTGCCTGCTGCTGGAGGGGATGGAGTTGAGGGAGTGATTTCAGAGATGGATTTGGCAGACGCTCGCTGCTCCTTGTGCCTGTGGTGATGGAGCTGTAATAACATATTGAACATGGCAACAGCCCTTGCTAAAACTCCGTGACTTCACATCCCTGCTTCGTGGAGCTTCATCTCTTAACAACGCCCTCAGCATTGATAACAAGAGAGGAGCTGTCGAGTGCCAAAGGGCCTAGTTATAATCGCTCACTAAAACCTCCTTTCTTCTTGGACCCAAATCTGCTTTTTAAACAGAAAAACTCTGTTAGAGGTGGAGGACATACAGAGAGGTTTTTGGCTTGCTCCACCACCCAAGTGCTCTGCAGCTTCATGTTGCATGGGGAAGGCAAGGGGTGATGGACGCTGGTGTGCATCAGGAATGCTGGCTGTGTGCTGGCTGAGCAGAGAGAGGTTGTTTTAGGACAGGCTGACAGGCCCTTGGCTTGTTCTGGTGCTCTTGAAAAATATAATCCTAATTCTTGGCACCTTTTTGCAGGAGGTGAGGAAGCAGGAGTGTGGTGGACTCTGCCCTTGGAAATGGGCTTTTGCCCAGCAATGGAACTGCCTTGTGGCAGGAGTGATGTGCTTTTCACTATCCTCTCATTTGGGAAATTGACAGCAGAAAGTAGTTGAGGAGAAGCAGTGTAGGAAGAAAGGGCCTGAACCATCTTCTCACAATCCTGACCTAGGTGTAGTTACTCTTTGGCCATCTTAGGGCTTTGACCCAGCATTTTCTGCATTTGCCAGTGCTCAGCCCAACTGCTGCTCACCTTCGTCCCAGCCAAGGACTGGCAATCCCTTTGATCCTGCACCCAATAGTGTTTCCTGTGGGATGCAGAGAAAGAGCACAGTACTGTCAGTGCCAGAGGAGCAGAGGAACTGAACAGCAGATGTGGGGTAGCCCAGGGCATGTTGTCCCCTCCGTGAGGGATTCTCTTGGGATGCAGAACCCCCAGCATCCTGCTGCAGCACACCCCAGCAGCAGGTTTTTCTGCCTTCTTTGACACCACCTCTGCTTGTACAGGAGAACACTTCCTAGGCTTGCCTTTGAAAACCCTGCTCTGTTAGCTGCCCTGACAAGGGATGTAGCTGATTTTTCTCCTCCCCGTGTTGTTCCCTAAGGAGAGGCAAAGAGCATTTCTGCCTTCTGATCTCCTCTTTGGATGCTGGCGTTCCTGTGGCTGCTTAAGAAAGAACCATTGCCTGGTGCACATCAAGCTCTCCCATGTGGTTACGCAACAAACCCAGCACAAGCTTTTATTCCAGGCTGGTTTTCAGGTCTGTGTTATTTTATCTGGTGCCAACCATCACAGGTACGCCACGGAGCAGGCTGCCCTCAGCTGCTGCTGTGTTTGTGTCTCAGCGGCAGGCAGTGGCAGATGTAAACACAGGAACCTTCTGCTCTTTCAGGCACTGAAAGCTGCTAAAGAACAGGCAGGTATGTGTGTGTGTGTCTATATATTGTGCATTATATTCATGGCTTTCAGTATATTTGGAGAGGGATTTATTAATTCATGCATCCAAGGGTGTTTCATGTGTATATACTTCTTCACAGGATTTCTAGTAATTGAAAAGCCTATTTTTTTAATATATAAGCGCACACACACACATATGCTGCCTCATAGACTTGTAAGCTGTTTTTTCAAAGGCTTCTTTTAGCTGTGCAGTTCAGTGATCCAGCCTTCAGCAGCCGTGCAGAGGCTCAGAGTCTCGAGCAAAGCTAAATATTGATTTGAGTCAATCTGGGTGCACTTGGAGACATCAGCAGCATTCATGAATACGGCATAATCGCTGATCGGAGCAGGGAAATTTCATCAGAAAGGCCCCAAAAGGGAGGCTTATTATTGCTTTCTTCCAAATGCCTGAATTTTATTAGCTTCAGTCATTCTTGGCAGGGCAGAGGAATGGGATTTTATAGTTAGCAAAGGAAAAGTAAACACAGTAATCATTTCACAGCCCCGTGCCTGCCAAACCAAGATGGAAATTCCAGCCTTGGTGGGAAGCTGCTGCTTTGCTAACAGATAATAAGAAATTCACAGTGGGCTTATTCTTGCCATGGGAGCTGAGATGTTTGGTTTGTTTCCTTGTAACATCCTGGCCCAGAGAGGCAGAGGGGTGCTTTGTGCTTTTCTGCAGGAGCAGCCTGGTCAGAGGTTGACAGTTGAGTGATTCCCATAACCATTTGCAGTTAGAAATGGTGCTTCTGTCCTGAGCCTGTGGGAGCTGCTTTATCCTGCACTCTTGTGGGTGTTTGGTCTTTCCTTGGTCAGTCTCACTCTGGTCACAGAACTGAGAGATGCTTCAGATGTAACACTTGAGACACTGATGGTTCCTATACCCTAGTGATTATCTCTGCATAATGAATGGGGGGAAAAGGAATATTATGGCAAAAAAACCCCACTAAATAAATCTGGAACTCTCATGAAAGGTTTGTTTTGTATGTTTCTTGGGCTTGTTGAGGCAGAAAGTTGGGCTGATGGCTCATATCTGGACCAGCACCCACCTGTGTTTTCTGCTACCGTGGGATGTTATTTCCTGATTTCCTTCTCTTGTCTTGCCAGCCATGGGAGATGGTAAGGATGCCTGGCACTGATGTCACTCCACCTACCACTCAGAGGGCTCAGGATGTGGCCTCCTGATGGAAAATCAGGTGGAGCAGGGAAGGAAATGGCTACTCAACTAAGCGGGTAATGTTGAGGCTCCTCTGTACAATTAGTAGAACTATAAACCATGGAGTGCAGCCGATGGGTGGCACAGCTGAAGATTACTCTACCCCACCCGTGCTCCTCTGTCAGCACGTGCCCTGTGTAGTCTTCTGCCTTGCTTGGTGCTACACCCACCTCTTGAAATGAGTGTGGCTATGGTCCGTATCCTTGTGCTTGGCCTTGGGTGCTGTCAGAGCACCCCTGCTTGTAGGGTGCAGAGACCTATGGCTGGTGCATATGGCTTGTGTGTCTGGTGGCTGCCAGGCTGCTGGTGGATCCCTTAGGCAGTGGAGGGGCAGGCAGAGGCATTGTCTCACCATGTCCCATGCATGTGTTGGGGACAACTCTTTGCAGGGTGCACAGCCAGCATGAAGGGAGTTAAACAGGCTTCAGTGGTGTGTTGGGGGACAAATGAAGCCACTAAAGCCTTCATTAAAAGACAAGAGAAGCTGTTTCCAGGGAAGATCTTTCTTCACACACCTCCCCTTCCCCCCCACCCCCAAGCCTGTTCTTTATATTGGTGAGTGTTTTTCAAAAGCATCCAAGCAGCAGTGAGCCTTGTTTCACAGTTACAAGTATTCCAGTCCAGCCACTGTAAGATTAGCAGTCAAAACAACTTGGATTCCTGATGAAAAAGTTGATCAGGTTTTGCTTCTCTATTGGTGAAGTTCACAGCTCAGATTCACCACTGACCTTTGTTTGCTTCCAGGCCACTTGTTTCAGGTCTGGTGTGATATTTGAGGCTCACAAAATATATGTGTGTGTGTGCTGATGGACTTCAGAGACTTGACTGATAAAAACTGAACTTGTGGGACCTTACTAGGTCCAGAGGACAGAGGAGCCTGTTGGAGCCTTGTCATTAAGTCTAGTTTTCTTGTAATCTAATTTCAGGGTTTTTTTGCAGAAGGGAGATCTTTGGTGTCCTGCTTTTATGTACTTGAGACCACAGTAAGAATCAACCTCTATGCTAAGTGACCCTAAAGATATTAAGCAGTGACATGGTGGCATGCAGTTGGCAAGGGGAGCATGGTGGCTTGCTGCAGGAGCAGTCATTTCTGGGCTTTGAGCTGACACAGTTGGAAGAGGAGCTGCTGGGAATGAGCAGGAGCTGGGTGCTGGGACCTACCAACACGTGTCCGATGTGCTGGGAGTTGTTGGTAAGCCTGGCTTGATGCCGTGGCCATTGCACGAAAGAGGAGGTTTGGGTTGGTCCCATCACATGCCTCAACCACTGCTCACACCCTCTTAGATCTTGCTTACATTTCCTTTCTCCATCAATCAAGCTGCTTCTCAGTAGGCAGCTCAGCCTCCAGGATTTGAGGAAAAATAATTTGGGCGATGGGTGTGCAGGGAAAAGAGAGGGAAGGAGCAGGAGCAGCCCTCAGATAGATCTCACTTGCGGCGGTGGTTAAATAGAGCTGTCTTCATTCATTCTCTTTCCTCCCTTCCAAATCTGATGCCCCTTCAAGCCAATATTAATACCATGTGCTGGTCCTGATTAACTCTTGACAAATCCCCTCTCGACAGGGCCCTGCCCTGTATGGACCCCGGTGGGATTTGCATGGCTGAGGAGTCCCTGCTGCTCCTCTGCCTCCTTCCTCTTCCCTGGCAATCGGAGGAAATGTAAATGTTTCTGAAGAGCGACATTTCCATTTCAAAAGCTGTTCGCTCAAGTGCGTCTGGAGTGGGATTTCTCTCCCCCCCCACTCCTCTCTGAATGGGAGCTTTAGAAGTCTCATTTCCTCTGCTTGATAACACCACGCTGAGAAGGGCTTTTGTCTTTTCATTTCCCCTCAATTTTTTATTTTTCAATAAGTGAGGTTTGTAGAAGCTGCTGTGGTGGATTTTCCATGTGCTGGAGGGTGCACCTGGGATCACCCAGTGAATGAGCCGAAGCTTCGTGGGGTGCAGGGCAGGACCTGCGCCCTGTCCAAGCAGACACCGACCTGGGAGCACCCGGCCTGCCAGCAGAGGAGGAGGTGTGCTGGGCACATCCAAGCCGCACAGCGCTGCACAGCTTTGCCCAACCATCCTGATGTGTCCCAGTGCCCATGGGCAGCAGTGGGCGTGGGTGGTGCTGAGCTTGGCTCTGGATCTGGCCCCATGTTCACAACACAGGATGCTGCAAGATCTTTACTGCTGCTGCCTTTTTGCCCACCTGCTTTTTGGCTGCTGTAGCTGTGCCAGCTGGGATGAAGCTGTGCGGGTTTTAACAGCGCTTAGTGGAGGGCAGGCCCAAGCAGATGCAGTGGCCTGGCTCCCACTTCCGGAGGACTCATGCATGCTGATGGTGTCATCCTTGTGCGATGGCACTGTCCCCTGTACTCAGCTCTGGTAAGGCTGCACCTTAAATGCTGGTTTCGTTTGGGGCCCTCACTACAAGGTCATTGAGTTGATAAAGCCTGTCCAAAGGGCAACAAGGCTGGTGAAGGGTCTAGAGCACAGGTCTGGTGAGGAGCAGCTGAGGGAACTGGGGTTTTTCAGCCTGGAGAAAAGGAGGCTGGAGGGAGACCTCACTCCTTACAACTCCATGGAAGTCACACGAGGCCACATCACGGCGTCCTACATTTCTATGGAAGTCCATAGTGATGGTTCAGAGGTTCCTGTGAGAACTGCCTGAGGTTAGCTGACTTGTGGGGAAGGTGAGGGTGGTTTGAGCCCTTGCTGGGTGGGGACCAATGGTCAGCTCTGCGATGACCTCCCCCATTGCCTTTAAAATGTGGTTCTGCAAAGCAGAGAGGTGCTAATGCCGCCAGCCTGGCCCAGCGCCAAATTGGGCAATTAAAAATGTGGCTCCCCGCGGCGCGCTCGGTGTCACTGGAGGCGTTTGTCACAGTTTGTTCCTTTCTCAGCGACATCAAACGAGCGCTCTTCTCCCGCCTGGCTTGTTCAGGCATCTCCTCTCTGTTTTGGTGAGCTCGGGCAGCCCCATCCTTTTGGCTCGACAAACCCCAGGGATGTCTTAACTCACTCGAGTTGTGGGTTTGAATGTCTTGCTGCAGGATTTTGAAATGCTTCTAAGCCAGTGGGTTGTGTGCTTGGTGCCTTCTCCGTGCAAACCTTTACCTCCCCATTGCTGTCAGTCTGTGGTGGTTTTCTGTTGCTGTATGCCAGCGGTGGTCCCTTAACCAAGACATTGATGTGTTCCTCCTGGCGCCGGCCGTGGGGTGAGTTGGGGGTCTACCATGGTGGAAGAAGAGACTGTGGGCAGGGTAGGCACTTCCCACCACCCTCCTGTGCCTGCCATGTTTGAGGGTTGACAGAGGAGGGGCTGTGAGAGGATCCCCATCCTGCATGTCTTCTGGGTTCATGGAATCATGACGTAGTTTGGATTGGAAGAGACCTTTTGATGTTATCTAGTCCAACCCCCATGCAATGAGCAGGGACTTCAACTACATCAGGTCATTCAGAGTCTGAAGTAGAGGGGCAGAATCCCATCTTTCAGCTTATGGCCCATGCTGCTTTGTATGCAGCCCAGGAGATGGTTGGCTTCTGCACTGTGAGTAGGTTAGCTTGTTTAAGAAGAGGGCTTGAGTTTGGAGAGGAGGCGATGGGGATTTGGAGTTGAGGTAGTGTTGCAGGGGCAGTGATGCTCTCAGCAGCATGCTGCTGGGGGCAATGTCAGCACACATGAAACAATACTCTGCATGGAAAAATGATTGAAAGAACATCAAAGCTGTAACTGGAGGGGTGGAAGAGCCTGTTGTTCTGTGGGCTACTCTGGCAACCTTAACTAGCCCTCCCCCTTGTTTGTTGAAGATATCACAACACCTTCTTTGCTTTACATGACTCTCTTCAGTGCCCAAGATGCCTTCCATCTCATGCTGAGCAGGCTACTGCTGCTTTACTTCATCCTTGCCACTTGGTGGGTGGTCTCAGGCTCTACCTGCTGTTATTCACTGCTCTTTTAGGGCACTTGCTGTTGGCCTGGAGCACTCCACACGTGCCAGTGAGGTCCTTCCAGCTTAGTCCTCCTCTTCGCTTTGCGGGAGTACAGTTGAATTGTGAAACCAGACCTAGAGCTCCCCAGGACCCCACTTCACTTGCTTGGTTCAGAGTCATTCCCCATGGCAAGCCCCAAATGAGATTTTTATTTATCTTTGTATGTTTCTTTTGACTTGGAGGCTTAACAAAAGGTGAATCACTGGCACATAACAGCCTTGCCAGATGTATCTGAACTGCACCAAAGATGCTAAAAGACAAGGTTCACAGAATCTTCCTGTATGTTACAGAAAGGTATCTTTTCCTGTGAACTTGTTCTCAGAAGCAGCAAAGGAGTTTTGGCTGAAATATAGTTTGGGTTTTTTTAGGGGGCAAGGGGTGGGTTGAAGAAAAGGAACCAGCCTAAGAAGGTCTGCAGCAAATACTCGGCATGGAAAAGCTAAGTCCAGACAGTTGATGTCCCAACAAACTGAGGGTCACCTGAAAATCCAGCAATGAAGAGGAGGCAAAGTCAGGCAATTTCTGACAGGAGGTGGAGCAATTAGCTCTTCTTTGTAACGAGTAGATGGGTAGGTGAGAACTCATCACTCTTGCCAAGTTAGCAGGGAGTGTTCTGGCTCCATGCAATTATTATCCACTAATGGGGAAAGGCAAAAAGGTAATGAAAGGCCCAGCAACCACTTATGGATGTTGATGCCTTGGGCATCGGTGGGAACCAGAGCAAGGTCTTCCAGGTTTGCCCTGTTACTCTGGGCTACCTGAGTCCATAAGCTGTGCTTTTCATAGAATGGTAAGGCTGGAAGGGACTTCAAGGATCGTCAAGTTCCAACCCCCTGCCATAGGCAGGGACATCTCCCACTAGTACAGGTTACTCAAGGCCTCCTCCAACCTGGCCTTGAACACCTCCAGGGAGGGAGCAGCCACAACCTCCCTGGGCAACCTGTGCCAGTGTCTCACCACCCTCACTGGAAACAACTTCCTCCTAACATCCAGTCTAAATCTCCCCTCTGCCAGTTCAAACCCATTGCCCCATGACTTGTCATTGCAAGACCTTGTCAATAGTCCTTCCCCAACCTTCCTGTAGGCCCCCTTCAAATACTGGAAGGCTACTATCAGCTCCCCTCGAAGCCTTCTCTTCTCCAGGCTGAAGAGCCCCAACTCTCTCAGTCTGTCCTCATAGGAGAGTTGCTCCAGCCCTCTGATCATCCTCGTGGCCCTCCTCTGGACCTGCTCCAACACTTCCATGTCCTTCCTGTGCTGAGGG
>VWZE01001176.1:477961-617442 GCA_013396675.1 Eubucco bourcierii
GGGTTGCACTGATTCCTCTGTTCATGTCACTGACAAAGATGTTAAACAGCACTGGTCCCAGCACTGACCCCTGAGGGACACCACTTGTCACTGGTCTCCAGGTGGACATTGTGCCCTTGATCACCACTCTCTGTGTGCCACCATCCAGCCAATTCCTTATCCAGCAGTGCTCCACCCATCAAGTCCATGTTTTTTCCAGTTTGGTGCCCAGGATGTCATGTGGGACAGAGTCAAATGCCTTACTCAGGTCCAGGTAGATGCCATCAGTTGCCCTTCCTTGTCCACTGTCACTGTGACTTCTTCATAAAAAGCCACTAAATTTGTCAGGCAAGATCTGCCCTTGGTGCAGCCATTGCTGGTTCCCACCAATCACCTCTGCTTTGTTTTCCATTTGCCTTAGCAGAGCTTTCAGCAGGATCTGCTCCATGATCTTGCCAGGGTTTTTGCTGGTCCTCCTGCAATCCTGTCCTCACAAGATCCAGAGGTAGCATCTGTTCAGGATGACACCATGGAACAGCTCTTTGCAACACAAGCAAGTTGTGCAAGAGCAGGCTGTGGGATTCGGCTGCCGCATTCGGCTGGAGTGCTCGCTGCTGAGGTTTTACCACCCTTGTAAAGCTGCTGGTGGGGGTGGGGAGGGGGGAGGGTCAGCATTTGGTATTGGTTTTGCAATTAAATTGCTTCAAGCTGTTGAAACATTGGGGAAGTTTTTTGACCTACTTTTCGTGCAAGCTTAGAAATTGTTGGGATGTTTTCTGTGTGGAATTCAGCTGGATTACAGGGGAAAGGAATTTTGTAGGCCTGCTCATAAAGTCACTGATTTATTTAGGGAAAAAATTAAATACAATAAATCAGCTTTGTCTTCAGGGCAGCTCCTTAGTCCCCAACTTCATTAATTCCCGTGAGAGCAGATTTGGGGTGCATCCAGTGAAAGCAGTTCTTATTTTCACGGAACACAAAATTAAGCAGGTCGGAAAAGACCTCTAGGATCATCGAGTCCAACCTACCACCTAACCCTTCTAATTAACTAAACCATGGCACCAAGTGTCTTATTGTGGCTTCCTCTTAAATGCCTTCAGGGATGGTGACTCCACTACCTCCCTGGGCAGCCCATTGCAATGCCAATCACTCTTTCTGTGTAGAACTTCTTCCTAACGTAGAACCTAAACCTACCCTGGTGCAGTTTGAGACTGTGCCCTCTTGTTCTGTCACTGGGTGCCTAGAAGAGACCAACCCTCACCTGGCTACAGCCTTCGTTCAGGTAGTCATAGAGAGCAATAAGGTCTACCCTGAGCCTCCTCTAGGCTGCACACCCCCAGCACCCTCAGCTGCTCCCCATAGGGCTGTGCTCCAGCCCTATTACCAGCCTCGGTGCCCTTCTCTGGACATGTTCAAGATCTTTCTTGACCACCTCAACGTCTTTCTTAAATTGAGGGGCCCAGAACTGGACACAGTACTCAAGGTGTGGCCTTCTACCTGCACATGCAATAGAACATAGGGACAGAGGAAGAAGGTGGGCAATGCCTTGGTGCCACACCTGGCATCCCTCGTGGACACGCTTGTCCTTGCCCAGGAACACCTCTGGGCTGGCGGCTGGTGAACAGCACTGTGAGTGCTTGCTGGAGTGGTGCTGCACACACCAACATGCACATCTTCCCCTCGAGTGGCTGTGGGGACACAGCCCAGCACAGATACACCAGCACCTGAGGGTTAACCCAAAAGAACCATTAGTGCAGCAGATGGTCACCCACAGAAGAATTGCAGTGACTTGGGGTGCCTCTTACTGCTCAGGCTCTGTACTTTTTCATCTCTCCAGGGAAGCTAGTTTTCAGTCCCTTTGACTTATTTACTCTTCTAGTGTTGGCATCCTGGGGAGCTGATGCACCAGAATGCGTTGGGCCCTTTTTCAATTAAGAAAAAAATATCCCTTTTAGCTGTATTTCGGCCCATTTAAGTGGTTTAGATGCATGTTTGACCTTCAATCCCGATGGCTGGAGGTGTGGGGTGTTGGCTCTCCTGCTGTGTTTTGGTCTCAGGGTGTGTGGGAAAGCCCCGGGGCTCTGCATCTGCTGGGGGTTGTGGCGCTGCTCAGCCTTGGGCTCCTCACTGGGAGGACAAGCTGCCCTCCCTGCTGTGCAGAACAGCCTCCTGTGGATGAAGTCTGGTGGTTAGTGGTGTTAGTTGGTCACCAGCTCTGTGCTGCCATGAGAGGCTCTAGGTGATGGAGACCAGTCCGGTCATAAATCCACCCTTTGTTCTTGGTTGGCTGTCGGTTGTTTTTTGGTTTTTGGGGTTTGGTTTGGTTTTGGTTTTGGTTTTCTTTAACAAATAATTAATTTGAGCAGCCCCAGCCCATCCTGCCTGCTTTGGCAATCCTCTCTAGCCTGTGAGGACATGAGATGTGCAAGTGGGCAGAAGTTGGATATAACACCCCTTAATTTCTCCTGATGCTTCAGCAGAAAATCCTGCTCCCAGCTGATAATTAGAAAGCGAACAGGCTGTGGGTGAGGTGATGGTGACATCCCCAGATCTTTGCCCTGGGATTGGGGAAATGCTACTAATGATCTGGTATAGAAAGGGAGAGGGAGAACAGGACTTAGAGTGGGCGATTTGTAAGGCAAACACTGTGGTGCTGTGCTGGAGATCCTGAGGGTCTTCCCAGACAAGTGGTTCTGTTCATCTGGTACACACCAGTCCCACACAAGCTCTGGCTGGGGGTGTGAAGGCTTTGAAGCCCCTACCAGTGTAGTTTGGAAGAGGCAACTGATGTGGTCAAAGGATCTGGAAGGTTAGAATGGACTTTACAGCAGGAGTTAAGTGCTACTGTTATGCTGTCTCCTGAAGGTGGGAACCAGTTGAGAAGAATTACCCTTCACAGGGGCTGAGCTGTATCCGGCTGTAGGTGCTGACTTGGCACATGGCATGGACGCCCTTCTTCTTGATACCAACTCCCTCAAACTCCCTGGTAGCATTGCAGGGTGGGCTAGTAATGCCAAACAAGGAGGTGATGATCTGGTGAAGGTTTAAGGAGAGGTTTAAGTTGCACATCAGGAAAAATGTATTCCCCAAAAGGGTTATCCCAGGCTATCAGACTGCGCAGGGAGGGATTGAAAAGCCTTGTAGATGTGGTGCTGAGGAACAAAATTTAATGATGACCTGGCAGTGCTGGGTTAGTGGTTGGACTTGATAGTCTTAAAGGTCTCTTTCAACCAAAACAATTCTACAATTCTATGTCCTGGGAGCAGGGTTGGGTTCCCACTGTCTTTTCTTTCATGGACCCAGTTGCCGATGGCAGCGACGCTCAGTTATCTAGAGGCTTTTTTTTTACTCTTCAGAGCAGCAGTGGGCATTTGACTTTAATGTTTTTCCTTCTCCTCTTTCTCCCATGATTTTAAAGCCACTGCCTGGCAGAGTGTAGCAGCCTTGCTCTGTCAATGTCGGCGATGTTAGGAATAAAAAGGTGTGGTAGAAACCCAGCCTCAACACCTGGCCTTGCTCTTTGATGGACTCCTGGGTGATGATTGTTTTCTTCAGTGCCAGCATCTCCTCTTGCAGCAGGAAAGTTTCTGCAGCCTCTCTACCCCCTCCCAGCTTGCCCACCCTTGTTATCATGCAAATCACCTCCTAAGGCAGCCAGGGGTAAACAGGAACTACAGTAGCTGGTAGCCCTGTATAAAAGCAAATCACATGGAAACGGTGTAATTACTGAGAAAATATCAACTTGAGTAATGCAGTAATTGTTTTCTTCCCTCCAGCACATTTATTCCAACTCTCCCAGCCCATGCTGGTTTCAAAGTCTGTGACTTCATGTTAGTAAGTAGAATGTCATGTTTCGTGCTGCACTTACCCTGAGTCTGGGTATGGTCCTGTCTGAAGTGCAGGAATATACTTGGAGTGGCTTCTTCAGAGTGCTAGGAAACAGAATCACAGAATTCCAACGTTCAGGTTGGAAAAGCCTCTCAGGATCACCAAGTCCAGCTGATAACCCTTCCCTGCAAGGCTTACCCTAAACCCTATCCTCAAACAGCACATCCAAACGACCTTTAAACACATCCAGAGTGACTCAAGCTCCTCCCTGGGCAGCCCATTCCAGTGCCTGACCATTCCTTCTGTGAAAAATTCTTTCCTAATGTCCAGTCTAAACCTACCCAGTCACAGCGGAAGTCATTCCCTCTTGTTCTATCACTGAGAAGAGACCAGCACCAACCTCTCTGCAAAGTCCGTTCTGTACACAACAGTGGTGAGGTCACCTCTCAGCCTCTTCTTTTTCAGACTAATCAACCCCAACTCCTTCAGTTGCTCTTCACAAGGTTTATTCTGCAGGCCCTTCCCCAACTTCCTTGCCCTTCCTCTGCACTTGCTCCAGCACATCCCTCTTGTGGACTCTGGACTTTGCAAGCATCTTTTCAACTCATTTTTGTGCTTTAGAAGAAGAGATCCTGTGTGCCTTTTTTGAATCCATGAGCTCTGCCTTTTGGACTTAGAATCAAAGAATGACTTGAGTTGAAAGGGGCCTTTAAGATCATCTACTTCCACCCCCCCTGCTGGGGCAGCAACACCTCCTACTAGACCATTGCATGGGCAAGGTTTTATTTGAGAGTTGTTGTTGTTTTTTTCTCATTTCCTTTCTTTAGAGAGGAGCTTGTGAAAAGGCAGTGACCAGCGATTTGAGGTCCAGGGACATTGCCTCTTTCTATTGCTGTAATCATCACCTAATACCAGATGATGATGGGTTTTGTGCTGTGACTTGCAGCTGTTCCCCTTACTCAGCTTTGCTGTTGTTTTACCTCAGATTCTGCAAAGTAAACAGATAAAACTGTATCAGATACCAGGTTTCCAAAGGGTTTGTACCAAGCAGGAGCTCAGAGATGCCCTGCCTTGCATATTGGCAGGCATGAGAGAGTATCTTTCGTTCCATGTGCACAGAGAAGTCTCTTTCCTGCAGTTTTGGCAGGTAGCTTGATTTCCTTTGGAAAACCCTACACACCTACAAACCACTGCCACCTCCCCTTCCCTTGCCTTAATCTGAACAAGATTTTACAAATACCTAATTTCTCTCTTGCTTTTTGCAATTGTTGTGCTACTCTTGGCCTAAATAAAACCCCAAACCACCAAAGAAACAACCCAGTTGTGGAGAGCACAAAGCCTCCCCACTGCAGCAGACTGACCCTTTTTAGTGTCTAATGCTGGGGAAGTAAAACAAGACAGGATCTTTTCTTGGGGATTCTCCAGAAACCTTTCATGTTCCAATTTCTCTTCTTGTGAGATGGATGCTAGAAACAAGCAGTTTAACTTGCCAGTTCCTTAATGCTCTTTGGGCTGGATGAGCCCCGTGTAAGACAATAAGGAAGGGATTCCAGGTTGCTTCTTTGCTTTCTGTCCCTTGATGGCAGCAGTGGGAATGGTGCTAATAGCTCCAGACTGCACCCAGTGGTGATTCCTGCCTGCCTGGCTTGATGTGTCCTTCAGCTAGAACAGGGTTGAGCAGGGGAGAGGAAGAAGACACTAGTGAAGGATGCTGCTGTCCTGTGACATGGCCACTTTGGGGAATAGCCTCTTTTATCTTCCCTTGTTCCAGCTTTGCTGTGGGTGACGTTGCTTATCCCTTGGAGAGGGCAATAGGTCAGAGTTTATCACAGCACAGCCCCACTGGGCAGGAATGACTATTGAAGCCAGATCCCTGGAGCTCTCCTGGGCCGTGAGTGCAGCCCTTCCAGGAGCTCGCTTGCTGTGTTTCATCCCCATCAGCAGCGGAGTGGAGGACACTCTGCATGCCTTCTGCCTCTTGGTGAGCAGATGCTATTGAGATGCTGAACAGTGCCAAAGTGGCATTTGCATGCTTGCTGCATCTGACATGAGCTGCAGCACAGCCAGTGAAAAAAACAGGGCCAGATAAAGAAGCACAGAGGCGTCCCTGCTGACCCAGTGCCACCAAGCTCCATCATGTCACCCTTGACCCTGGAGAGAAGGTTGGTGGATAGCCCTGACCATCAGTGCAGAGAGGAGGACAGTCTGTGCTGTTTGGTGCAGAACAACATTTGGCTTTGTTTGTGGGCACAGGGCTGCTCTCGTGAAGGTAGCAAAGTCATGTCAACTTCTTCACTCATTTGCCTCCCCAGTCCTCCCCTCCTGAGCAGCTGCACCGAGCCTGACAGTGGTTTACAGTTACAAACCAAGCAGCTCCTCTTCCTTATCCCTCCAGCAAAAGAAATCTATCCACTCACTAAGCAGATGAATAGATAAACTTTTAATTAAGGTGTTGGGTAGCTGCCAGAGAGGATCATCCAGGGTTAGGGTAGGCTGTTGGTGTGCTGGCATCCCCAGCTGCATGTTGGATGGCTACTAAACAACTGTTTCCTTCCATGTGCGTTCCTCAGGGGTGGGCAAACTCATCCAGGCATGCAACTTGTATTTGTAGGAGATGGGCTCCTTCATTTGGAGCTGGAGAGGTAAAGGGTGCTGTGCTGGAGAGGTGGTGTTGCTCCAGGATGCTTCTGGGATACAAGCTCTTTGGACTCAACAAGGTTGTTGCTTTGCTGGAGGCAAAGCTGAATGTTTTGCTTGTGTTTTCCCTCTGTCTTTATTTCCTGGTCATGAGAGCTGCTCCCTGTGATGGCCACAGAGTCAATCCTGGTCTGTCCAGTCTCTGACTGGAAGGGTGTTGCTGAACCTAGAGTGTCTTTACTTGGAATTTTCATCAGTTCAGTCTGTTCTAATCTCAGCTGACATCACCTGTCTCCTTTCTCTCTATTTCTGGTTGGGCGCGTTTGATCTCCAACACTCATAGCTTTCCCCGAAATTTAACAAGCAATGGAGGAGGACCTCCAAGAAGGAGATGGAAGTACTCTTTCCTCCTAGGGGCTGCGCTAGTAGCCCCTTCTCACTCAGTGTGGTTAATGCTGTGGAGGACATGTCTATGGCTACCTTATTTTTGCAGAGAAGATATAGCCTTGAGCTGGCTGCTGAGATGTGCAAGGACAGTGCTGCTGGGAGCTCCTGAATATGGATGGGCTTATTGATCCTGCAGGAATGCGGGCAGCACTGAAGGTGGTAAGAGCCTCTGAGGAGGCTTTGGCAGGAAGATGAGCTGCTCTGGTGTCCCTGGGAGTCTGACCTGGTGCTCTCTGGAGATGCTGGAGGTTGTGGAGCACTGCAGTGATGTGATCTGGCAGCTGGTACTGCTTAGTCTAGCAGGTTTTTTTTAAAGGGGTGTGTCTGCCTCAGAGGAACTGGGAATGGGCCGGGGAGCTGTGGCAACTGGAGTGGAAGGACAAGAGAAGGATCCAAAGTCTCCTGAGAAAGAGCTGACCTGACTGTTTTATGCTTCTTAGGATCGTGGCCTGCCTGGCAAACTGGAGCCTGTGTCGCCTGTGAGCCCTGCTCACCCTGATGCTGAGCTGGACCTGCTGCCAGCCAGGCTGTCGAAGGAGGAGCTCATTCAGAATATGGACCGTGTGGACCGCGAGATCACCATGGTGGAGCAGCAGATCTCCAAGCTGAAGAAGAAGCAGGTAAGAGGCTGTAGTCCAAAGGGGAGCATGTGTCCTCACTCCTGTGTGCTGCCTTACATCTCCATCCTTGCTCGTGTGAGTCCGCAGAGCAGAAGTGGCAGTGCTGGTACCACCAGAGTGACCTGTGTCCGTCCTCCCTGAAATGATGTGAGGTGGTTGCTGTGGTGCCAGTCTGCAGCTGGTAACTGCAAGAGGAGAGAGCTTTGGAAACCTGGCTTGTGGGCTCTTTTGCATGTCAGAGCACCTTGAAGGGAGAGCAACCCGACCTCTGTGACTTGCCTAGTGGTCATGCAAGCAGTCACTGGCAGCTGGGAGTGCAGTCTAGGTTGCCTGAGCTGTTTGCACAGCCCAGCATTAGCACAAGGTCTTTTCTTTTTCTTTTCCAGCAATTGTCTCCTCCCCAGTGCTGTTGCTGCCATTATTGTAGTATCGGACTGTTTAAAACGTGGCTATGATGACCTAATAGCCCTTCCTGTGCACCACGTCCCCTTCTACAAGGTTTACAGCCCTGCAGCCATGAGCAGCATCTGATCCAACTGCAGTCAGATCTGTGCCTGAGCCAGGGATTTGAATCTGATCTTCTCACTTGCTGCTTTTCCCCTGCACAAGAGCACTCCCCAGCAGCAGGATCACCCCCTTGAGGTTGTGGTGTGTACAATTACCATAAACCCATTAAGGGGTCGATATGACAAAACCTTGGAGGATGACTATGAAACCCCCCCCCGCCAGAGTTAAAGGCTTTCACTTCCTAAAGCAAGTCACTTCTCTCTGCCTGTCTTTTGCTGGTCGTTTTATTTCCTTTGCTTGATGCCAGTTTCTAAACTTCCTGAGGGCTGCTAATCCCAGACTGCCTGAGAGGATTGACCTCTCCCAAGGGATGTGCAGCAGGAATTCAGGAATGGAACAGAATCTCTGCTTGGGCTGTTGGCTGAGGCAAGTGCTCCTCAAGGATATGTGTGTGTAATTGAACTTCCTTCCCATCAGATCTATGTTTTCCCATACAGGTACTATCCCTTTTTTCCTGCAAGACAAAACAGGATGTTGTGAGTTAGTTTTCAAACAGTCTTGTTTGATTATTGAAGGACTTTCTTTGTTGCTGCTTTTTATCTGCAGAGGTATTGTAGTGCTTAGGGAGAGGGAGCCAAGAGTAGGCAGGAGCAGCTGTGCAAGGAAGCGGCCACGTGTGCTGGCTTACAGGAGCCAAAGGAACATCCAGAGCAATGGAAACCACACAGGCTCCTCATGCTGGGTTTGGTGGGATCTGGGTGAAGCCAGACCTTCCTCTCTTCCTCCTATGAAGCTTAGCGAGAGTGGTACTGTCCTCTCCCATCTGGCAGTCTGGCCACTGCCGTATGTTTTTAACTCCTATTTGAAGAGAAGGGTGTGAACCGTGGTCATTTTCCGCTCTGGAGAAGGGCTTCCGGAGCAGGATGCATGCCCAGCATAGTGGTGAAGATCCCTCTGATGGCAGCCAGGAGGACTGACAACTCTGCCTGACTCTCTTTCAGAGATTCTGAGGAGTTGCTGTCGAAGCTGATGGGAGCAGCATATGCTCCTTGCTATTAAAATCAAGCTGTCCTTCCGTAAGGAAATGGGATTTTTATTGTCGGCTGCTTGGTTGCTTTATTTCTTCCCTCTGAACAAGTTTTATGATTCTTCCTCCCCACAAAAATGCTCTGCTGAGTAGGGAAGAAGGTGGAAGCAACTGTTGGCAATAAAAGCAGGTCCTTCACTCCTTTATTTATTTATTTAATTTTATTTTTGGCACATGATGGCAAAGTCATTTGGTAGCAAAGCCCATCTCCCAGCATACGATCCTTCCCCAGCCCAGTCCTCTGGCACAGCTGTCACATCTGGGAGGAAGCATTATCTGGAGTGGGGGTGTTCTATTGGAGGTGCTCTGGGAACATTTTGTCCATCTGTGCATCTGAGCTGTCAGTGCAGGAGAAAGATGAGTGAGGGAAAGCAATCAGCCTCAGACAGACACTGCTGCTGCAGGAGCTGCTGGCAGAACAGGGCAGGGACTGTGCGCAGCCAGAATATCCTAATGCTTTTCCCCTCTCTCTTTGGGAGGCCTCCTCAGGATGATGAAACACATCTGGATGGAAAGACTGTGCAAAAAAATCCACCCCAACCAAACCAAACCCACCATCTTGCTCTTCGTGCTTGTTCCAGAAAAGGCAAGGGAGACTTTGCCTGGGCTGTGCAAGAAGCACACATCTTCAGCAGGCTGAGAAACCTTCCCCAAACCCTGCCCGCCCCTGGCAGGAGGCCACCTCCACCAGCCGTCCCCCGCTCATTCATGAGCCATATGTGCTTGCTGCGTCCTCTCCCCCTCTTCCTGACAGGGGAGGATAATCCTCATGCATTTATTCCTGGCAGTGCTACTGGGGAAGCTGAAGGAGGAATAAACTCTGGGCTGTTCTCCGCAGTGGTGCCTGAGCTGGGCAAAGGGCTCTCCAGGAGTACAACACTCCCACCTGGTGATGAAGGTGGAGCTGGCTGGGTGGAAGAGCTCCAGGGTTTCCCCTTCCATTTCTGTCCTGGCTGAGTTTCCTCTTCTCCCCTCAGCTCTTTGAAAGAGCTTTTCAGAGATGCCCTGTGGCTGGCAGCCCTCTGGCAGGTGAAGCATCTCGGAACTCAGGTGATGGCTGCCTGACAGAAGGCAGCGTGACAACTGGGTGTGTGTCTAATGACCTTGGCTTCACCAGGCAGGTCCCTTCAGTACAGGAGCTGACGTGTGTAGAGATAAGGTCTTCCTGAAATGTCACCAACCTTCCTGCCAGTGCTGCGGGCTCTGATGGCCCCTCCACAGCATGAGGTCTGGCCAAAGAGACTCCTACCTGGAGAAGACATCTTCTACACTTGAAAATGAGTTGGCCTGTGGATGGCATAGCATCCAGGACCATCACTAATGATAGCATCTTGCATTCTTTCAACATCCCTGCACTGTTTTTCATTTGAGGAGAGGAAGGGGCTTGTGGGCAGCCGCTGCTAGGAGTGGGGAGGGAGAGAGTGTGGAGCTGTCAAGATTCATCTCTCATCCTGCTTCTCTCCCTGTAAAGGTCACAGTCCCAGCCTAGCTTTTGTGGCAGACCTTTAAGAAATCCATTTTGTCTGTGTCTGGGAACCTTGACCTATTTTGCTTTGCCATTTCCCACAGCTCCCAGGGGTAGCTGTCGTGGGCTGAGCCTGTTGCAGTCAGGTGTGCTGCCTGTAGACCCTGCCTGCAGACCCTGCCCACATCCTTACCCTTTACTAATCATACAGTGTTACACCACAGAGAGGAGAGTTTAATTCTTTACTGTATTTCTGCTATAATTAGATTTGTATTTTTTTTTCCTTCTAACAAGCTGCTTTTAATGAGCCTCCACTTACTGGCAAGCTTTCATTTCCTGATCCACCGTCAAATCCTCTTGTCTGAAATCACTTACAACACACCCAACTGCTTTGCAGAATTTTTGTGGGTTTCCAGAACAATGTAGCCAAGTTTCTGCCATTAGTTTTTTTGTTTGTTTTTTTTTTATTTTAACCCAAGTGTTTTCCCCCAAGAGAGGCAGAGAATCTGACTGATGTGGGCTCTTTCTTTGGAGATTTTGGAGTTTGTCACATGGGAGTGAAGGTCTGTGATGGGATGCCCTAGGAACCAAGCAAGGGTGGGCAGGTGGAAGTGCCACAGCTGATGCTGACAGCTACTTTGCTGAAGCCTGTGGTTTTAGCTATGACTTCCCCAAGAGCTCTTGTCCCCCTTGCAGGGCACTGTGATTTGGACCACCTGAGCAGCAGCTGTGATTGAGAAGAGAAGGAAGCCTTGGGGCTGTTTCATGCATGGCTGGAGCCTTCAGTGTGCTGTGGCTCAGTGTGGTCAGGAAGGGATGAATCTGCACTGTGCTGGGGAAGGTTCAACTCCTTCCAGAGTGTATATGGTCTGAGCTGTTTGTTTCCTGGATGTCCTCAACTGTGGCTGGAGTAACTCCCAAGTTAAGACCCCAAGGTGGGCATGCTGATGCCACCATGTGGATCTCAAGCTGCCCTGCCCCTGCTGGAGCCTCATTCTCAGCTAGGACATTTGCCATTTGGCTGGCAATGGTAGCTTTTCTTCAGTTGTGCCTTGGTGTTTCTTATGCTGCTGCTTTTTCCTTTAAAGGAAGAGATGTCCACCTGTGGGGAGGTGGAGCATGAGTGGAGTTCACAGCATGGTGTTGCTTTATCCATTGAAGCATATTTAATGGGAGGGATGTGAGTTCTCTCAGCCAAGCCAGCAGACCTGTCTGGCTGCTGAAGTATTTTCTTGGATTGGATTCTGCAGTCCTAGTTTTGCTAAAGGGTCATCAACAGGAGCAGAGATTATCTGAAAGATGAACAGGTGCCCATGTTCTTCTTGGCCCATGAAGAATGCGGTGTGCTAACCTCTGGTGCAAGCCAATTGCTCTTAGTTCCAGGTGCATTTTCACTGCTGGTATGAAGCTGTCTTAATCTTCCACTTGCTTCAACAGGAGATGCCTCAGCTGCAGGACAAAATACAGAGATTTGGAGATGCAGAGCTAAGCAGTGAAAAAAACAAACCTCTTTTGACAACCTCTCCTGTGCCTGTGCTACCCTGCAGCTGCCCTGCATAGCCTGTGTTCTGCCTCCTCGCAGGGAGCCAACAACCCCAGGAGGAGTCTGGAGGAATCTCTTGTTTCCTCTTTCAGCTGAGTGGTTCCTCAAACTTACTGGAAGGGCTCAGCTGTCTCCTGCCTCGCATCCATTGGGAGAGCTGGAGGTGCAGGTTGTATGTCAGATACACCTGCTGACCCTAGTGGTATTAAAAAGCGCTCTTCTAAATCCAGTAGTGTACCATTAGTGCCCACCATGACCTGAGCAACTCATAGGCGGGTAGGAACATGCTACAAGATCAGTGACCTCTAAAGGTGCATGCATGGGGAAGGTGACTTATTCTAGGCTGGTGCCCTCAACTCTTCCTGTGCCTGCCGGGACAACTGGAGCCACGTGATGCGTTCATGCTGCAGGCTTTTGCAACCTGAGTGTTTGGGCTCTCTATAAGAGTTTGCCAAATGGTATCTTGGGGGCCTCATCTGAGCACCCTGCTGTCCTCTGCAGGCAGTCCTGGGTACGTTGCACCCTTCGCTTTGGCCAGGAGAGCTGCCACACATCCCGTTGGCCTGACTGACCAGAGTCTGACCACCTTTCATGTGGCGTTACCTCCTCTTCTGTACTTATTGGCTCATCTGGCTGCACACCACAGAGGCAACAGTCACGCAAGTCATTTCATCAGGAACACTCCTCTTGGGGCATCTGCTCCAACCATGGCATAGTATGATGAAATCAAAGGTGGAGGGCAGCTTTGCAGCTTGCTTCTCCACTGCTGCCTGCAGTATGGCAGCAGCTCCTAAGGCAGGTTGCAGCTGGGAGCTGCAGTTCCCTTTAGGAGTTTCCAATAAAATCATTATTTCTAACCTTGAGTCCTCTACAGGAGACCTGCTCAAGGCAAGTTCTCAACCCCCATGTGTAAAAATCACCAACCTACCAACATGGGCCAGATGCCTGGGGCAGAACAGGACTGTGCTTGTGTGGCAGGGGGTTTTAAACAACTCTCCTCCCTCCCCCTGTCCCTTCCTGGCCTTAGCCTGTCTGTATCTTGCAGGAAGCCTTCTGCCATGGTGGTTTCTGCTTCGGTCGAGAGTCTCGTGTGGATGGGGACGGCTGTGTTTCTCACTGTGACTCATCCTTCTCCTCCCCCCTCTCTTTCCACAGCAACAGTTGGAGGAAGAAGCAGCCAAACCACCAGAGCCTGAAAAACCCATCTCCCCGCCTCCTATCGAGTCCAAACATCGCAGCTTGGTGCAGATCATCTACGACGAGAACAGGGTGAGTCTGGAAACGATGGAAGTGCAACCTTGCGAGCGCGCCGTGTCGCCCTGGCCAGGGACGGGGAGCTGGGTAAGGGGTAGGTGTGGGATTCCCCTGGGTGAGACCTCTGGCATAGAGGCTGTGGGAGGTGGATAGATGTGAGGAGATGTGTGGATTGAGAGCAGATGTCTTCTGAAGAACCTGGGGGGGTTTCCTGTGATCAACTTCGATTTGAAGCACCGAGGAGGTGCTTCAGATCCCTGTCTGTTAAATGGCTTCTTCTATCCTTATCTCTGAGGGTGAACTTGGTTGAAAGCTGCCTCAGTGGATGGGCTTGGGTGGGGTGGGCTGCACGGTGATGCTCCAATAGTGCAGGCCAGCTGTAAGCAATCCTGGCTGCTTTTGAGTTCCCCGCCCCAGGCTGGAGCAGAAAGGATGCGGATGGAGCCATGGCTGGCTTTGTGGGTATTCGACGCTGCGAGTAGTGTCAGCAAAGGTCAGGCTGGAGTCCCTGGCTCTGCGTCTTTGCCATGACCACTCATTTGCTGTGCTCAGCCGTTGCCTGTAATAGCAGCTTGAGGAGATACGCGTTTCACTGTGCGCTTTGGAGCGACGCTGGGAAATGGGGCCCTTTGGTGGATAATCAAGCACATTCATTTCCATTTAGGTGTTGGATGAAAAGGATGATTCTGCATAAAAGGGAAACTACCAGGCACTAATTACTTTGAATTGCAAGGCCTGCGATTTCACTGGGAGCTGCAGAAATCCAGGTGCCCCACTCCTAAAAGGGGGTGGGGGGGGAAAAGGAAACGCATACCCTGCACTCCCAGGCAGCACCATTTTTTCCTTTTCCCATCTGCTTCTTTCCCTGAGCCATAGGAAGCCCAGTGCTGGCACTCTGCTCTGTGAGTGTGTGATGACCGAGGTCACTGTGTTTGAAGCATTAGCAAGCACTGGCTGGTGAGAGCTTCACAGGCACTGGGCTTTGGGGGCAGGTGCCAAGTGTTCCTCAAAGCTGTTCAGCCCTCTCAAGGGGTCTTGGCTATGCAGCTCATGTCTCCTCTGCTGGCAATTAGATTACAAAAAGGAAGAGGTCTCAAACATAAGGAAAAACCTCTTACTGTGAGGATGACAGAGCACTGGAGCAGGCTACCTGCAGAGGTTGTGGAGACTTCTCTGCAGATCTTCAAACCCCTCCTGAACACCATCCTGTGTCACCTGCTCTAGGTGAACCCACTGTAGTAGCAGGGCTGGACTAGATGTTCTCCAGAGGCCCCTTCCAGCCTCCACAATTCAGTGATTCTATAATGTTTATTCCCATTTCCTTGAGCTACACCTTTCCTTGGACATGGAGGGTAAGAAACAGTTGTTGGTGCTTGCTGAGGCAGGGAGACGTGATCTGCCATTGCATCCCCAATGGTCTGTGTCATAGCAGTCTCTGTTAGCTGGACTTGGCTCAGGGCTGATTGTTCTGCATGGTCATTTCTTGTCTCTGCCCACACCAGCAGCGTGGTTACTTCTTTCCTTCCCATTTCCCTGAGTCCCCCATTACCTTCTCCACAATTGATCTGATCTGCTCCTGAAGCCTGTGCAACGACTCTGTGCAGTCCTTCGGGTTTGGTGGCAAAGAACACAGTGAGCAAGCATGAAGTTCTACATTTGTCCTTGAAAGTGCACAGCCATAACACCTGGGACACTGTCACAGGCAGTACCCAGAGCTGGTGGCAGCCATTTGTCAGCGTGTCCAGTGTCATTCTGGGCTGTGCTGATCTTCAAAGCTAGGCTGCTGCTAGGAGTCTTTTGCTACTAACCTTTGTGGTAAGGTAGTCTTGTTCTAGGTGCTCAGCAAGAGAAAGTCATGTCTGACACCAGGTTTCTGCACAGTTTCAAACCTGACTGTCTGCAGGAACCCTGGTGTGGGCAAGTGATGATCCTTCCTCCATTCTTGTAAAGTCTCTTTGAGTGGTGTGTAAAGCAAGCTTATCTGTGGGTAGGAGACTCAAACCAAACCACCCTTCCCTTTTGCTTGATAAAAACCATGGCAGGCTGGAGGGAGGTTCCTCCTTTGAAGAAGACATGATCTATTCATGGACAACAGAGAGGTGATAGAGCCTTGCTGGCCGATTGTAATGTCTGAGGCCCTTTTCAGTACCAGAGCAGTGAGAGGCCGAGATGCAGGCTGCAAAGGGAAAGGGTGTGCTGAGGCTCCTGTAACAAAGGTGGGATGTTCAGTATGCAGTTGTCCCTGGCGTCCCTGGGCTCAGCTTTCACCTCTCACCTCCATCAGACACATTTTTGGGATGCCTTTCAGTGACAACTGCTCTTCCCTGGGGGCCAGGAGGAAAGCTGGAAGAGGAAAGGACATGGAAGCATCAGTTAGGATTGTGTGTGAAAAAGACTGGATCGTGGTTGGAGCTCAGGTTGCTTTGGTGGGGGGGGCTGATGGCAGCGCAGCCTCTGGGTGTGCCCAGCTGTAGTGAGGAGAGCCCCAGGCACCCTCGTGCTGACCTGTGGGTTCGCTGCAGCTTAACAGTTAATAGCAAGGTGAGTTGGTAGGTAGGAAGGGTCGTGAGCCAGATAGTGACACATGGATCTAGAGCAAGGAAGGGCACTGAACCAAATTTCAAGCCTTTCAACCTCTTCTGTGCTGTGGAAAAGCAGGGAAGTTAGATGCCTTGAGGTCTGCTCCCAGGAGAAGCAGCCGAGCCAGGGCTCCAACCTGCACACAAAGGGAAGAAAAGCCTGATTGACTCGCATGGCTCTGCTTGTGGCTCGCTTGAGGGAGGCAGCACGCTGTAAGAAATGCACATGAAAAGAGGGCATTCAGGCCTTGGGAAGAGGCGAGAGACCAAAGCACCCCAGAAGAGCTGGCAAAGCTCAACACGATCTTTAAAGGGCAATATTGTGGCAGGGGCAGGAAGCCAACACTTGTCCTGCTCCCAGAGCAGGTGGGAGGCAGCACACTTCGTGGAGGGGCTGTCGCCTGGCTCTGCTTTGGTTTTCCGTGAACCGCAGGTCTGTGCTTCCCCGAGGCCACGGCTGCTGCCGTGCCCGTTCCCACCGCTGCTGCCAGGCTGTGCCGGAGCCGCACACTGCGGGCAGTTATACCCCGAACAAAGGAGACGCCAAAAACGGTCCCTGGGAGAGAGGAGGTTACGTGAGGACAGAGCAGCTAGAAAGGCCGGAAAATCGAGTTAGCCAGGCGTTCTCTGACCTATTTTCCTTTCGGCGATAGCTGTGGCTTTGCAGGGGTGAATGGTTTCTAATTTTAGCTTATGGTTCATCAGGGAAGTCTGCATGGATTTGTTTTCTCACCGCTGCACTGGCTATGGATGAGGGCTTGGGATGCAGGTTGGCACTGGCCTCTCTCTGATTTTTCTCAGACTTCAGGCTCACTGATGCTAGGAGCCCATCATACTGCTTTTCCCTCTTGTGACCTACTTAACACATATGATTTGAGAAGTTCCTCAGCGCTGGAAAGGATAATTGTGGAAAACATGACCTGTAATCCCCTCTTGCTACACTCTGCTGGACAAATAATTGATTTCCAGGCAAAAAATTGTTGACTGTAGAGATTCTGCTGAGGAAAAGTGGAGAGAAACTGCTCCTGACTGTGGCAAAATCTGGCACTGCGAGGCTGTGGCTGTGTTTGGGAAGGGTTTAGGAGACTTGGATTATGGAGAAGCAGTTGGTATTCAAGATCTAGGTGCCTCCTGTCCTGGGTACATGCTTGGGGGGAGGGGAAGGGGTGTTGCGCTTTATCTTGCTCTCATGGATGAGCAGTGAATTTGCACCCAGAAGACTACCTTTTGGGAAATGTTTGTAGTATAACAGAAAAATAGGCATGGATCCAAGCCAAAATTCATCTGTGAGTGCAAACTCTGCCACTTTTGAAAGGATGGATGAGAATCAAAGTTAACATTTTGGGGACTATCCATAAACTAAACCAAGAATAAACAGTGGGAAGAATTTTCAGAAGCATCCGAGTCCTGTCTTCAAAAATGTTTTCAGTCCCTGAGGAGGCAGAACAGTGTTTGAAAACAGGGATGGGTGCTCCCATTGCCAAATTCATTCAGAAAGTGCAGTGGGGAGCTTGGAGGACCCATCCTGCTTCAGGGTGCCTGGGTGGGGATGGGGTGAGTTTGCCAGTCTCTGTCACCCGCTCTCCAGGAGCCAGGTGCTGGCAGAGTGGTGATAGAAATTTTGGTTGCTGCTAGAGGCTGACAGCATCATGAGCACTGGGAATCTCCTAAATTAAACCATGTGAGCCACGTTTAGTGTTTTCCCTTCAAAGGCAAGCTGATCCCTCTTGAGCTGAACAGGTTGCCCAAAGAAGTGATAGCTCCATCTCCAGCATCCCTGGAGATGGAGCAACCTGATCCTAGTTGAAGGTGTGGCTGCTTACTGTAGTAGGGGGTGGACTAGATGAGCTTTAAAGGTCCCTTCCAACCCAAAACATTCTATAGTCCTTACTGGTGTGGCACCTCTGAGGTGGGAGGTGTTTGGTACAGCATCTTTGTGGGGTTTAATTTACCTGTCTGGGATGAGTTACTGAAGTGAGAGAATTTAGCTTCCTTCCACCTCAATTCCCCGTAACCAGGGCAGATCATCTGTGTGTATTTTTAGCCATGGTTTTATTCCACTGGGCTGTTCCTGGGATTCCTTGCATCTATCTTCCCTTGAAATTGATGGAGCATACCTGGCCTCGGAGATGATGTGCTTTAAAAGGAAATCTTCAGATCCCTTTCTGAGCATGGAGAGGAGAGAGGGCAGCATTGCCCTTGCTCCTTCGTGTGTGCCTTTCCTGAAGTGCCAAACTGTGAGCTTTCCTTGTCATTGTGTCCTGGAGGAAGCTTACAGGTCAGGTTGGATGGGGCTTTGACTAGCCTGATCTAGTGGCAGATGTCCCTGCTCGTGGCAGAGAGATTGGAAGTATAGAATCATAGAATGGTAAGGTTGGAAGGGACCTCAAGGATCATCTAGTTCCAACCCCCTGCCATAGGCAGGGACACCTCCCACTAGTACAGGTCACTCAAGGCTTCATCCAACCTGGCCTTGAACACCTCCAGGGAGGGTGCAGCCACAACATCCCTGGGCAGCCTGTGCCAGTGCCTCACCACCCTCATTGTAAAGAACTTCCTCCTAACATCCAGTCTAAATCTCCCCTCTGCCAGTTCAAACCCATTGCCCCATGTCTTGTCATTGCAAGACCTTGTAAATAGTCCTTCCCCAACCTTCCTGTAGACCCCCTTCAGATACTGGAAGGCTACTATCAGGTCCCCTCGAAGCCTCCTCTTCTCCAACCCCAACTCTCTCAGTCTGTCCTCATAGGAGAGCTGCTCCAGTCCTCTGAGCAACTTCGTGGCCCTCCTCTGGACCTGCTCCAACACTTCCATGTCTTTCCTGTGCTGAAGGCTCCAGAATTGCACCCAGTACTCCAGGTGGGGTCTGACAAGAGCAGAGTAAAGTGGCAGAATCACCTCCCTTGCCCTGCTGTCCACACTGCTCTTGATGCAACCTCGGACTCGGTTGGCTGTCTGGGCTGCATGTGCACACTGCAGGCTCATGTTGAGCTTTTCATCAACCCAGACTCCAAGGTCAAGTAGATGATCTTTAAACCACATTGTGATTCCATGAAGCTGCACTGCAGCAGCCCTGACTTTGCCAGCTTCCCAGATTGACATGGTTGGGCAAACTCTCCTCCAAGTCCTCTCCATGCCCAAAGTCACATCGGTGACCATGCATGATCCATGTTTCTGCCTTCTCTTCTGACCACTGTGACAACGCACAACCTGCAAGTGCCCATCTCTGGCTCTGTGCAAGCCAGATCTGGGAGGCCGAAGGCTCAGCTAACTTGTCATGCATCAGAGCCAGGCAGGATTCCTGCTCGGAGACCAGCAGATAAAAAGCAGCCTCCATCCTTGTGTCAGAGCTGTCCCTGCAAACAAGCACGCGTCAGCTTTCCTCTCAAACACTGAGCTCATTTATGGGAGAGGGCACGTCAGGACACGGCGTGACTTCGCCCTCCACTGCCGTGCCGCATGCTGTGACCCACCGCAGTGTGGCGAGGGCTGGGACAAGTGCCCCGGTGTCGCCCCTGCAACGCCATGGGTGCCAACAGCTTGTGACCGCTTCAGACCGTTCCTGCCCCACTGTCAGCCCTCTGAAAAACTGTGTTTGATGCGGTGCAGGCAGTGGGAGCGGGCAGCAGCGGCTGTCTCGCTCTTGGGATTGAGTTGGTGAAATCAATAAGATTAAATTTTAATTCGTTTTCTGTCTCGGTGCTTGTTCCTTCAAAAGGGCAGAGCTATCTATCTCTAAATTCAGCATTATGCTGGAAAATTGGAATTCAAAGGGCTGTTTTGAACTTCTTCCACCCCCTGCTGCTGTTGTGTCTGTGCAGAGCGTGTTCCAAGCTATCCATTTACCCTCCTCAAATACCTTCATGAAGCATTAATGCCCCATCCATAAATAAGAGAATGAATAAATGAACACTTTTAGCATTGCAAAGGATAATCTCACCGTTAACCACTCAAAGGCACCGAGTGTGACTCAGATCCCACAGGGATTTTATGTCTGTATAACTCTGATTTTCTATGAACTCCTGATTTACATTAGAAAGGGAAGAATCAGGCCGGAGCTGGTGCAATAAATAAAACCTTATCAGTGAAACTGCTTTCGAGCATTAAATCTGCAGGGCTTGTTTTTCAAATTCTAGTTTATGTGCTAGCTGGGTGGGGGCATTTTGTATTTGACTGCTGAAAGGGTCAGGTTCATTTTGCCTTTTTTTTTTTTTTTCCTAGTAACTTCTGTTCTGGGGTTGCCTTATCTTAGCTTGGGCTTTCAAGTAGTCCTGAGGAAGAGTGGAAAGGTCAGGTCAGAAGCTGTGAACACTTCTGCGTGTGACAGCAATAGTTTCAAAATGATGAAATGGAAACGTTTAGTGTGAAGTCATTGAGAATCCTTTCGTTTTGTACTTGGATTTGAAGGAAACAGTTGGATTTTTAAAAATTGTCTTTCTCAAGTCGTCCTGATGTCTGATTTTTAGTGTGTGCTTTAGGTTCTGGAGTTTCCCAGTAGGTGTACTTACTTAGAAGCTTTGTGAATGACTAACCCAAACAAGATAATGCCATGTCCTGGGTTTTCAGGTCCAGGATATAAGGACAAAAAGTACAGGTCACCACTAAACTGTGCCCCTCAGCAGCACCATGTCTACATTTCGTTTAAATCTCTCTAGGGATGGTGGCTCCCTGGGCAGCCTGTTCCAGGGTTTGACAACCCTTTTGGGGAAGAAAATTTTCCTAATAGCCAGTGTAAACCTGCTGTGATGAGGGGATGGAGTGCAAGTGAGCTGAGCACAGAAACCAGCTGGAAAGGACTAGTCAAAGCCAGAGAGCAGTGAGCGACTAAAGTGAGTCTACTTGTCACACTCCACTCAGGATAGATGGGAGCTGGGATTAAGTCATCATTCCACTGTGACCCATTTCCTCAGCTTTCTTACTGCTTGGATTAGTCATTTGTAACCACCACTGTGTGCATCTCCTGCCTGAACCTCAGCAAGAGACGTCATCACCTCTGGTGCAGTGGAGTGATTGCCTAGGTGGGCAAGTGGGGAGCATGTAGGGTACCCACATCCCATGGGCACCCCTGGGGAGCATCAGGCCCTGTGCTGGCTCAGAGGAGCCTGTTGTATACCCCTGAGGCTGACCAATGCCCACTGGTGCTCAGGGACACTTGAGATCAAGGTGAGCACAGATTCTCAGGCTCTTGTGATGTGGTTGAGTTGGGAGCACTAGTGGTGACTGTCGTTGCCAGCTGTGGGAGCCCGGGAGGGAAGGGTGATGTTTTTCCTTCCCATGGCACCAGGGCTCATCACCTGCTTCGTGGGAAGGGCAGCAAATGACTGAGGTGGTTTGGGTCTCAGACAGAGGATGACTGAGAAAAAATTAGTACCTGCGGTTGCAAAAATTAAAACCTTTCCCCTTGAAACTAGCACTGCCAGGTCATGATTTGGTCCTGGCAAGTCTTGGCACAGGGGTAGAGCACTTAGATCCCCCCAGACTGTTTGCATTCTGCTTCACGTAGCAAGTGTCTGGCCTGAGGGTTTCCATAATTTCTGCTGACTTCAGCCAAGCTTCTCCTGAATTTTTTTTTAAACAAGGTCCAGCTCCAGCCTCCCTCTTTGCTGTGCTACTCTTGCAGCTCCATCTTGCCCCCGGGACCTCGTGCTGCTGGGACAGGAATTTTTCCCAGCACCGCCCTGTGCACAGCTCTCCTGCTGTTCTCCAAGAGTTTTGCTTATCTCTATGTGGGGACACGCCTGGTCCCAAATAGAAACCCTTCCACTCCCCATGGCTGCTGCCTGTGGGCTGCTATAAATAACCCCAGGAGCACAGTTCAGCTGCAGCAGCTTTGTGCTGCAGGGAGCCATGGCTGGAGCGAGTCCAAGAAAATGCCGGCTCCTAATTTCGGATCCGCTTTCTCAAAATAACTTCTGTGTTTCCTTCTCTGCCATTTTTAAACTTCACTTTAAGAAGAGCCCACGCAAAATCCCAGACTCTGCCTCCTCAGGTTTTGGATATTTCACTGCCTCATGGGGTCAGCTTGTCATCCCTGTGGGAGCTTGCGTGGCCGGGAAACTCTTCTCCTGCCCTCTTCTCCCTCCCAAGCTTATTTTAAGTATCCAAAGGAAAACCGAGGGGCTGGAGTTTGCTTTGGAAGCCAAACGCTTTTTAAGTGAGAATGGAGATTTTTATAGTCTGCAGGGAGGTTTCTGTTGTGATGAAGTTATCTTTAGCTCCAGGCTTGCTGGAGAAGCATGAGATGGGGTAAGAGCGTGACCTCCCCAACTGCGGTTTGCCTGCCCATGCTCTGCGATAGGGAGACAGAGGGAGATTTGTTGTGGGCAGCTGCTGCTGCCTGCCACATCTCTGGGTCCCTGTTGCATCTGTGGGCCCCATAGTGACACAGATCAGCGTTTGTGGTTCAACCACATTTCTTGAGACACCTTTATCCCTCTGAAAGTGGAAGACTAGTATATGATGGGCTTCCGAGTCATGCTTAAACACAGTCCAGAGGAGCTGCCTCCACCCTCAGAAGCGCCCTCTCTTGCCCAAACCCAGAGCTGTTCTAAGCAACTGATGGTAAAAGGGAGTAAAACTTAGCCTTGGGGCTTCAGTCCCTCTTTGGGCACCGCTGCTCTGAGCACTCCAACCTTATTTCAGTGGGGAAAAGGAGTCATGAGCTGCTTGCTGTGGAGCTGCAGAGGAATGTAAAACCAGTGGGCATCATCGCACATCTCACCAGAATTAGATGCAGAGTTTTGCTTTCCAGTACGTTTCCTTCTGTTAAATAATGGAGATTGCAGCCTTGGGGGTGGGTGTTATTCAGCAGACATAGGATGGACCCTCTGGTTTCCTTCTGCAGTGCCAATCACTAAACGTGCTCAGTATTGGAACTGAGTCCTAGGTGACTGTGCCTTCAGAAAGGAAGAGATTTAACAGAGCTTCAGCAAAGTTCCTGTGGCTGCAGAGAGACCTAAGGGCTGCCCTTGCGCTTGAACATTTTGGAGTTTGCCAAAGTTCTTTAGCCAGGCTTTTGGCTGGCTGAGTCCTCAGGCAGCAGCATGTCTCCCTGTGTCTGGCTGTCCTCCAAGATGAGCCCTAGCGTGGTGGGAACCTTCTGCTGTGTATAATATGTCTCCCCCTAACTGTGCTGCCAGCTCTCACCTCGGTCTGTGTGGCCTTTCAGACAGCTCATTATGGTTCTGCTATCATCTGATAAATGCAGCAAGGAGCATCAGCAATTACAGTGGGTGTCAAGTGTTAATTGGGCAGCTTTCAAGATAGAGGCATCTCTTTGTGTACCTACAAAGATATGATGTGCTCAGAATAGTTTCCCCTCCTGATCTTTCGTTCTGGAGATGTGTATATTACAGTTGGTTAATGCAAGACAAATTATGTCATTCTTCTTGATTCTCCACATGTTGTGCCGATGGTGATTTGCCTCTGGGTTGTCTCATTAAGTTGTCTAAACATGGCAAATGCAGCAGCTGAACACACTCAGCTTTTTCTCCAAGTAAATCTCATTGTACACAAGAGCCTGCAGCATCATCAGCTCCTCACGGTGCTGTCGCTGCTGCCAGGACATCTTCCACCAGTGGAATGGGTGCTGCTGGCTGCCTCCAACTGGGGATGCATTTATACCCACATTCACAGTGCCTACACTTAACTGGTTTGCTGATTTTAGTCCCAGGTATGCATCACCAGAACTCTAGGTAAGGTGATGCTCCCACTCACCAACTAGTAGTAGTGGGTGGGAGGATGCTTGGCAGCATCACCCTCTCAGCAGCAGATACAGGGTGTCTTGTAGCAGTTACAGTGACTGACACACACACACACAGAGAGAAAATATCAATTCCTGATTTTAATTAAGATCTGTTAAGTCTTCTTTGAGTCTTGTGTAACTGTTAAGGCTTGTTAAGCTTGATGGGTCTTTGGACCACCTGGTCTAGTAAAAGGTGTCTGTATCAGTGGCAGGATTGGAACTAGGTGATCTGAAAGATCCATTCCAACCCAAACTGTTCTGTGATTCCAAATGCCACAGTGCTGGTATTCTCCAAGGTCATCAGATTTTATACCTCATGGAGACCAAAATACTAATCTCCGGTGCAGTGAATCGGGAGCAAGCTGCAGGTTTCTGCCCTGTCCGTGCATGCCAGAGGGCTCCAGAGTGAGCTGAGCACCGGGGCCACCACTCCACCCATGGTCTTCCTACGATGGAGCAGGAATGTGACAGAGGTTATAATGGCAGAGCAGCATCTTGGGACAGACTCCAGGTGCATTTTGGGCGCTGCCACAGCATCACATAGCTACTGTGCTTCTCTGTGTGTGTATGTCCTTGCCTATGAGTTGCACAGTGATGGTGACAACTGTGAGTCCCAAGGTCTGCTGCACAGGAGTGCCACAGATGAACAGGCAGGGATACGTCCAGGCAGACCTCATGTGTGGGGAGCAGAGCAGGCATGCTTCGTGGTTATATCTCCATAGAATCCTTGAAGTAGTTTCTGAATTGCCAAAACCAGGCTTTGTGTCCTCCCAAGTGTGCTGTAGTAGAGGATCTGGCAAGGTGCCCCAATTGCCCTGTTGCAGTGAGGCACCCACATGGCCTCTGCAGCCAGGCTGGGGCTGCTTTGCTGGGGCCTGGTGCTGGGCTGCAGACAGGGTGACTCATGCAGCTGCTCTGGGGCCAGCTCTGCAGAAGTGCAGGTTGGCAGATCAGATGCTGTGTGGGTGTGCAAAGCCCTGGCCAGGAACTTGCACTAGTACTACCTGCATTGATGCTTCCAAGGGGGCAGTAGGGGGTTGGGTGAAGCTCTTGGTGGGTGGACACAGGGCAAGCTGTCAGGGCAGTGTGCCAGCTTTGGTGAGACATCCCATATGCTGAGACCCCAGGAAACTCATCCTGCTGTGAGCTGGCATATAGTTGAGAGATGCCAGGTGCTGGGGAGCAGTGTAAGGCAGAGTCCTGGAGCTGAAATTCCTTCCCTGCCCTGGGAAGGCCTCAGGGTTTTCCAAAACCCCACTAGCTTTGCTGGGAAAGCCCAGAACCTGACTCCCTCCAGCACCCCAGTTCTGGGGCCCAGCTCCCATCCTGCAGCTCCAGTTTAGCTCTGTTGCTTTAAAAAAAAGGGTTTCCCTTTCTCTTTACACCTCTGTCACCCTGTGCTTAAATCCTGAGGAAGCTTAACTGCCCACTGCTTTTTCACCCCTACTTTAGGCAGCTGTGATTTTCTCTCCCTAACTATCCTAAAACAGCTAGAACTATCTGTTTTATTGAACAAACATCTCTGAAAATCCATCTCCTGCTATTCCTTGCTGCCAGGTATTTGACTGTATCAGCTCAGCCCTATGGCTTTTGGGCAGCGTGAAGCGATCTGGATTTATTGGACTGTCAGCAACCCCCCACCAAAAGCCTGGCTTTGGGAGGAAGGGTTGTTTACTGAAAATGTCATCTTTTATTTAGAGTCCTGCTGCAACCAACCCAGGGCTTATTTTCAGGCCCGTTTAATTAGCAGCCACCACACAGCCCCTGACACGTGGTCCTGGGTGGGATTTTTTTCTCTAATAAACACTAGGTAGCTTGGCTGGGGTGGGAGGGCACAGAGAAGGACTCCTCTGTGGCAGGGAGGGGAGGGAAGTGAGAGCAAGATGAGGAGCCAAGAGCAGCTCAGCTCTGATGATCACATGCTTGTGCAGCGATGAATCCTAGGCAGGACATCTGTGCGTGCGTGCCAGCGCGCCTGCCCGCCTCGCACCGCCGCGGGGACGGCTCTGAACCCCCCGCCTGGCACCCAGAGGGGCTGGGGGTTCAGATCGCCACCTGGGCATTACTGGGAAGCTTTAGTGTGGTGATAACTCGAGTGCTGGAGCCTTTCAGCCATGTGGAGGTAACGGGTATGATCCCTCTGGCTGGCATCCAAAGGGACGGGAGATGCAGGTCACTTCCCCAGGCAGAGCTCGGATGCAGTGGTAACTCCTGGTAGCTCCAGTGTGGGACCCTTTGGCCATGGAGCTTCCCTGCAGGTCCAGAGGCCGAACTGAATCTTTCCACCCACTTTCAGGCAGGGGTGGGGTTTACAGCAGCACTGCAGAGGTCTGGGAAGGGGTTTTAGCACAGGAGGAGAGCTGGAGCAGGGGACTGCAAGTGTAAGTGATGGCAGAAATAAATTTTCTTCTCCCCCCCCACCCGCTTTTTTTCCTGCAGAAGAAGGCAGAGGCTGCCCACCGGATCCTGGAAGGACTGGGGCCTCAGGTGGAGCTGGTGAGTGTTACTGCTGCCTGGGGGGAGCATGAGATGGGATGGATTTGGAGAGGTGCCGGGTGGTGAGCACAGCAGCCTTCTGTGTGTGTATGAGCTGTCGGGGGGAAATGTGCTGCTGGCCTGGACCTCTTGATGGAAGGGCTCTTCTGCAGGAAGCTGAGGTGGCTGAGATGAGGACTGAAACCCAGACAGACATACTCAGCTATTTCCAGAGAACTTTAACCCTTAAGCTCCTTTCTGCACTAGAGTTGAGGAGTGAAGGGGCTGCACACACACTGTCTCTGCTCAGGGTGCTAATGGCTTCATCTGCTGATGTCAGGCACCACACCAGCCTCCTGGTGCTGTGTGGGTGGGAGGGATGGGTGCTAGGACAGCAGCTGAAAATGGAGGAGAGTGCTGGAGGGTGTTCTGTAAACACAACCCGGTCACAGCTGCTGTGACCTGCACGTATCAGGACTCGCATCCTCCTTCTGTCTCCTTCATGCACAAGGATGCCGAGAAAAACAACTTATTACAAGTTGTCAGTCTGGGGCTGCCCCCATCCAGCTGTTAGTCAGTTGCTGGAGGGGTGGCTGAAAGCAGCCCCTGAGGGCCTGAGTTCTGGAGAAGGGGCGCTGGGGAGGGGTACATCTGCAGCCCTGCTACTGGCAGGATCAGAGCGGATAGATGTGGCCTGTTGGAGCATCTCTTGCTTCGTACCAGCCATGGGGTGCAGTGAAGTAAACTGTTCCTGCAAGGTAGCAAGTCACAGTCCTGTAATTTGCACTTGCCTTCTGGAGGTGGTACCAGCCATTGTCTTCCCCAGATGCACAAGGGAGAGGTCACAGGGTAGCTGCTGCTCAGTGCTACGTGTCAAACCCACTTCCTTCTTTGAGGAGGCAGCACTCATTATTTTTTCTTTGAGTCACCAAGGTCAAAGCCTTTGCTCCCTTTCTGCTGTGAGGACTGGCAGTGCTTGGGCTTGGTGCTTCCTCATCCTAAAGATGTTGCTTTTTTTTTTTCATTTCTCCCCTTGCTTAACTTTTTTTTCCTCCTTTTAAAAAAAAAAAAAAGGTAAAAAGTGGATGCTTTGTCCCTGGGTGCTGATATTGCACAGGGAAGCTGTAGCAGAGCCCAGTGCAAACTGGAGGTTTAGGTTGGATATTAGGAAAAAGATCTTCTCCAAAATAGTTGTGAAGGCCTGGAACAGGCTGCCTCAGAGAAGTGATGGAGACACCAGCCTGGGAGGATTTAAAAGCTGTGTAGATGTGGTGCTGACATGGTTTAGTGGTGACCTAGTGCTGCTGGGTTAACAGCTGGACTTGATCATCTTGAAGGTCTTTTCTAACCAAAACAAATCTATTATTCTGTGGCCCTGACTTACTCCTCAGAGGGCAGGGGAACCTCTGCTGAGAGAACTCTGCTCTGCATGCGTCTCACAGCCTGTCTCAGCTGTCTGCCTGGAGAGACATTCTTCCTGTGCCCCAGCCCCCTCGCCATGCCAAGCAGAACAGCACCCAGGACCTGCCAGTGGTCTCTGAGATACAAGATGAATAGTCAGATCTTCTTCTGAGTTGGAGAGGAAGCAGCTTCAGGAAGGAGAGCAGCTCTTGCATGCTCTGCCCAGCTTGCATGCCAGCTCTGTGGTATCACACACAATGTGCACCAGCCCTGAAGCAGTTGTGACCCAGAGGTCTCTTGCAGGAGGTTTGGGCAGCCTGATGGTGATCCTGTGCAAAACCTCTGCAAAGAGTGGTGGTGGCTGTCACCCAAATGCGGGGGTCTTGGATTGCTGTCAGCTCTGCTTAGACTGATGTCACCTTGCTTTTGGTTGCTTGGGAAGCTCTGGTTTTGTTTGTGCAGCAGTGATGGTGATGGACATGCACCAGCTTGGTAGGAGGGCAACCTGCCAGGCGCCAATGGTGTGCAGTGGGAGGTCGCAGCAGAGAAGCTGGAGGTTACCACAGTGCTGGCAAATGGCAGCCACAAGCAGAGTGAGGTGGTGCTGAGGTCCTGGGTGCTGCTGACAGGACAGAGCTGGAGGCAGTGTCCCCAGCTTGTGCTGGCATTAGCAGATGGAGGGGCCATGGTGGAGCTCTGCCTTCTGTCTTGCTACCGGTAGATTACTCCAAGGGGTTTGTGTTAGAGCACAGAAGGAAGTCTCATCACCTGAGCACACTGATGTGCTGATTGAGGCTCCCTGTAGCTTGAGGTGGAAAGAAATGTTTGGAGAGTGATCAAGTATAGTGGAATAGGGATTTACCTGGAAGTTCTGGGTCGATGGCATGGGTTATCCATCTATTTACAAGCTGCTGGAAACTGACTCAGCTCTTGTAAGAAATTCTGATTCCTACCTTCAGGCTTTTAAATGAACTCCCTCTGAGCTTTGGGGCTTACAAACTTTTCACTGAAACTGGTGTCCTTGGGTTCTACATCTCAAGGAAGCAGCAGATGTTTGTTACGGGTTGATGACTTCTCACTGCTTTGATCTTACAGGATCTGACCCTGCACATTTTATCCTAGCTGTGTCATTTCTGTCCTGTCCTCTTCAGAGGACCCTTGGTTTTGTGCTCCTGGGGTTTTAAATATGCAGAACTGTCCCTTTGCCTGTTACTCCTTGGTGGTGTGCCTCTCTCCTGTCGCTGGGATTTTGGGTGACTCAGTACCTCTTCCCTGACCCTCACACCAGCCCCAGCAGAACACACTTGTGTGCCATGTGGTCACTCTTGTCTCCCCCCTGCCTGGTTCAGGCTCACCTCCAATGTGGAAACCTTCCCCTGCCCAGGGATCCCTGTGGTCTCCTTTAGTTGAGGAGGAGGTTGTGGTTCAGTGGGGAGGAGAACTTGGGTCAAATAGTGGGACTGTTTTAAAAATGCCCCTGTGTTTTCTGCAGGGAGAAGTGTCATTGAGATGTGTAGTCTGAACAACTTGCAGTGGCCAGCCAGCCACTGAGACCTTTCATTCTGTTTTATTTTCACAGAGTTTTCAGTAAATCCCAGGGTTTCCCAGTAGTAGCTTTGCAGTGCTGTTAGGTTTTTCTGAAATGTCACCCCCCAAAGAAATGCCTTACGTGTCCCTTATGCTGGAGAAACACCAAGTGTTTGGAACACACCACATTACCCATCTGACCTGTCAGCTTCACTCCTGCTTACTCATTGAGAAAGTTCTGTGCAGGTTGTGGATGGCTGTGAGGGAAGATGCTGTTTATCCTTTATGGGGACAGGCTGAAGAAGAAAAGGCTTCAGGGGAACACTATAGCAGCCTTCCAGTACCTGAAAAGGGCCTACAAGAAAGCTGGGGAAGGAATTTTTTTATTTTTTTTTTTTTTTTGTAAGAGGGTTTGCAGTAATAGGACAAGGGGCAATGGCTTTGATCTAGAAGAAGGGAGATATAGACTGGATATGAGGAAGAATTTCTTTACAGTGAGGGTGGTGAGGCACTGGAATGGCTTACCCAGAAAGGTTGTGGATGCCCCCTCCTTCGGAAGTGTTCAAGACCTTGAGCAACCTGGTCTAGTGGCAGGAGATTTGGAGCTAGGTGACTTTTTTAAACTCACTTCCAAACTAAACCATTCTGTGATTCTCCAGCCTTGTTCTGTTGAGTATTAACCCTCTAGTCTGTGAGATGTTCTGTCTGGGGTAGGAGGAACCTTTCTCCTGGGCTTACTCCACCATACTGAGGCTGTTGTGCAGACAGGAATCTCTTTTGAGATGTTGGTGTCATGTGGATCTTGGATTCGGGTCCCAGAGTTTCTTATTTCTGACTGTTGGAGCATTTCTTTTGAGGTGATGTGTTCCATTGCTTTTCTGGTAACACTGAGGTTTGCTAACTAAGAGTTTAAGTGCTATTTATAGCATAAGTAAGTGGTAGTGGAAAAGAATCAGCAGCCTTGTGTGAGCTGAGTGGCATCAGGGCGTCTGTGACATCCACCTGCACATGAGCATCTTCTAACCCAGGCACAAACAAAAGCATTTACTCCTCCCAGGAGGAAGGTCTCTGTGACTCACCACAGGCCAGCTTCTTTGCTTTGTTTTTTATGAGCACAGAGGGAGAAGAGGCACTTTTAGGTATTGGTACTTCCAGTTCCTGCAGTCCTCTTCCAAGAGGCAGTTGCTGGTCAAGGCCACCTAGCAGTTCCTCCAGTCAAGCCTCTCCAGGGTGAGTGTGGACGTGATGCTCCAAAGGCACAGCTTGATTTGTTCTCTGCCGAGCTACGTGATGAGACGGATGTCTGAGTTCTCCTGAGCTTCCCGAGCGTGAAGTGCACAGCCAGCTCGGAGCCTGCAGTCAGACCAGCAGATCTGGGAGGATTCACGATTCAAGTATCCCTGGGGATAGGGGTGCTGCTGAGAATGTACCTCCTCCTGGGGGACCTGCTTGCCCCCTCTCTTCTGCCCTGGCTTTGCCAGCACAAGGTGGCTGGGTGTCTCCTGGCAGACTTTGTCCTGCCATCCCCTCATAGGGCAACAAGATGGCCAAATGCTGCCAGCAACCTTGCAGCCCTGGCGGTTCACCTGCCTGCATCTGGCTGCCTGGGCTCCTCTGCATGCCTTTTCCATGTGGGGATTTCGTGTGCCGTCTCACCAAGAGGGACACGTCCAAGGGCAGCCAAGAAAAGAAGCTGATGACCTGCTGGTGTCAAGGTGCAGCAACAATGAGCAGAGGGAGCTACCCCCAGTCTCCTTTCTGTGCAGATCTCTGTGGCTGTCCCAGTGTGCTGCAGGGTAAGGGTGAGGCAGGATCTGGTTTTTGCAGGGCAATAAAGACAGGCTGGCTGTGTGGAAAAACAAGTTCCTGCACCAACCACCTGTGACAGGGATGGGGAAATACTGTGGGGGAGGTGAGAGTAACACCTTCAGCCTGAAGGAGGAAGAAACCCACCTGTGTCTGCAAGTTCTGTCATCTCCAGTGCCCACCAGGTTGATCAGGTGTCCAGGACATGTTTTTACTCTTTTCCTGTGTTTAATGTGAAATAAAACTGAGTGGGCCCAGAGTGTAGCCTCAACTGCTAGACCACAGTAGGAAGGTGAGCTGGTTTGCATGTAACTGTGGCCAGGATGCTGCCTTCATGTGGCACCTGACCATCACGTGTCCCCTGGTCTCTGTTTAGCCATGGATTTTAGATCACTCAGCTAATTTGGTGAAAGTTTGTGGATGAACTGCTTGAAAAATTGTGCAGTGTTTCAGTGGTTGAACAGGAGATGTGCTCATTAGGCACTGAGTTGCTGGCAATGGTTGGACCATGGCAAGCTTTTGATTAGCACAGTCTTGGACTCATTCACAGCAGCTTAGCCACTGACTGGAAAAGCACTGAAGGGCTTAATCCTGAGCACCCAGTGAGGCTGCTGAGGTGGACACAACTGGTGGCAGTTCCCAGATCATGACCTGAACTGTTACCTCAATGGGTGGGACTAAATGTGGTCTGGCACCTCTGGCTCGCTGAGGTGGGACCCTGTATTGTGGCAGGGTACATGGCCCTGTGGTTGGGGAAGAAGTAGCAAGGGCAGTGGCCAGGTGAAAGTGGTCAGGGATAGATACAGATCTGACTCCTGTCTGAGGGTCCTGGGTAGGTCCTTGCTGAGGATATGGGTGGCAGAGCAACTCCACGATGAGTGCTCGCAGCTGGTGCTGGAAACAGCTGCAGTCACACTGGGCTCTGCAAAGGACAACTCTGGGTAAAACACTTGTCCTATGGGAGCTCAGCAGCCCTCCTGAGGGATGGACAAGGGCGTCCTTCTGTGCATAGGTGCAGGAGGATCGTGATGACATGCTTGGAGGACAAACCCTCCCAGGGTGAAGACTTGTCCTGCCTGCAGCTGCCTGTGGTTCACTACCTGGCAGAGCTTGAACAGGCATTTGCCATGCAGACAAAACAATTTGCAGCACAGGGACTGTCTGCTGCAGCTCCCCAGGCCCCCCTTTCCCCTCACCCTCCTCTGTCCTGTGCTCAGGAGCAGTGGGTGCGTGAGGACCACACTCCCCGCCGGCGCTCTTTATGTGCCCTAAGTCACATAAGTGGGAGCCAGCTTGCCCGAGCACTGCCTACCCTCCCATGGGCTGAGCTGGGATGCACCAGCGCTCCAGCAGTTCTGCAGGGAGACAGCACCTTCCAGTATAGCCAAGGGGCAGGACTGGGGGCAGCTGAGGGGCATGGGGATGGGATGGCACAGCTGGGGCAGATGGCAACCTGCACTGAGGCGGGAGTGCTTCTGATGGGTTTAAGTTTCTAAATGTCAGACCCTACCATTTATGCCTTCATTTTTCTTATTTATTTCAGCCATTATACAACCAGCCTTCAGACACCAGGCAATACCATGAAAACATTAAAATGTAAGTATGAGGCAATAAAGGCTGCTTTAAATGTCAGGTTGGGCATTAGGCTGGAGTGGGAGGGATGCAAGCTTGCTCCCAGACCCCCATTAAAGCTGCTGAGAAGTCGTGAGCATCCTCTTAGAGCTGGCATTCCACTGCTCTGGGTGCCTGAAGCACAAACCAGCTCTAGGAGCATCTCCAGGAACACAGCAGTTGGGAGCTATAGCTTCAAATGGATGCTGGTGGTGCTGTTGGATCATCTTTTTGGGATGATGGGTGTGGGTCCTGGCTGGTCCCTTGTCATTTTCTCAGAGAGCGCTCACCTTGGGTGCTTTCTTCTGTGCTTCACCAATACTCAGGTATAAAATCAGCTGCCTCTCTGTGTTTGCATGCGAGACAGATGAGGTAAAATGAAAAGTTGCAATTACAATTAGGTTTTCATGAAGCACCTCTTGAATGTCTGATAACAACTGGTTACTTCAAAGATACTTAGGGAGGCTTGGCAATCATCTAATTTGACTTATCACCTCAATGCACCATTTAATCATCAGCCTGCATTTAATAACCACAGTGACTTCCTGAGCAGAGAAGAAGTGTGGCAGATAACACGAACAGTGATAATTGTGATTATCGTTGGAAATTTCAATAGTCAGAGCAGATCTGAAACTTTTATCTGCCTTGAATGAACTGCTGATTGCTCCGAGCTGCCTGCAGCTTGTCTGTTTTGATCTGGACTCTGTCAGATGGTGATAATCATCTTTAATAATCTATTAACGAAAGTTAATAATCTTGTGCTTTTTGGCGGTGTATTAATTGATGCCAGGGGGATTATAGGGAAAGAGTTAATTTACCTCTGCTGCAGGAGAGCATGGTGGGTGCTGGTGATGTTTAAGTTCTCTCCTGTCCCTAAGGGCTGTGGGGAGGAGGAAGGTTTGATGATGTGACTTCACTGCTCGCAGCCTCAGTTCCTGCTCCACCCCAGGCTTCCTGTGTTGTGTGGGTGATGCACTTACTGTAAAACCTCCAGACTCCAGTGTTGCCCTGAGCTCTTCAGTTCCCTCAGGGATCCATGGGTCCCTGGGCAGCCTCACTGCCAACACTAGACGCTGGCACCTGAAATGCAAGGTTGTGTTCTGGTGTTTGGTATTGGATTGGGTGGTGCTGTGGAGAAACTCAAAGTGCTACTGTGCTGCACACCTCTGGAGCAGGGGAGTATCCTCACTTGGGGGTGGATGGGCAGGACAAGCAGTGGGAAGTGATGACTTTTCCTGCAGCTGAGACATCCCCAGAGCTTTTGTGCTGCCAGCTGCTTCCTTTATGCTGTGTGTTGGTGATGCTTTTGCTCCTGGTTGTTCAAGCTTGACAGACATTGGTGCAAGTCTTGGGAAAGGAGGGCCCAGGATTTTGACCTAGGGGTGCTGTGGCCTGTGTCTCCTGGCATTTCAGCCCTCTGGCCGTTGTCCTCGTTGGATGTACTGTCTGCCAGGGTATATCTGAGGAGCAGGCAGATCCGTGCCCTCCACGTTTGCTGCCTCCCCAAGCCCACAGCTTGCTGCAAAGATACAAAGAAGCAAGCACAACCAGAACTACCTCCTCCAGTTCACTGGTTCAACACAGGACTGAAGCAGGTGACAATTACACCCTTGGGCAAGGCGATGATGGTTGGTAGAGGGTGTGAGCTCCCTCTCTGCTTGCAGCCCCCTCCCTTTTGGAAGTATCTGTTTTGCTGTCAGTTGCTGATGGCTGATAATCCACCCTGTACAGCGTCAGGTGCTGGCCCAAGGACGTGCTCTCTGTGTTGCTAGTTGTGTCTTATCCCTGCTATTGATGACGTGTGACAGTCACCATCTCACAAGGTCCCTTGACCCCTACTCTTCTCTTGAAGGGCTCCATGGCTTTCACAAGCTAAGTGCTGAAGGTGGCACTCACAGGCTGATGCCCAGTTATGTCCTTAAAGAAAGAGTTAAAAGTAGATCCAGATACTTCACCCACTCTGCTTTCCCCTGCCAATATTTGTGGGTTTGTGATCACATTTTCCTGTAATTTAAACAATTTCCTGTCCTTGGTTGCTGCCCAAAGGATGGATGCAAGTGAGAGGGAACTGACTGCGCAGGTCAGGAGTGAAACCAGTGAAGCCCCATCAAACCAGCTTTCCTTGCCAGCAGAGCAGATGCTCCTCTTCATCCCTTCCCTTCTAGGCATCTGTAGGGTTGTCCCAACCCTCTCATGTGGCTGTAGTGGTGGTGGTGACAGACTGAGGAGAGGTTGGAGCAGGCAGACTTGGGGTTAATGTTCTCTGTGATTAGTGCTGCAAAAGTATGGGAAGGAAACCACAGGTTCTGATGAAAAGCCTCCGTCTCCTCCTTCCAGAAGGCTCACAATTAACTGCCTTCAGCTGGTGATTGATGCCAACCAAGTCCATTTATGGATGTAGGTCAGCAAAAGGCCCTTGAGCAATCTGGGCTCCAGATGTTGGCTGCTTTTGACCCATGGGCCTGTCTCAGAGGTCCTAGGGTCTGAACTGCACTTTGCTACTTGTTGATGGATGCACTGAGAAATTGCTGTGCCCTGTTCTCCTATCTCTTGTGTCCCTGGTGCATATTGAAGGACATTTGAATGCTTGGAAGGCAGATAGAAACCAAAGATTTCAGTGATTTATCCAGACAAATAATTGAGGATACTTTTGACCAAGAGGAAAAGGTATTCAGCTTCTCCATTTTGACCAAGTGAAGGTTGGATGTCCAGTCCTACCTACAATTTCTTCACAGGCTGCATATGAAGACATTTTTCATTCGTTCTTTTTGTACGTTTGTGCCTTGCTACTCTAGAAAAGCAACTTCTACTCCATAGCCTGGAGGTGGCTGTTTTGGTTAGTGCTGGGAGACATCTGCACTAGAGCACCAGAAGGACAACTGCCAGGACACCACAGGTTATATTCTGTCGAGGTGTAATTGGATGCAGATTCTTCTGAACAGTGTTACCCTATGCAGATGTAGCCATGATGAAAAAGCCTTTTGGCAGGTTGCTGAGGAATCATCCCATTGTGATTCTGTCCATGGAACTCAGCTGCACACTGGCTCTATTGGGCTAAATATGAACTACTCCCACGTGAAGCTGGTTGGGAGTCCCAAAGCTGAGCACAGAGGGATGGCCAGGCTGTTACTACTCACAAAGGCTTTTTTTTTTTTTTTTTTCCCCCTGTTTCTTTTTGTAACCATCTCCTAGGCTGGATTTTTTTCTCAGCAGAATGTTTGCATGTGTTAGCAGGGAGGCATTTGAGTATCACAAAGCAAGGGTTCCTCGATTTCTCTACAGCAATACTCTCCGCCTTGTGACATGAGTTTGATTCTTCCTGCTTGTTTGCTTTGCTTTTTGGTGGGGATGAGTCACTTGTGCTGGTAGAGCTGACTGGGGAGTCAAGGGGAAGAATTTCTCTTCTTACTAAAATGCTACCGGTCCCTCATTTTCACAGAGGTTTATGGCCTGTCTCCTATTCAGTACAGTTAAAATTAATTTCATGCCCCAGTTCATTCCAGTGTTCACAGCTTCAAAAGCTTTTAAGTCCTATTTAGCTGCCTGGCTGTGCTCTGTTGCCCGTCTGCTTGGGTCCCTTTGGTTCACCTGCGAGCGTAGGCTTCGAGCAGACACAGTTAATTTTGTATGCTACATCTGCCGCCTGAGCTGGGGCACCCTTGAGTGCTTTGTGCCAGAGACTTGACCTACCTTTGATGGAGCCATGTCCTTCTTGTTTGAAATACCTGCTCTGGTGGAAGGAAGGGCTCTGCCACTCTCATCAGGAAAGAAGAGAGCAAGACAACATTTAGAGCCCTTTTTGTCATTGCCCCCGTAGCTGGTTTGGCTCTTGGTGGTTTTCAAGGTGTGAACTTCTTGGCTTTGCAACGGACTGCCACATCCCTTCAGGATGGGTTACAGCGCCAAGCACAGCTGGAGGCCGCTTGAACAATTTGGCATCAACAGAGGAGGTCCCATAGGCCCTTAGATTTTGCTGGAATAGAGCAGCAAACACAGGACACTTGCTTGTGCACCACCTAAGCACCAGTGCATCTGGTTTGGGTCTCCTGTTTCAGTGTTTTGCCAGCTGGACATCCAAAGATGGGAGCTGCTCTTCCTACCTGGCCATGAAAGTGATTTTGGGCATTCTCCAGACCCCTGGCACCAGAGACATTAACCTTCCTTCCTCGCCATGTTTGAAGAATGACAAGATGTTGTTCACGTGAGCAGGATCAGTTACTTACCGTCTACCTGGAGAGAGAGATTCTCCAAAGGGGCCTTCATCTCTACATCAGGAGATTCCTGCTCGGCGAGCCGTGAAAAACAATCTGGTAGGACTCTCCTCCCCTCTTTCCTGAAACCCGTCATCTTCAAATCATAGTCGGTGGGATTTGTGTTTGAAAGCCTGCATGTGAACCTCTGAGCCTTGAAACAGCAACCAAAAGGGAAACTGAAAAGCCCAGGGTAAGTAAGTGCGAGGGGCTGTATGCAGGCTTTGCCTTAAACCTGCCCATTGAGAGCTGCTCCTTGCTTTTACCCTGAAATTCAGAAATGCTGGGCTGAAATCAGGCTGCATCCCCTTGAGGTGCTTGGAGAGGCGTCAGAGAATTAGGGTCTGAGTGTCCAGTTAAAGCAGATCAAGAGCTTGGTGTGATTCTGGTGTTCTTGTGTGTGCAGATCCACTCTGTGTTCTTGGTATCTGCACATCTGGAGTGCTGTGTGCAGCTGATAGCTCTTTTTTGGGGGGAGGGGTGTGGGGGGGGTGGGAGTTCGCCTTTGCAGAATTAAAATCTGAAGTCAGGATTTTTCAGAGAGGTTTAGGGGCTTCTGAACATCTTTTTCTTTCCCAAATGCCCTCCCCTCCCCCCCCTTTCTCCCAAAAGAACTGAAGAGCTTTCTTCTGAAAACCTAACAACTGCAGCTTTCCAAATCACTTGTCACTTTGGAAAATTTAAGTCATCTTTTCATTATTGGCTGTTTAGCGGCTTTAGTAGCACTAGATTGCCTCTAAATTCGTAGCTGAAGCCTGACATGTAACACAAATGCTCTTCCAAACCCTGTCATTACTAATGCATTCTCTTTCAGCTCTTTTTATTAGTGCCTGTAGACATTTTTCTCATTAGAAATTCACCTAGCAGCTCCCTGCTCATCCCATTCAAGGTTTCTCATCTCTTTTATTCTCTGTTGGCATGCACTGGGGCAAAGGTATTACCTTGTGATGAATTACTGAATGATGAAGACACACACTGCAACCTTCTGCTGCTTTCTCTTGCCAGTGGGAAGCCAAGTACTGATTTTTGGGTGGACTGTCTTGCAACATTTGGGCTTGCAATGTCAGTTTGGCTTCAAGGGAAGGCAAAAGAATCAGGCAGGTGTCTGGCTGATGGCCAGAAGTGCTTCTGCACTTGCACTTGATAGATTCATAGACGACCAGGTTGGAAGGGACCTCCAGGATGATCTGGTCTGACCTTTCTTGGCAAAAGCACAGTCTAGACAAGATGACCCAGCACGTCTTGTCCATTGTACCCATGACCTGTTGTCTCTTCTGTGTGACTCCTTGTCAAAAGAGCATCTCCATTTTCATTGTAGCCACTCTTTAAATACTGGAACATAATTATAAGGTCTCCCCTGAGACTTCTTTTATCAAGACTCAACAAAACAAGTTCTCTCAACCTTTCCTCACACAGCAGCTTCTCAGTCCCTGAATCCTTGTAGACCTTCTCTGAATCCTCTTTGTTTTGTTGTTTTGGTTTTCAGTTGTGGGGGTTTTTTTTGTTTGTTTTTGGTTTTGTGGGTTTTTTTCTTCCTCCTTCAATAGCATGGACTAAAACTGAACACCATATTCCAGGTGTGGCCTGACGTGCTACATGAGATAATGACTTCTGTATCTCTGCTGCTGATGCCCTTAGTGACTCACTTTGGTCCCCAACTTGTAGGTGCTAAAAGGAAAGAGCAAGAATTCCCCATGCGGTGTGAAGAACTGTGGTTGTGGCTGTAACTGCTGCTCAAGCAAGTCACTTGAGCATCTCAGTGGGAACATCTTCACCAGATGTCCTCCACTGAACAAGCTGTGCTGGGGGTCTGGCCAGGACAAGGTCCAATAACAAGGCATCTTCTCCTTGGATCACAAGCATCCTGCTGGCCTCAGTGTGTGAATTAACATTGCAAACTTTTTCATGGATTTTAGTTACGACTTTGGATCTCTAAAGCTCAATGTATTGAACCTGCAAAGGATGTGATATGAGAAGCAAGAAGACCTTAGTGGCTTCTTTCTCCTGAGCGTTGTTTCTGAGCACAAACACAGCCTGACTGCACATCCAGAGTTAACAAACCTCTGCCACTGCATTCCTGGGGGCACTGACGGTGCTGGGAGTTTAATCCGTTCCAGTGCTCAAAGACTCTGGGGTCAATTAACTAAAGATCTGCTTCACTTTTCTTCCCCAGGAAAGACTTCTGTATATTGCAAGCCAAGTGCTCCCAACAGCTGGCTATCCAGGAATGTGCTCTGCATCGGGGTCAGTAGGTTACTGTGTATTCCCAGCTGGAGCTCTGTGCTGTGGACATTTCAGAGCAAGGACATGAATGAGCGTGGTGACCCTATGAGCCGGATAACCTGCTCCCTGCCCTCTCTGCAGAGCAGCAGGGAGTTGGTGACTGTCCAGAGCCGTGGGTTGGAATCCTGGCACTAGGAGCAGGCATACCTGTGGGGACACTACAAGAAGGACAATGGGAATGTCCAAAGAAGGGCAATGAAGCTGTTGAAGGGCCTGGAGCATCTCTTAAGAGGAGTGGCTAAAGGAACAGGGATTGTTTAGCCTGGAGGAAAGGAGGCTGAGGGGAGACCTCATTGCTCTCTACAACTCCCTGAAAGAAGGGTGGAGTAAGGGAGGTTTGTTCAACCAAGGAACAAGGGATATGACAAGAGGAAATGGCGTCAGGTTGCACAAAGGGAAGTTTAGATTAAACATTAGGAAGAATTGCTTTACTGAAAGGGTTATCAGGTGTCCAACTTGTCCAGGACAGTGGTGGAGTCTTCATTCCTGGAAGTATTTAAGAGTCGTGTACATGTAATGCTTAGGGATGTGGTTTAGTCAATGACTTGTCAGTGTTAGGTTAGTGATTGGACTCTGTGATCTTAAAGGTCTTTTCCAATCTAGGCATTCTGTGATTCTGTACCATCCCAGTTGCTGGTTTCACCTTGGAGCATTCTTGCTGTGCTCCTCAGGTCTCGAGTCTCGCTGGCAGCAGTTTGGTCGGAGTTGCCAGGAGGCTCCAGCCCTCACCTGCGTGTTTGGTCTCGCTGTACAATGGCTTTACCAGCTGCTCTCTGCCTCCTTCCCATGGCTCTCTGCAGACCTGAGCCCTGCTTTGTTTGCTGTGGCTGTTTGATGAAAGACGCTCCTGTGTAATTAAATACCCCTGATTAGTTTTGATCAAATAGCGAACTTCCTTTCATCTCCTTTTGTGCCGGCAGAAGGTCTCTGTGGGCAGGCTTGGCCAGGTGTGCTGCAGTGCATCGGCTCTTTGTGTCCTTGGGATCTTATCCCAGGGTTTTGGCAGTGTCCACACGTGTGTGCGCAGCGGCAGCGACATGCAGGCGCGCAGCGCAGCCTCCGCAGGGAGCGTCGCCAAGTCACTCACCTGGGCCTGGGCCAAGTAACTCAAGCCAGAGGTACAGGTTCTCTCCTTGACTGGCTCCATTGTGAAAGCCACAGAACAACAACCGCCTTGTGCCAAGCTAGTTAAGGTGGAAGTGGCTGCTCCCACAGGGCTCCCTTTGCTTTGCTCAGGGCAGGAGATGTGTTCACTTGGTGGTTTGGAGCCTGGCTCTCAGAACCATGCTCAGGTGTGGGGCTCACCAGATAGGTCAGTGGGACTGTGGGATGAGGATGGGTTCTGCAAGGAAGAAAAAGCTCTTGCAGAGTCACACCCAGCGTTATGGATAGTATTTGAATCCCGCTGGTGGCAGGTGACTGTCAAATACTGAGTTTTGAGTTTGGAGTCTGTTTCCTCCTCCTTCCTGCCAGTGCTTGTGGGCAACTGTTGGGCACTGGTGGGGCTTTCCCAGGCTTCCCACCTGGATCATGCTCTATTTTAGTCTGGTACTCAAGGTACTGGGGCTGTCAGTGCACTTCTTCAGTTGATACCTTGGCCTGAAAACAGAGGACCTGCTGCTGCTGAGAGCCTCTGCCACCCTGGACTGCAACCAAATGGGCCTCTGGTGTGGGAAAAGCTTGACTCACCCACAGCCTCACAGCCTCAGCAGCAGGCTCGACCTGCCTTTGGCCCTTGTGGATAATGGAAGGATATCATCGCTAGGTTAGTTCACCAGCAACAAGGACAGAAATCCTTGAGATGTTTGCAGAGCAGTTGAGAGGATAAAAGCTCTGGGGTCCCAGCACAAGGCTGCAGTTCTCCAAGAGTGGCTGAGAGTCCCTGTTTTGGGGACTGCCTGGAGGTGGCTCTGTGCCTGGGGTTTGCAAGAGCTCACAAGGTCATTGTCTTTCTGAAGAAGGCTGTGGTGGTTGTGCCCCCAACACTGACTGCTCCCCCNGCTTTTGGCATGGAGAAGGTTACTGGATGTGGTGTCATTGCCTTGGAAAAGAGCCACCTTCAGAGGGAAGCATTAGACTGAGGCCACACTGCAGTAAGCGAGTGGGAAATGTGTATTGACCATGTGCTGGGGAAGCTGCATGGAGCTGGAAGCTCACTATTGAGGTCTTTCCCCTAAGGTACCCGAGGGAGCTGTGGAGCCCACATCTGCTGGGAGGGCAGAAATGCAGATGGTCTCCAGCAGTGATTAGATAAATTGTTGACCACAGGGATGGGGAGATGCCATCTGGCAGCCCCCAAACGCCAGCTCAACAGACGCTGGGCAAGCTGTGTGTCTCACTGAGTCCATCCCAGCCTGCCTCTGCCCATGGCTGAGGTCAAGGACAGGCCAGGGAACTCTCCTGTCCTCCCCACCCAGCGTGGCGTGTGATGAGCCATCCCAGCAGTACTTAAAACTGTCCACAAGAGTCACTGTTGCCTTATCTAAGGAGCCCCCGTTCCCTCTGCCCATGAGCTGCCTGATTTTTCGGCGTTTGGACTTGATGATCCTAGAGGTCTTTACAACCTTAGTGATTCTGTGACGAGTCTTCACCCCATGGAAGCTGCGGGGCTCAGGTCTCTGTTCCTGACACTGCTCTTGTGCCCCAGCAGACCACAGGCAGGGAGCTACAAAGATTCAGGCTGTGAGGAGAATAGTGAAGGAAAGTTGGCATGTTACAAGGGCAACCTTCCCCGTGTGCTGCTCCAGGCTGGTGCTTTCTGTGCAGGGCTCCCAGCAGACAGCCTTCACCTTCCTTGCCAGCCTGTGCTGCAGCGGTTGTGCTTGGCTCCGTGATGTGCCCAGGGAGCACAGCGTGTGCTTCAGAGACGCGTGGCCCGAATTAACCTCGCTGCAAATGGTTTCTAAGTAACAGCAGAACACGTAGCAAGATAAACTGTGAAGCCTATTTATATTTACCAAGATTGTATTAACCTTTGAAAGGTTGACCTTATGCAAAGAAAAAACAAAACCAAAAAACAACAACAAACCAAAAGCTAAAGTGACAAAAACATTTAAATGGGCACGAGGAGGTTTATTGTTGTTTTTAATCCTTTCACTCTGATTGCTTCAGCCTTGGCGGTGGTAAACACAGAGCAGCTTTCAAGGCATTCCTGATTTTTGCAGCTGCTGAGCTATTTAGTCTTTGCCTGTATTAGCACTTTCAAGGTCAGCCGTGATGCAAAACTCAAGGCGACCCATCAGCTGCGTAAGTGCTGCTAATTCTCATCACTTACTCTGCTGATGACTTGTGCAGCAGATCCACCAGCAGTGTGTTGAAGCCCAAATTTGTGCCTGAATGTCACCCAGGCTGGGCAGGAGAGGGAAGGGGTTGATTTAGCTACACTGGCCCCGTGGGACAATCCCTGACCTCTTGCTGGGGGTCACCCCACACATGATCATCATTAGCATCACCCCAGTGGTCTCCCAGTGGTAGTTTCCATCAGAAATGAATTTAAGCTTGAGTTTTAGACTGGGTACTAGAATGAAATTCTTTACAGGGAGGGGGTTAAGGCACTGGAACAGACTGCCTAGGGAAGTTGTGGATAACCCTTCCCTAGAGGTGTTCCAGGCCAGATTGGATGAAACCTTGAGCAACCTGACCTAATGGACAGCAGACGTCCCCGCAGCTCGGTGCCTCAGTTTCCCTGATCTTTATAGGCAAGTGGAAGCTGTCTGCACAGCGGCGAGCAGCAAGGTTTAGCTCAGCCTGTTGCCTGTGACTCTCTTTGAGGCTCCTCAGTGGATGCACCACTCAGAAACAAAAGCAATTGTGTGTGATCCAACCAGGAGAAACCTTGGAAGAATGTTTACTAATACATCTAATGAGTCCACCTCTACTCTCTGCAGTGCAGTCCAGAACTGCAGCCTGTCCTTTGTAAACATCCCATCAGAAAAGAGCAAAGGCAGAAAGTGCCCCACACATGCATTTGTTAGATGTTTTCCTCCCCAGTGATCACCAACTTTGATTTCTGAAATGGAATCAAAGGATGTCTCTTGCCACTGAAACCCTCACTCAGAAAACCTTTGTGGATCCAAGTGTCTGCTCTGCAGGAGCTGTCAGCTCCATCACTTGGATGTGCCTTCTACCAAGGCTGAGGCTGCCTAGAATTGGAATGCATGGCAATTTGGGGCTGTATGGCTAAAACTGGGGATGCTGGAGTCTGTTCCCAACCAGTAGCTGGTATTTTCTGCTTGTAGGACAAGTTCCAGTGCTGCTTGCTGGTTGCTGCCTTGGAAATCAAGGTCTGTTTTTGCACCAAAGTGTTCAGGGCAAAGTCAAAGGGACTAAAGATGTCATGCAGCTCAGGCAGTGTTGGGGGACTCCACCTGTGTCCCATACCTCTTGTAATTAGTTATGATGGGAAAATAGAAGGATATGAAATCCAAATGGTAGTCTCAGGACTGAGAATCAAGCTTGATGTACTTTCTCCTTGGCAAATTAAAGAGGCACGAAGCTGAGTGTGGCAGTGGGATACTGGAGAAGAAACAATCCCTGTCCCGAATCCTACTGCCTTTCCTCTAACCACTATTCCTGATCTTGGAAGCACTGGTGTTTGAAGACCAAGGAATTCATAACTGTCACATGTCACTATTCTAGTGGTGCTCCCAGGCACTGCCCACGTGAAGGGGAGGTCGGGATGGGCACAGATCTCCTGGCACACTGCCAAAACAGAGATGCAGCCTTGACAAAGGGCTAGAGCAACATGGGATCCCCAGGGCAGCACTGGTTGTGGGCTCGCTGTCAATCCTGAGATGTGCCCATCCATGGGTTTTAGTCATGTAGTGAGAGGAGGGTTTGAAAAGTGAGAAATCTGGATCATTTCTGGGATGCTTTTCATCCCTAAATTAAGCAAGGATTGCCTCTAATCCTTCCTCCAAGTGACCTGGACCCTCTGCCCCATCCCAAACGTGTCTTGCTTTTAGGGATTTATGAGGAGAAGAGGATGGTTTTTCTCTCTCCACTAGTCAGGGACAAGGCAGGGAGGGGGATGAGGAAGCAGTGACGGTGTCTTTTCACTCTGCTAAATCCTGCAGACTGAGCTCCTGCTCAGTAATTATGCACTGCAGCTCTGCCTTTAATCAGGATGAAAGACTTGAGGAAACTCCTTTGCCCCTGGTCTCTACCTTTTACCTAGAGATTTTTTTATTGCTGTGAATATCGGTAACAATGGCAGGAGCTCAACTCTTGGGTCCTTACAGGCTCTGGGAGCTTGTGCAACCTTCCTAGCTCTGTACTGCTTTGGTGCTGCTTCTCTCGAAGCAGTTATTTCATGCTGGCTTTAGAAAGCAGGAAAAAGAAACAACCCAGGGGTTTTTGGGGCAAGTGCTGGGTTGGTTGTGGTGGCAGTAGATAATTTCGCTTTTGAAGTCTCAGTTCTGTGACTGGTTAAACTTTCCTGGCTGGTTTCTTTGCAGCTTTGTTAGGCATGACTCCAAGCAAGCAAGAGGTTAGGAGATACGTCGTGCAAGACCTGCTGCAATCCTACCTCCTTATCAGCACATTAGAGCCTGGGTGTAAATAACATCTTGGGAGCATGTTGTGTGTGCTCAAGACTCCCTTCCTGCCAGCTCTGGGAGTTGAGGTGGCCTTCTTTCATGAGGTTTGGCATGAGCCCCCCAGTTCTTGGGACTTCATTAGGGTTTTGTGGATCAAAATGTAAAAATAATCAAGAAACAATCTGGTCCACTGGTAAATGCAGAGCTCTGAGCACCCGCCTGTGGTTGGTGCTGATTGCATTGGGGAGGTTTGCAGAACTGGGAGTTGATGAGTTTAGTTCTCAGCCTCAGTCCTGGTTTTGCCAACAGATGTGGGTGAAGTTCTTTGTGTCAGAGAGTTCATTGATTTCTCAAAGCTGGCACGAGGCTCTCAGGTAACTGCGTCTGCTATTTTGAAGTTGATGTGATTCCAAGTTGAGGTGGAAACTGCACTGAGAACTCCTTTGGGAGCAGAGAGAGCCAAGCTTTGGATTTTAGCCACCTCATTAATCAGATCTCCTCATCTGTTTTTTTTCTTTTTCTCCTTTGCAGAAATCAGGCAATGCGGAAAAAGTTAATTTTGTACTTTAAGAGGAGAAATCATGCTCGCAAACAGTGGGTAAGTGATTCCCTTGCACCTTATTTTAGATGTATGAAGCAGTGTGATTTGTTGTGTGAGAAAGACAAGGGCATTTTCCAGCAGAGAGGTGCTGGTACTCGGTACTTTGCCTGTTGCATTGCTGTGGCATCTCTGCTGCTTAAAATAACTTGGATGTAAAGAGGAGGTCCCTGAATCCTACTGCAGGCACCACCTCCCTCTGCAAGAGTTCCCTGTGGAGCAAACACGAGGGGCTGGCTTAATCACAGCAGAGCCCTTCATTGATCTCAGAGAGGCTATTCACAGCATAAATGTCTATTTTGTGAGTAATTGAACCTTGAGAGAGGTGTGAAACAAGCTGACTCTGCTTCCCAGAAACGGTCTGAAGACTCATCTGACTCTTTCCAGCTGACCACAAAGAAATGATCTAGGAATTTGTGGTTAAAAACACAAGTTGAGCTCTGCACCGGTTCATTCCTAGGCAGTGCTGCCTGGGAGATAGTTCCAGTGTCCTTGAAGGAGATGGTTGGGCACAGGGGAAAGGTGGGATTTGTTATGAGACTTCAACAGTAGTTATCTCCTGTGCCTAATAAAGACAGGAGAAAGTTCAAGTGGGATCTACAGAATTTGAATGTTTTGGATGTTGACAGTCGCCTGCAATAGTTGTCAGTGGGAGCTGGGAGGCAAAACCAGCCCCAAAGGGGAAATGGCCCCACTGGGGAGATGGATATTGTGACATCTTTCTCTGAAGGGTGATTGAGCTCATGGCACAAAGTGTTGTGTTTGATGTTGAAGGTGTAATTCCAGTTCCTGATTCAGCGTCTCTGTTCTAGAGCAGGCTCAGGTGCTGGTGTCAGTGCCGTAAGTTACAAACGCTACAGGTTTTCTGAACATCTTTGGTGCCGGTTTTGGGCAGAATTGCTTCAAATGGGAGTAACTGTAGGAAAAATCCAAGACAGTCAGCCCTGGGAAGTTGTTTGAAGGCTCTGCCTTTAACAGCAACTTCAAATACAGACGTTTCTGGGCCAGCAATCAAATTATTTTCTTATTTATGATGAATAAAGGCTTGGGCCTTTACTTCCCCTGCTTCATTTCCCCCACTATTTTGTAACAGTCTTACAAAACCCATAGTTCCTACAATCCAGAGGGATGCTACTGTCCCAACACCTGACTTTTCCACGATAAAACTTCTTCCACATTTCTAACAGGAGGCTGCAGGGCTTTCACCTTCAACTTGACGTGCTGTGGCAGTTGGGTGCTGCTCGGGGCACCACAGCTGAGGACTTCTGCGTTTGTGGGAAGCAGCTGAACGTTCCCTTCCTCAAAAGTGGGATCACAAAGCTTGGTGTGGTTTTATTGGAACCAGAAGGGAAGTTCCGAGGAGCTGCTTTCTGGTGGAAACAACCAGTTACTGCGCTAAGTCTAGAGGAAAGTGGCTCCATTGTGGATATTGAGGAGCTGGGGGAAAACTTTCAGTCGGGCTGCAAGAGCAGGGTTCCTAAAATACGGCTTGTGGTGAAGTTGCCTGTCATGCAAAGTAGGTGAATTTCTGGCAGCCGGTTTATTCCGTGTCCTTGAAAGGGGATTTTTCAGTTTAGGGAAGCGTTTTGCCTATTCTACAAAATAGGCAACATACGGCTGCTGAATTTGCAAAGTGAATGCATTTGCTGATTCTGTTTGCAAAATGGGTACACTTAGCTATTTTTCTGCCTATTTTGTAGCAGAACCTATTTTTAGCAAAGCCCATCTATGTGCCAGTGTTTCTTTCTGGCTCTCTTACTTTCTGGGGTATTGTCACTGCCCAGGGCTGGCGGGAGCAGGGTCAGAGCTCGGTCCCTGTGGGGTCCAGCCCTGGGAGCCCCACAGCAGAGAGTTTGCAGGGCTTCTTCCTGTTGGCATGGCAGAATATGGTTAATTGCCATCAGAGGGGCGATGCTGCAGAGAGAGGAGAGGGAGCCGTGCTGGCTGTAAAACCTTTATCTCCATCAGCCAGGGAAAGAAAACAGTGGGGCTTGCATAGGAATTGGACTGGTTCCTCCTGTCACCTTCGCTCTTTCCCTCCCCTCCAAAGAGCTGCTCCGTTCCCTGGAGCTGTGAGAGCGTGGGCTGTAGGAGGGCTGGGGCTTGGCACAGCCTCCAAAGTGCCTTCAGCTGCTACGGCAGCGTTACTATTCATCCATTTTTAGATACGCATGTCAGGTCCGATTTGGCTCGCCAGTGCTCCTGTGATTGAGAGGCTGATGGGCTGCTGAGGGGAGCAGAGGAAGCACCGATGCTAAAAGCCAGCACAGATGGTTGCTCAGGAATGGACGTGCTTGCTTAAGGCTGCTCAGAGGATGCTTGAAGAAGGAATAGATACTTCTGCTCCTGAAGTGCCTGACCAAGAGCTTCTCCTGGTGACAGAGCTGTGAAGATCTAGGGAACACACAATGCTCTCAGGTGCCTGTAATCTTGGCTTTTGATGGATGGCAGAAGACTGCAGGGAGCATGTAAACCAACTGGGCCATAAAGTGCTAGGCAGAGGTGCTGCTCCTGTTGTAGTGGGGTTTGAAGCTTGTGTGGCAGGAAGGACCTCTTTGCTTCATAATGGGAAGGGGTTTTAAGAAAGCAGATGCCAGTCAGAAGAGCTCAACTGTGCTCTGGAGTGCTGAGTTGTGTGAGCAGGAGCTTTGCTGCTGCCCGCCCTGCTGTCAGGCTGTGATCTGCTGGGGAAATCAGCGATGTGACACGTTGATGTTGCTTTTTCCATCTGCAAATGCCACTTCCTTTGAAGAAGAATTCTGGATAAAGCTTTCATGGAGTTGTCTCAAAGAGTGGAGGAAAAGGAGAGACTCACAGCCAGCTGTGAAACATCCCATCGGCAGCGCCAGTGCCTGTGCGGAGTGGTGGCAGTGCAGGACCCAGTGCCGGCTCATTCCCACAGGGAATGACAAACCTTCCAAAGCCTTGAGGCTTCTCACCAGACTGAGCCCTCGTGCTGGGCCACTCCCTGGCTGCGCCGCAGGCTGGCACACAGCACAGGGCACTGCCTGCCTCCTGGCACTGAGGCTCCATAAACTCTGTGGGATATTTTTAACCTCTTCCCAAGTGCGGCGCTCTGGAAGCAGGAGGATGTAGCAGGTTTGCTGGCAGGCTGGGAACTCCCCTTTAGGGGTCTGATAATGCTACCTCAGGAAGGGTAAAGCCACAGTGGCTGCAGTGACTCCGAGCTCCCACTATCTGTTGGCATGACCTGTAGCTCCTTGCCTGCAGCACGAGATTCCCCTTGGTGGCTTTTAAAGCATTTTTATTTTTATTCTTGTTCCTCGCTTTCCTCTTCCAGCATTTCCTTCAACTCCTGCTGAAACTCCAAGCATCTCCCATGTGCCTGCACAAGGCAGGAATGCCTCTGGCTTTGGGCATGCAAATGGGAATTGATTTATTTGATGTGGGAGTGTTAGTCTGCTTCAGCTGTGAGCTCTGAGGTGCTTTGTCTGCCCCATGGCATAGTCAAGGTGCCTCCAAAAGACCATGGCAATCATAGGATGTGGTGTTGTCCTTGGGTGGTTGTCAGATCTGAAATGGCTGGACCAACTTGTGCCAGGATTGGTATGAAGCTGACCATGGGCTTCTGCAGGTGCCTGGCACCTGTGATGGACCATAGGGCTGCTGTTGCTTGGAGTTCAGAGTACAACTGACCCTCTTGGCTCAGGGTAACCCAGATGGCTCCTGACTGGGAATCGAGCAGGTTTTTTACCTCTCACCATTTTTATTTGTGGCTGAGAGCAAACCAGATGGGAGAACTGGGAAATCCTTGGACTTCCCTCTAGTTGTGGGACAGAGATGACTTTAATTCTGTGGAGTCTGGATTCCCCCCACCATGGTGCAGACCATGGAGCTGAGCCACCAGTTCTGGCTTGAGGGGCAGGAGGTGACCTGGGGTTTGCCATTGAGTTTTGCAGAGCAACATCTGCTTTCGCTTCCTGCTTTGGGGGCTAGAAGCACTTGTTGCACTCAGAATGAAACCTTGAAACCTGCTCTGGTGGCCCAGCTGCTTTCACGTGAGGCTGGGGCACCGTCACTGCTGCAGACGTCGGGGATTGTGGCTGAGCATCTCCTTGATGTGGACCTCCCCTATCCATGGGTGTCCTTCAGCAAGAGGGAGGCTGGAGTAGGGAGGAGCAACTTGAGGGTGGGTCATGTGTGGTTCAAATGATACTTCAGTGTTATGGTTACTGGTCTGGTCCCATCAGTACGAAGGAAAAAGGTGGTACTGGATATGTGTGGCTTGGTGGGTGTGCCATGAAGATGGCTCCCAGGAGACATGGCATGGAAACTCTCTTGAAGCACTGTGTTTTGACACAGCCTGGCTTTGCTGTCAGTGGAGCCGTGCTCATCTCTCTCCTGGGACAAAAGGCAGGAGCAGCAGTCAACAAAGCACTTTTGCTTTCCAGGATGGTGGAGGAGCTGGTGGCATCGTAGCATGGCTGGACCACCCACCACATGGCCTCAGACAGAGAATGGGTGCCCAGCTCTTGCATTTGGGCAGACAGGTCCATGTGCGGAGCTGCCAGGCCCATCAGCATTCCCACCCTATTATAGATGGAAAGAGGTGCCTGGCTGGGGGTGCCTTGGCAAGGCTCTCCACAATACAGCAAGCTGGCGTCTCCAAAATTACAGCTCTGCTTACGTGCTGGGGACCCTTCCCAAGGCCCTTGTTCAGTCCTTTCTCGTTTGGTGGCTGTAGGCAGGTGACTTGCTCTCTGATGTTTGTGGACAGCCACATTGGAGCATGGGCTCCATCCCCAGCACTGGGGCTTTGGTGGCTGAATTAAACATCCAAGGTGCTGAAGGATGCTGAGGCAGAAGATGGGGTGGGTGTGCAAACCCACACTGGGTCAAAGGCCTGGCTTCACCAAAGCTCATAGAATCATAGACTTATTTTGATTGGAAGAGACTTTTAAGATTGTCGTATCCAACCATTAACCCAGCACTGCTGGGCTAACCATCAGCACCACATCTATACAGCTTTTAAATGCCTCCAGGGATGAGGACTTTATCACTTCTCTGTGCAGTCTATTCCAGGGCTTGACAACCCTTTAAGGGAAGAAAATTTTCTTGATGTCCAACCTAAATGCCCACTGGTGCGACTTGAGGCTGTTTCTTCTTGTCCGATTGCTTGTGGCTTGGGAGAAGAGACCAACTCCCACCTAGCTACAACCTCCTTCCATGTAGCTGTAAAGTGTGAGGAGGTCTCCCCTGAGCCACCTTTTCTTCAAACTGAACAACCCCAGTTCCATCAGCTGCTCCTCATAAAACTTGTGCTCTACACCCTTCGTGGGCTTCATTGTCCTTCTTTGGACATGTTGCCCTTCTTCAGGCAAAATGATGTCGACTCTTGAAGGGAAAAGCCTGAGGATACTTGATCTTCTGAGAACTTACCCTTAGGCTGGTCGCAGACCCTGGAGCCTGTCTACGTCCTAGTGAACTGCATGGCTTTAAGCAACATGACTCATGCTCACCTGAGCAGCCATCGAGGGACAGGCCTGGAGGAGTTGCCCTTTCCAGGCACGTCTCCTGAGCTCCCTCTCTCCCTCTGCCCTTTCAGGAACAGAAGTTTTGCCAGCGCTATGACCAGCTGATGGAGGCCTGGGAAAAAAAAGTGGAGCGCATCGAGAACAACCCCCGACGGCGCGCCAAGGAGAGCAAAGTGCGGGAATACTATGAGAAGCAATTCCCAGAGATCCGGAAGCAGCGGGAACTGCAAGAGCGCATGCAGAGGTTAGAGGAGAAGCGGTAGGAAGGGGCTGAGCTGGTATCAGACAGCCTTTCTATTTTCTTTGGGTGTGAGTGTGGGACTGGGTTGTGGGAGAAGTGGGCTGAAATGGCTCTTAGACCCTTTTCTCCCCTTCTAGTCAGAGGCAGGAGCCAGCAGACAACAGCCTTGCTGATTGTGCTCCAGGATGGCTCAGCACAGAGCCAGGAGAGCAGAAAAGATATCAGGAGTGAGGCTGCCCATCTCCCTTCTGTTGCTCTCCCACAGCAGGGCAAGGGACAGCTCCCTTGTGGGTCATCACTAATGGCTGCCTTACTGGTGGGCCCGCTCAAGGTGTATGAGACATGCAGGTGGATTTGGTTGTGTGATTTAACATGTGCACATGCTTTGATCAGAGCATGGGTAGGAAGAAGAAAGGCCTGCAGAGGTTTTAAGAATGACCACAGATGATATGTAGGGAGCAAAGTATCTCACTGAAAGGGATGTCCCCTATCTGTCCCAAGCCTTGTTCATTTTCTCTTCCTTATTGAGGTCATGTTGTTGCCTGCCAAGAGGAGACACCATTTCATGGTGTCCACCTTTCTTGATGAAAACTCCTTATCCCTCCCATCCTAGCCCTTCCCTCTTAGCCTAGGCAATGCTTGATGTGTGCAGAACCCAAACCCTTGTGCCAGCATCCTGTTCCTGTGCCCTGTTAGCAGCTCAATGGGTCCAAACTTTCTAATTGGGGCTTTATTTTATCTTAAATAGAAGGGGAGAAATGGTACTGAAGTTCTTATAAACTCGTTAAGACAACTTTTCCTTCCTTGGGACACATGGCTGTTCTGTTGGGTGCTGCTGGAAGGGAGGGAAGATGGCAATGGTTGGTTTTGATTTAAAACTGCAGTGTGTGCAGATATGCAGATATGCAGTGTGTGCTGATACCTTCATGCTATTGCAGCGCTGTGATGAACAGGAGAAAATAAAGTGGAGGGAGGATATGGTTGCATATGAAATGTCCTTCTCTTGTAGCGGTCCAGAAGGTGACTGTTGGCACAGGTAAAGAAGGTAGTTTGAGAGTCTCAACCTGTGACCGTTAAACCAAGGGGACGTGGAGGAGGATTATATTGTCTGGACAGAAGGAAGCACTGTCAGAGCTTCAGCCGGGTGGGATAACCTGGTTGGGGTGTTGGGATATGACCACTGTGGAGGTCAACACAGAGGGCAGCAGAGGCAGAGAGCTGTCATGACTGTTTTTTACAAACCAGAGTGTCTGAGCCTTCCACTGCCCTTTCCCAGCAGGGTAGGACAGAGGGGCAGTGGTGGGCTCTCCATGTCGGCCGCACGCAGCGAGCACGAGGTGTCGGAAATCATCGATGGGCTCTCAGAGCAAGAGGTGAGATTGAATCATCCTTCCTGCCCCTCTTCACCCCTCATTCTGCTCTTCTCTGTGGAGGCCAGGAGAGTGCCACCAGACCCCATGGTGAAATCAAATACAAAATCCCACTAACTTCAGGCTGTGCTGAGGCTGGGGAGGTTGCCATGATGCCTAATGCACGTTCTGGGCAGGATCCCAAGTGTTCATCTAAGACTCAGCAGCTTTCCAGCTGGCCAAGAGGTGTAATGGAGCTGTGCAATGGTTCTACAGGATCAAAACACGGAGCAAGTCAGCCTGGGAGCTGGTGGCCAATGGGTAGGGTTTAGCAGCATTCACCTGCCTCTTGCAGAACTGAAATGCCAGCGTGCTGCTCATCCTGGGTAGCACCCCACAAACACCTCCTGGTAACTGGTTTAAGCTGGAAGGAGAGGTGTGGAGGGAAGGGAGGGGAGCCAGTGCCCTGGCTGCGGGTGGAGGGTTTTTTCTGTTTGATTTTGTTTTGAATGGGTTGTGTGGCTTGACACAGGGGAATCCTATGGAATGAATGGTTTGTACATGAGCCAGTTGGCCCACATTTTCTGGGAGTTCTCCCATTCATCTTGAAACATCCCCGTGACCTTGGCTTCATTTGGATCTGGTTTCACAAGGGTTCCGCTCTCTTGGCACAGAAACGAGCGGCAGTGAATGGATCGCGTTTAGGAGGGGAGAGCAGCCATGGCCCAGCAATAGCTGAGATGTTTGCTGCCTCCACGCTGCAGTTCACTCCCTGCTCAGGGTCCCAGTCAGTTTGCTGTCAGCCAGCTGAGGTGATGACCCAGAGGACACAGATCTCAGAAGCAGGGGGATATTTCACAGCTCTGCAGGTCATGGCCAAGAGGAGTGTTAGATGATTGCCTCTGACCTCTTGCACGTTGTGCTGCCAAACTCCACCCCAGGAACCTTCTGCTGAGCCCCAAGGCACTGCTTTGTTTGTCTCAGGGGAGACCTTGAGAGCTTCCAGCCCTTCCATAGGGTTGAAGGGACCAGGGAGGTGAGAGCATGACAGCAGGGCAAGCTTCACCCCTCAGCGTGTTGCTGGAGAGAAGAGGGCTGGCTGTCTGGCAGTGTGTTGAGTCCACAGCACTCAGAACTCCGAGACCCTGCCAGGTGAAGAGAGAGGTCTTGCGCTCTTGGCTGCAGGCAGAACCCCTGCCAGCTGCCTCCCAGCTTACGAGGGCTCTGCACAGGGACTCCGTCCTTTGGTCTGGGGTGGTCTGTGCTTGTCTGGATCGATGTTCTGGCTTCCAGCCGTCCCTGACCTCCCACCGTGAGAGGACACCCCCAGGGCATCTGAAGCATAAACAGGAGGCATCCTAGTATGGATGAGAGACGTGATGAAATGAGTTGCAATGTCTGTGTCTGCACAGAGAGCTGTGCTTCAGGAAGAGGAGGGAGGTCTGCTCAGTGGTGCTGGGGAGGCCTGAGTTGACAGCTTGCTGGAAGAATTCTGGAAGAACTGGGCATTACTGTTCTCCAAGAACCAGCATCCAGCTGGAAATTGAAATCACAGCACTTGAGACCTGGCATTCCTGGGTCAAGGTCAGGATTTATGTCTGACCAGTGCCATCCAAGGTGACAGGAAAGACTTGGAGTATCATTGCTGATAGGAAACAAAACAGGATGCCCAGACCATCCCTTTGTCCCTGCAGGGTGTGTGTGCTGGGGACCACCAGGAAGCTCAGCTGAATGGACAGTCCTGGCATTCTGGCAGAGGACAGCACAAATGAGACATTGTGTTGGCCACTCTGTTGCAAATACTTCAGGAAACCAGTGTGCCTAGTCAGTCCTGTCCTGGCATGCATCTGGGGCTCTGAATGAACTTTGTGCTTGAATAGGATGGAGAAAGATGCCAGATGATGTCCCAGGGGGTCACACCAAGAGGGAAGGGAGGAATGACAGCCCTGTTAGGGTGATATTTGAAACCTTTTGAAATGATACTATGGTTGCTGTGAAAGGGCACCACAACGTGTCCCTCTGCCCACCCTTTTTGTAGAGCTCACTTGCTCCCCTTGCAGAGTGGGGAGTGAACCCCCATAAGGCTGTGGGTTTGATGGCTGGGAAGAGGTTTGCGCTCCCTGTGCCACCACTGCTTTGACTTGCTTCTTGTCATGATCAGGAGCTGTTTTGCTTCAAGTCAGACATTACCACACAGTATCCTAAAGCCTTTTATTTCAAAATGAAAGATTGCTTCCTGGCTGACAGCGATAGCCTCTTTCAGCATTTGATTTACAGTTGCTGTAGCAATAAAGCTGCCTAGTGCTTGCTTTTGAATCCTCCTGTTCTCCGCCTGTCCTTTCCTCTCGAACATCTGTCCCCTGCGGTCCCCGTGGGCCCCTGGTGCTGACCAACTGTTCTCTCTGCTTTCCCCAAAGAACCTGGAGAAGCAGATGCGCCAGCTCGCCGTCATCCCGCCCATGCTCTACGATGCTGACCAGCAACGAATTAAATTCATCAACATGAACGGCCTCATGGATGACCCCATGAAGGTCTACAAGGATCGGCAGGTGATGAACATGTGGAGTGAACAGGAGAAGGAGACCTTCCGGGAGAAGTGAGTGCAGCCCATGCACCTCTTTCTGTGTAGCCTTTGGGAAGTGTGAGACAGTACCTGTGAGCTGAGGCACTGGAACATTGAGATGTGAACTCCCTAAGGGCTTGTCTTGCCCCTGCCAGGGACACAGCCCAGGATGCTATGTCACTTTCAGTCTGGCACAGGCTTGATGCACCTGAACAGAAACCTCAGGCCTTTCTGTGTGGTTGGTGTGTTCATGCCCATGTGCATGTGCTCTGCCCATTGCCATGTGGGCATGCAGGAAGCTGCTGCTCACCACAGGGCAAGAACTGGAAGTTTTCCTCCTTCTCCATCCCTGCTGTATTTGCCTGTTTAAGGATAGAGACAGTGAAGCTCAATGTTCCATAGGCTGTTAGGTGTTCGGATTTACATGGCTGTTCTATGGGCACTGTGTATCCAGAAGGATTCTCAGGGCTGTCAGCATCCAATCCCCCTCTGTACAGAGCTCCTCAGGCTGCAGCACGCAGCCGGTGCTCATCCCTCAGCGCTCCCTTCTGCTCTCGGCAGGATTTGCTGTTTCCATGGATGCATTCCTGCATCAGACACGTGCAAGCTCTGGCACTTTCTCCTCTTTGCAAGCAGTGATTGAGAATAGCTTCACTTTATCAACCAAGATCACCCTGGGTCCCACCACGCTGTAAGTCCCAGCTCAGGCTCTTCCTTATCTCATAGCCCGGTGGGCCCCGGTATGTTTGTGTGGAGGACCAGAACATCCATGATGCTTACAGTGTGTTGTGTGTCTGTAAAAACAGAGCTGGAGTTCAGCTTCCAGACAGATGAGTTCTTCTGGAGCTCACTGCTGTTGAGGGGCATGGAGGTATGTGGGTGTGCCAGGGCCACCTCATCCCTTGCAGCAGCACCACCTTAGCCTGGCCTCTGGACAATTGTGGGATAACTCCATTGATTACCAGGCATACTGGAAGCCTATCCACAGCTAGTACCCCTCCTCCTGTCCCTGCTTTTGTTGACTTCTGTTTGCAGCTGAAATAACTAATTGCCAAGACAGACCAAAAAAAGAACAAAACAAGCAAACCAGCTCCAAGCCTTTGGTAGGAGAGAATCCTCCTTGCTAATTAGCCTTCAAGTGTGATACTCCAAACAGCCAGGCTTGCCCGCAAATGACGCACAGGCTAATTGCCTAGTCTTTAATGGTGGGGCCGTGCCTGGTTAATGGGGCTGGAGGAACCCACACCCAGTTCTTGCATCCTGCCCTGTATGGTGGTTTCTGTGTCATTGCCATGGGTGATGCAGAGCTCAAGGCATAAATACAGCAGGATTTCAAGGCTCTCACAGAGCTTATTTCAAGAGGTTGGTACCTGGGAGCTACAAGGAGGGCCAAGGGAATCTTGTCCTGACTCTCGCCCTCGTCCTGGTGAGCAGGTAGATGAGCTGCCTGATGTACTGCAGTTTCTGTCCTGGGTATTGAAAGTAAACTGTTGTTATCTATGGTCATGACTCAGAACCAGCATCTTCTTGAGACCATGAAAACTTGGTGCTATCTCTTGTTCAGCCCCAGTGCTCTTGGAGAAAGCAGCTAGGCACTGCCAGGCTGACAAGCTCCAGGTCTGAAGTAATTTTAGCTGTTAAAACCTAACCATGAGGAAGAGTCTGATTTGATTTGCTTCTGGGCAGGATTTCAGGTCTGTTTGTTGAGAGCCTATCACTAGTCTGCTCCCAGAAGGGCTGTGGTTTGCTAATGAAGGAGCAGAGATGACTACAGTACACCCTGATCCTATTCAGGCTTTGAAGCCCTGTTGTTCTGGACACCATGAGAACATAACATCTGTCCCTCAATACAGGACGCAGCATGGCCCATGAAAGACATTGGATTGTTACCTACGTTGCCCCTGACACTGCATTAACATCATTGATAACATGTCCTTGAAAACCCTGTCCAAGGGTCAGGCCTTGGTTTGTGCCATGCACAGAGACCAGGCAGCTCTGGAGCTGGATCCAGTCTGTCTGAGCAGTCCATTTCTTTTACTTACTTTTCTAGTAAGTAAAGTTTTTGGAGTCTGTGTCATATCTGAGCAGGGCAAGTTTTGCCCTTCAAAACTTGATGCCAGAAAACCTGAGAGAGACTCTGGTCCCCATTAAGTGCCCAAGCATCGTTCTCCTATTGCTACCCATTCTTCCACCTCCCACATCCTCCCATGCCATGCAATCACCCACAAAAGGCTTGTGCTAGAAGCAGAGGAGATGCCTGTGCAGGCAATGGGTTTTGATAATGGGGGTCTTGGCTGCAATACCAAACTAAAACTGGATGGGAGTCACAGAATCACAGAATGGTAAGGGTTGAAAGGAACCTAGGAACCTCCAAAGATCATCTAGAAATTATCTTCTGGAGAAGAGTCTTGGCATGTGGGTGACAGCACCTGCATCCTGCTGCCACGGCTGGAGCCAGTTAAGCCCTCCTCAAGCTCAGCTCAGTGCCCTGACCGTGAGTTTGGCAGCGGAGCTGAGTAGCAAAGGCAAGAGGAGTGGACTTGGCTAGCAGCCCCAAGGGAATCACCATCAGAGCTGGAAGCACTGACCTGCTCACCATGTCCCGCCTGTGTTGCACTCACCCTACAACTCCCCCACATCTTACCTACAAACCATTTGCCCAGGGCATAGCAGCCATCAGCTCCTGGGAGCAGGCAGAGACACATATGCCAAGCTGGGCTGGGCCTGGCTTCTCAGTTGCTCAGGGCAAAGCCCAAGCTGCTGGTGATCTCTCCACTAGGGCCAATGCTGTGCTCTGGGGCCAGAACTGTGCTCCAGTCCCAGGACAGGCACCCCACACTTTGGTGATGCACCAGTTAATTGTCCTCTTACCAGTGGGATTGCCTCCTGCTAAGGGCTTGTCCTTCAGCATTTCCCCACCAGCTAGGCAAAGGGATGTGTTGGAAGAGGCATCTTTTGCACCCAGGGACAGCTTCGCCCTGGGCAGGCAATGCACTGTCCTGGGCTACCACAGCTACAGGCGAGCCTGTAGGCAGCATCTCTGTGTGCTGGGCAGGAGCTGACGTTCCTTGGAGCTGCTGTGCCACTGGGGATCTCTTGAGCAACTAAGCAATGCGGCAGCTGTGCTTCCTCCTGGGGTTTGGGTTTCCCTTCCTGTCCTTTGCAGCTACCCCCAACAACTCAGCTGGGCTCAGGGTCCCATGTGGCAATGGGGACAGTCCTGGCTGTGCTGTGAGATGTTTGTGCTTGGCCATTGATGGCAATTCCTCCCTCCTGCCAAACCTCAAGTCCTTGGCTGGGTGTGCAGCTGCTTTCTGTGCCTGTCCTGCCATTGCTACAGGCTAGGGGGCCATAGGATAGAGCTATGTGATGGGCAGCTGTTGAGTGCTGCCAGCCTTCCTGCCCTCTCCCACCCTATGGTGAGTATCTGCACATTTAAGCTTCCAACCATGGGTCTAAATATAAAGTTCTGTATTTCTGGGAAACTGAACAGAAGACAGATATTTTCTCAACCCCTGAAGTCTCTCGAGGTGCTGGACTCACTGCTGCAGGCACACAGGACATGATTCTGAGCTGCAAAGAGTGTTGGACACCCACGCTAACCTCCACTCTCTTACTCCCACAGGTTCATGCAGCACCCAAAGAACTTTGGCCTGATCGCATCCTTTCTGGACAGGAAGGTAAGCTCCCTGCCTGCCTTCAGTCTGCTCGCACTGCCTCTTCTCCATCGTGTCTCCCTTTGGTGCTGGGGCTGGTGGGTGGTGGTGGCTCAGAGCTCCGGGCATGGTCCAGACAGCTCCTGGCTCCCTGCAGAGACCAAGAGCTGACTCAGCTGTGGAGAGCCAGGGAGCTCAGCGCCGCGAGATGTGTGAACGTTTCCAGCCTGGCGCGTAGGCGTTGCAGCCCACCCCATGATCTGCCTGAGGAGAGCTGCTTTCCAGCATCTCCTGGAGGCATTTTGCACCAACCAGGCTGTCACACAGGGTGGGTGGGCACCCAGCTGCCCAGCACAAAGCAGAGGAGGGGTCCTCTCTTTGCTCAAGGATGGAGTCTTGAGAGTGGGCTGAGTCCCAGCTGATCCAGCAGTTTGGGATGGTGTCATGTATGGAGTCTGCTCCCAGGAGGACCTTTTCCCTGCCTGTCCTGTGCCTCTTGGCTTTTCTTTTTTACTGTTAACTGGGATGACAGATACTAGAAGAAAATTCTTCACCAAAAGAGTTTTCAGAGACTGGAACAGGCTCCCCATGAAGGTGGTGGAATCGCCATCCCTAGAGGTGTTTAAAAGACACAGATATAGTGCTGAGGGATGTGGTTTAGCACCAGACTTGGAATTGGTAGAGTTGAACTCAGTGATCTTAGAAGGTCTTTTCCAACCAAAACAATTCTGTGTGATAATAGGAGGTTTGAAACAGAGATCTGACGGAGGAGCAAGTTTCTGGTTCTGGGTACCCTCTGTGGAATAGGCCATATGGGCAGATTCCTGGAACGACGGTGATGGACCAGGTGCTGTCCTCAGCAAGAAAGACTTGAGAACTGCTGCTTTTCCAGTCCTTGTAGTTAGTTGCATCCTCTGCCTATCTCAATTAGTGTTTCATCCATGAGGGGATGAAACTGGGGGGGATCCCTTCTGCTTTCATGGCAGGTGGTCTGAAGAGGTCCCTTCTAGCCAAGACTGTCCTCTGATTCTGCATGGCTGAGGCTGGGGCAATAATCTTTAAGTCCTTGACTTCCTCTGTCCAAAGCAGCAAGCAAAGCCCAGCAGCAGCCTCTCACTGCTGTTGTCACCGTATGATACTAGGCTCTTTCCAGCCTTTCCCACTTGTTAAAGCCGAAAGTGGTAGGACTTGGATGATGCTCACAGTTCAGTCTGTGTTCCAAGCTGTAAAATGTCTTCTAATTTTATTTGTACTCATTTGTAAATCAGGCTGTAATTATGATACAGAACACATCCATTATCCTGTTGGAGAGAAATGTGAAGTATGGCTCAATGTAATGAATTAATAGATTTTAAAATTGCATTATAAAAAATAGTGATCTTAGCCCTTGGAACAGATGACTGCAAGGTTTTGTGTTCGCCTATGTGTGTGTGTGTAATCAGGGCGAGATTAGAAAGAGATCCAATTAACACTTTAAAAGTTACAATCTGTCTTTGCAAATGTTTCCACTCCTTGCACAAGGATGGGCAGAACACAGCCACCGGGCACCCTCGGCAGCAGCGCCCAGATCCTGGAGTGAAGGCTCTGGGGGTTTATTTCTGTTCATGCCTTGCTAATTCTGTACATGAAGGTGTGGCCTAAGAGCAGTGTTCAGGTGCCCACCCAGTTCAGCAGAGGACATCTCCCTGTGCTATCCTGGAGTAGAGTATGTCCCATTTTCCTAACATGTTCAATCCAGGGCAGCACTTCTGGAGCTGCCCACTGGAGTTGGGATGGTGGCTCTTGAACCAGTAGGATCTCAGCCTGTCCATGAGAAAGTGGTGCGTGCTGGAGCCAGTGAGCTGAGCGGCTGGAAGTAACACCAGCTGACAGTCCTGTGGCAGGCTGTGCCTCGCCTGGCCGCAACAGAGGGTGACAGGCAGCCCCTTCTTCCTCTGCCTGCAGTTGCCGCAATCATCTGGGGTCAGCCCTTCCCCCTGCCGTGCTTCCAGCGGCGATGCTCCCTGCTCTGCGTCCTCCACCTCAATCTCTGCAGGCCCGCAGGATGGCCCCGCTCTGTCCCTTGTGGTAGCAGTGCCATTTCACTGAGACACCAGGCCTTGCTTCCCTGCTCCAACTCTGCCAAAGCTCTGAGAGGGAACTGCAGGGAAGCCTGTTTGGGCTGCAGATCTTCAGAAGCAGCAGGAGACTTGGCGATGTCAGGGCCTGACCACTGCTCCTGGATATTTGCGCCCCAGCAGCGCTAGGGGGTGGGACCTTCTGTTCCCTGACTCTCCTGTGTCCTTGCAGACGGTGGCAGACTGTGTCCTCTATTACTACCTGACCAAGAAGAATGAGAACTACAAAAACCTCGTAAGAAGGAATTACCGGCGGCGTGGGAAGAGCCAGGTAGGAGCTGGAGGAGTGCGTGGAAACGTCATCCCTCAAACTGAGCTTTGCATGAGTGCTTCTTAACAACACTTTCTCTGAGCACCCCAAGTTCTTCTTTTCTCCCCTCCTCAGATGGAGGTTTTGCTTGCAGATTTGTGGGGCTGTGGTTTTGCTCTGTGTAGCTTTTCAGAACATGCTGTTTGCTGGCAGTTGATGTTTGCTGTTCCCCGTGCCAAGGTCATGGTAGCTTTTAAAAAAGCAAACAACAAACCCAAGATGCTTGCAAAAGGGGATGGAGAGAATGCAGGGACCCTGGCCAGGGGTCAGGAGTAGCATGGGGTTGCCCATGTAGCCTGCAGGTCTGTGTGGGGACTCTGTGTGGCCTGTTTCTCTCATCCCTCTGAAGATAGCAGCTGGCTTGGGAACAGGGATGTGGCTCCTGTGAACTGGGTGAGGGTGCCCTTGGCCTTGCAGAACCTGCTCAAGGCTCTTCCTATGGGTGAAGGGATGGGAGGAAAACGACTTGGATGGGAGTGGCTTCTGGTGATCACCTGAGCAAAGACATTTAAATCTGTTTGAAGTGCTATAGGGTGTCTGAGATCACCATGAGGGCTGGCAGACATAGCACTGAAGCTAGAAGAGACATTAAACTTTTGGTTAAGAGCTGGGTGAGTACCTAGGACACCACAAGGTGCCTGAGGGTAGGTGACTGAAATAACCCTTGCCATTACTGTGGCCAAGATACAATCTGGCTTTTAGCCAGAGGAAGGTCCCACTGGTAGATCTTCAGGTCCATTAAGCTGAACAACTATCCATATCATGAAGAGCGTGAAGTGGCTACCAGATAACATGGGGATAGGGATGGGAAAACTGGCATGGCCTGTGGCACTACTGACATCAGCAGCTCCTCATGCTGCATGGCCATAAAAAGCAGCACTTGGGTCGAGCTCCTGATTGGGAGGCAGATAGGTAGCCTCGCTCCAATTTGATTGCTGCAGCATTAAGACATAAGAATAGCTAGCACATGACGAATGTCATGGACCAGGCCCAATTTTCCTTTCTTTTTTTCAGAGACATTAGGGATGGATAAAGCCCTATTAGATTATCCAGTCCCTCTCCCAGCAAACGCAGGGTGGTTCCCTCCAGTACATTTTTATAGTGTTTACCATGGTCTGTTTTGTTAGATCACAGCAACTAGAACATGAGGCCACATTTGTTTCTTGTTAGTGGTGGAGACATTTAGCACAGCTCATTCTGGTTTCAGTGCTAAGTTGAGCAAGTAACAAGTGTGGAGAGAGAAAGAGAGAGACTGTAATGCTCTGTGCTGCATCTGCCTACCTACTCCTGTGTCCACAGAACTGCCCATCCTGCACCCAGCAGGTACCATTTTGGCTTTTACAAGCGTCACTAGCTGCAGATCTTCCCACGCTGCTTGTCCTTGCTGATGAGTCTGGTCTAGCCTGGGCACTGTGCTGCTGTTGGGAGTCTCCTTCAGTCCTAACCTTTGAAAGCAGGGACTTGCTGCATTGGCTGTAGTAAAAGGAAGGGCTGCTTGAGCAAGTGGGGGACAGAATATTTAGAAATCATTCAGAGGCAGTGGCTGCTGAGCTCTGAGTGGAGTAAATTGCACCTTTATGGGAGCAGACCTCAGCCAGGACGTTATTGATTCTAAAAGTAGGGTCATATCCATGATTCTGGAGGGGGAAGATGCAGTGAATGTTTCCTGTGGCTCACATGGAAGATGGGCTGTTTCAGACAAGCTTTAAGAGCCAAGGGCTGGCTACACAAATACCAGTAGGAGAGAAATGCAGGAAAAGAGCTGTTGCATACAGTCCAACCTGGAACAGCACTCCCCAGAAATCGTGGGGGGGATCTTGAGGTGCACTCTGGGTGCTGTGGTACCCCCAGTATTTCCATTCCTCATTTGCATCCATTCTCTGGGAGGCTGTGTGGAGAGAAGTGCTGGAACAGTCAACCTACAGGCTTGGGAAGGGCACAGCACTGAGGAGGGGAGACTGGGGGCTGGTGAGGCAGCACAGCTGAGTTTTTGCCGCTAAGTGAGGTTGTGCTACGGAGAGTCCTTTTATGGTGGCATTTTCAGGTACTGAAGGGAGGAATGTTTTGTAGAAGTCCTGCCAGGAGTTGTTGGGAGTGAAGAAACATCTCCTTCGTACCCCAGAACCTGCTTTGGGGAGCCAGAGTCTCCTATGAGGGTGGTGCTGATGGGACCTGCTTTCCCAGGTCAGGCTGGGTCAGCTTGTGGCTGTTAGCACAGAAAAGGCATGGATCTCTTGGAGCAGGTCCAGAGGAGGCCACAAAAATTATCAGAGGGCTGGAACACCTATGAGGAACAAGTGAGAGAGCTGGGTTTGGTCAGCCTGGAGAAGGCTCCAGGGAAACCTTGTTGTGGCTTTTCAGTACTTAAAAGGGACCTGTAAGAAAGCAGGGTCTGTTGTGACAGGACAAGGGGTGATGGGTTTAAACTAAAGGAGGGAGATTTAAACTACATAGAAGGAAGAGATTTTGTGCACTGAGGATGGTGAGACACTGGACAGTGGTTGAAGCCTCATCCCTGGAAACGTTCCAGGTAAGGTCGAACACGGCTTTGAGCAACTTGATCTAGCTGAAGGTCTTCCTGCTGACTGCAGGGGGCTTGGACTAGATGACCTTCCAATGCAAACCAGTCTCTGACTCTATGATTAAATCTGGAGGAATACTGTTGGTGGAGTTTTTGCTTAGTGAGTCTCTTCAGAAGCAGGTCAGATTCTGCCTACACCTGTAGAAGAAATGCTCATTTGGGAGTAGTTTGTCCCAGGGGGGTCCTGGATTATTTTTAACCCTGCGCAGGTTCCTCATCCTGTGGCCTTGCAAAGAGGGCTGGGGTTGGGGAACAGCAGCATTGGGCTGCTCCAGTACTCTGCTTGCACCTGCGCAGCCTCAGTCACCAGAAGTGGCGACGGGATGAAGGATGTGAGACATGGCAGAACAGCACAGGGAAAGACATGGCAGGACAATACAGGGATGAGTAGTATACAGGGAGAAGACTGAGTTCTGAACTGTCTTCCTATCTTCCTACAGCACTAGGAGATGTGGCACCACATTCCTGGTGCTTCCTGTGCTCCAAGCACAGGTTTTCTTGGTGGTAAGGATTCAAACATTTTAAACACCAAAAGTAAGATTTAATTGATTTTTGAGAAGAGGTTGACTCTTACATGGGATGAGAAGAGCTGATGAGGTCTGCCACAAATAGCATTTCAAGTGCCCCTATGCTCTTCTCTTGCTCCTTTTCTCTCAGAGAGATTGGTGGTCCTATTTGCTCTTGGAGGCTTCAGGGAGCTTGAGGGCAAAGTGGAGATAATTACACGTAGAAATGAAGCGACTCTGATGTCAAGATTATCGTTGTGGCCTACTTATTAAAAGTCTGTTAAAAAGTAAGAATCCCACTGCTCCCTGGCGGATGGTCCCCCTGGCAAAGGATATTCCTCATAAAGCTGCTACTTATTGCTAAAAATCTCCTGCCAGGAGCGGGAACTTCACATGATTCTGCTTCCAGTTTGCTCAGCAAAGCGAGCAGCTGCCTGCTCCAAGGCAGGGCACATGCTCCCGGCACACTGCCATCGCCAGTGCCAGAGAGTAGAAGGCACAGGTATCCAAGTGGTCACTGAGTGTCATGTGCAGGCTCCTGAGGTTCGAGAGCCTTTATAAGATAGCTCTCCCTCTGTGCTGGGATATGGAAAATGCCATTTAACCCTGAAAGAGGGGGCATCAGTGGGAAGAGGAATAACTTCCAAGCATATAATTTCTTATTGAAAAGAGAAAAGGGGGGGGGGGGAAGGGGAAAAGAAAAAAGTTTGAGTCATGGTGAAAAGAACTGATCCAATATTCATCCTGCACTAATAAGCATACATTTGCATGAACTCGCAATGAAAGACCCTTCCATGGATGTGTTGCCGGGGGTGGGGGCTGTCACAGTCTCTTGTCAGGGTGTTTCAAAGGGCAACTCTCTTCAAATGCCCCTAATTCTGTAGCGGAGGCCACCAAAGCTCTGACGAGGCAATTAGTACCATGTGCTTGGCTCCTTGGGCAAGCTGTTCAGCCGTGGCGCTGCGCTGGGAGTGAAGGGAGTTTAATTCAACATCACCATTCTGTGTGGAGAACAGAGCTTTAATTCCAGAGTAAATTCACTTTGATGTTGGAGCAGCATTGTCCTCGGGATGGAGAGGTTGGTAGCCATCCTGCCAGGCAAAGCTGCCGATGCTCTCAGGTCGGCCATCAGTGGCAATGGGTGGCCGGAGGAGCCTCCTGCCCGCCCAGGGGATGACTCAGAGGTGGATGAAGTCATGCGCCGTGGTGGACGGACGTGCCGTCATGCTGGTCCCCCTCGGCACTGCTGTCGGACGGCGCTCACATACTCCCCGCCCAGAGAGGCCTGTGTTAGTGCTGACGCTTTCGAGGACTTGCTCCGTGGCACCCGTGGGGACCGGAGCCTTCCAGAGCCTCCATTCTTCTGCCAGGGAGCTGAGCCGGAGCCGTGCTGGTGGGGCGGGGGCTGCAGTGTGACATGGCCAGGCAGCCAGCATGGTTCCCTGCCAGGGCCGACAGCCTTTCCCAGGCCCACCCTCTTCCCTGCCCCTTGCCAAAACCCAAATCGAATTATCCGTCCCGACGGCTGTCCCGCCCTCCCCAAACACAAACCATCCCCTCGCCAATGCCGACAAACAACCCCAGCCCAGAGCTCTATAAACAATCCATTTACTTTTTTCCATCTCCTGGCTGGCAAGGTTGGTAAAGGCTGGCAGAGCTCAGGCTGCCAGCTGGGCACTGCCTGCCCACAGCCTCAGCTCTGCATGCACTGGAGCAGAGCAGGTTGAGCCTTGCCCATATCATCACCCGTTGTCTCTCTGCAAGGATCAGATCCAGAGCTCAGCAAACTGCCTCTTAGCCCAACAACCATGTGTGCATGCCCACTTTTTTACCCGCCGCGGCTAACGAGGTGGGTGACAGCCATTTCTGGGAAGCCTTCGATTTCCATCAGGCCAGGAAGTGGCTTCTCATTAGTAACAAAGGGTTTGACAACTTCTTTTTCACACGTGCAGAGATGCTTGTCGTAAAATCCTGCTTTAACAATGCAGCACATCGTGCAGAAACAGCCTGGATGGGTTTTGCTGCCACAGATCCCAATAAATTATCCTGAGAGATTTAAGCCTGTGCTTTGAGTGCTGTATTTTAAAGGGTACTGAAATTATCTGTGGAGCAAGCAAGGGCAGTCAGCGATGTGGTTGGAAATGATGTTGCTGGGATGCCAGTGCTGGAGCACCAGGTTCACTTCCGTGCCTTCAAAAAAGAATATTCACCTGCCTTCTGTGGAGTACTGAGTGTGCCACCAGGACTGGTAGAGGGCTGTCATCCAGGGGCTGTCATGGGTGGTGTTGAACATCAAGATGCCTGCACAGAGGAGGTGGGTGAGCTGTGAGACACAGCAATGTTCGAACCTTTAGTTCTTCACTGGCATCTGTTCTCTCAGTCTGGGCTCCTGTTGCTCCCAAGCCCTGTCCCCAAGATGTGCCCCATGAGGTGCATCACGGCCATTCCCCCATTGCGAGGGCATTGCAGCTGTCCCAAGCCCTGCCACCCTTGTAGGCAGCAGAATCAGATGAACACAATGGAAACTCAAATTCCTGAAATCCTAGCTGCAGTTTTGGGGGTGATTGAGCAACAATGACATGGCCATATTTGGGAGAAGAATTGAAGGATATGTTGCCACAGCAGAGTATCTGCTTGGCCCCCAGGTCCCAATGCAGCCTCCCAGGCTGCTGGCAGTGCAAGGACGGCAGTGAAATCCTGTAGGCTCAGAGCAGAGCCAGGCAGTGGCAGGCTGGGCCACCACAGCTGGGGTCTTCCATGCAGCTTGATCACATCTGCAGTTAGCAATAATAGTCACTTAACTGATGTGGAGTCTGCCTCTGTGGAGATACTCAGAACCCACCTGGATGTGTTCCTGTGTGATCTGGTATAGGTGATCCTGCTCTGGAAGGGGGGTTGGACCCCTAACATTCTGTGATTCTGTGAACCCCCCCTATTCTGGTTGGCCCTCGAATTCAGACTCGTGTTTCTCCAGCAGCAGGTTGATGCATCCTCCTGGCTCCACCAAGCTAGCATCCACGTGAGTACTCCTCAGGATGGAGTTTGGGATCCAGGCTGGGCATTTGCCCAGGGAGTGGTGGAGTTACCATCCCTGGAGGTATTTAAAAGGCACATGGATGTTGCACTGAGGGATGTGCTTTAATGGTAGTAGCTTAGCACTAGTGGTGGGATTGTGAGCTCTGGGCAAGTGGTTGGACTTGGCGATCTCAAAGGTCTCTTCTGACCTCAACGGTTCTATGATTCTGTTATTGATCGCAGCGGGGAACCTGCAGCATCTTCCCAGTGGGACAGGGAGTGGCAGAAGAAGTTGGATTTCAGGATGAATTTTGTCTGTTGTGATCCAGGTTTGACCAGGAGCAGATGGGAAATAGGTGGTGTCATTGCTGAGTTGCTTTCTAAAGCAGGCACAGCTGAAAATCTTAGAGAAAGCTGCCTCTACAAGGACGTGGGGCTTGCTTTGCCCCCAGTGCCTCTGCGGCGTGCGCAGATGCTGCTCTGCATCCCATGAGCCGCTGACCCAGCACCTTCCTCTTCTGGCAGAGCTCATAGCAGGGTCAGCATGAGGCCAGGGGGCTGTGAGCAGCAGGGAGTGAGTTAAAGCAAACCACAGGGAAGAGAAAACACGTGTTCTCTGCCTGGGACAGAGCTGGGGCTCATCTCCACTGCTTCCAAATGGTACGCCGTCTTCCCCTCGGGTCATTTTCCCTTCATGAGCAATCAAATCACTGTTTTAAAAACTCAGCAGCAACCCAGAAAAGAAACATTTCCTCTTATGGGAAATCCCTCCTTGATTTAAGAAGGGATCCAACCAAGAAGGGTCCTGTAAAAATCACTTCTGTGCTTCACAGAAACCAAAGAGCAAGTGGTAGGAAGGCAGCAGTGCCCACTGGGCTAGACTGAGCCACAACAGGGCCCCAGGCTACTGGTCCCACCAGAGAGCTTGAGCATGTCACCAGATGTGGTCCTGCCCTGTTCCAGCAAGTGAAGCTGCAGGGTGCAGCATCTCTGCAGTCCCACAGCCAGAGCTTCTCCTCATCCCTGGCATGCTGTTTGGCTCCAGAACCAGCAGCCTGTGAGATTCTGGGGCTTTCCCATGGCGTGAGCCCAGCTATGGCTGGCACTGGACATATTTTGTGGCCTGTGGTGCCAGAGAGCTGTGCTGGTGAGTGTGCACAGCAGGTCTCATTCAGAGCTTCCTAGGATGCTGAGCAGAGCCCTGTTGTTCTCCATCTCCACTTCTCCGTGATTGCTGTCCTGCAGTTTGTTGTTTCCCAGCAGAGGAGCAGCTCAGCTCCAGGCCATCACGGTTGCAGCCAACCCAAGTGAGCCACATGCTCAGTATCATTCTCCTTATCAAATCCAAGCCTGGCCCTTTGATTTTTTGACTTGCTTCGGCAGCCAACAGCATCACACTCAGCCCAGAGACACAAGTGATCAAAGCCGAGCTGCCGGCAGACATTCCTACTCCTCCATTTGTTGTTCTGGCAGAGGCTTATTTTGCTTTGTGGTTTCTCCCATGAGCAGAGGGTGCTGCGCACAGTCACGAGAAGCCAGACTGTGCAGTGGTGGGTGGCAGCAAGGACAGAGGTGTTCCAGACCATCGTGTCAGAGGCTCCAGGCCCTGGGAGTCAGCTCCATCATACATACACGTGTTCCTAAGCCATTCTCCCTGCAGTTGTTATCCAGGCTGCTGCTCAGGAATGGGCAGGAACATGTGATGGATGCAGTTTGCAGCAGGCATCTTGACCTGTGCTGTGTTGTTGCCAAAAGGGGAATGATGCTCCAAGGAGACCATGGGTATCTGGACAGTGTGATGACTGAAAAAAGGAGACTGGTGTTGAGGCTGCTCAGTGGGAGAGTCCCTGCCCAGGCTCTCATTGGCGTGAGAGGGAGAGTTTGAAAGCAGTGGAAGTATGGACATGGGTGGTGAAGGACAGAGGATGCTCCTGAGCCACACTTCATAGTGCCAGCCTTGCTACTGGTAGAGATGCTCTGTGCAGCATTCTGCAAGACTGGGGATAGAGATGAGAGCAGAGTCCTGCCAGCTGTGTCACTGTGCATCCTGCTCCATGGTGTCAGCACCAAACCCCATGAGATGTTCAGGGTGATGCCAGCAGCCACCCAGGCATGCACATGGCCATTGCAGGCATGCTGGGGCTGTTGGAGAAGCAGCAGAGCAAACCCCAGGTGTTCCAGGCCAGTGTAGCACAGGCCTTTTGTCTTCAGCTTATCTCAGGCTGGTTTTAATTTGCAACTTGCTGATTGCGTGCAATGACCTCGGCCTAAGACTGCTCCACAGCCAAGTGCCCCTGGAGAACATAATAAATGCCATTGATCTGATGTCACTCACAGGAGAAGTGAGAAACCAGCACGCAGAGAGGCAGCGTGAAGGGGATGGGGCTCATGCTGGTGTGGCTCAGCTCACTCCCAAAGCCCATGCTAAGACAGACTTTGGTGTGACATGGTGGGGAGAGGGTTGGCCTGTGTCAGTTTGCTACTGCAGCAAGCCACAAAGCCACCTTTGAGCAAAAACTCCAGAGCTCACTGCATGTGGTGCCAGGGGATGGGCTTGAGTGGCACTAAAAACAGTTGTCTGCTCAGCCTAGCACATAGAACTCACTCTGCATGAGAATGTAGAGGATGGTGGTTTGTTCCTTCCTAATTTAAGGGCAGTGGTTTCTGTATTATGTTCATCTCTGTAAGAGCCCAGAGCACTATATATAATGACAGCACTGCAGGTGTTGCATCTGCTGGAGTTCCAGTGGCATCCCCTGTGCAGGCAATCTGCCCTCAGAATGCACCTTTAGACAAGAACTGCCACCCCCAGACAGCACTTTTGCTTGGGACCATCTCTCATGCTGTGAGAGATCACACTGTGACCTGAGCTGGTTTCCCACTAGCACATCCACCAGCAAGTGGTGTGGCCAGTGACAGCAGGTGCTGGTATTCCTGGAGCAAAAATGAGACTGAGAGAGAGTTCAGCCAAACATCAGAGAGTTGCTGTGAAATGGTTGCCGTGCCTGTCCCTGTCCCCAGCAGAGCTAAGGCTGTGGACTTGAGCTATATCGGTGGTGTGGTGCCTATACTGAGGGTGCTTGCTGAGCAAGGAGTGAGGGGGACTAGGAAAGGGTACGGATGTTGTAAGGTGCACGGTCTGGAGGTTAATGCTGGCATGCCCTGCGGCAGCGAGGGAGCTCTGGTCTCCTGCCACAGCCCAGCACATCTCACCGCGGAGGGACGGGGAAGGCAGGAGCTGTCGTTTTCCGGAGGCTTGCAAGTTTGGAAAATAAATAGCCCTGTGCCGTAGGTTAAGCTTGGCATCCTGGCGGATTAATCACGCTGGCTGCAGCCAGCACTGAGAGCCCCGGTGACGAGAGCTGTGGTTTATAGATGATGATTCATCGACTCGACTTAGAGCGACCACGTTATTCCAGCAGATTGCAAAATCATAAGAGGAATGTTGTGGTTAGTTTACGGCTTAACTATGCAAATCGTCAGGAAGCCTTCAGAGCCGGAGAATGTAAGGCACAGCGCGCCCGGATGGCTGGGCGCTGAGCAGGGGCCTGGTGCCGGCGATGGGGCTGTCGGGAACCGGCCGCTCGCGGGAGCCGGGGAGCGGGGAGGTGAGTGAGTGCGGGGGGACGAGGGGCCGGAGCTTGGGCTGAGCGTGCGAGCGGCGTACTTTGGAACCGGGACCACGCTGCTGGCTGTCAGCGGGGTTCTGGCTGGTTTCACGGTCTCCGTGCCAAGGCAGCAGGCGTCTTAGTCGGACTGGGGAGGGTGAAGGTGGGGAGCTGCTTCGCCCACCTCCTCCTGTTCTCCCGTCCTGCTTTCTGAAGCAGGCAGTGCCTCGGCAGAGGAAGTAAACAGAGTGGGAGGAGCTGCACCTCTTCCTCGCCGGGGCTTTCTCCCAGGCAGACCCACTGCCGGGATGTGCAGCGAGTTGCTCGGTTCTCAGCAGGGCAAATGCTTCAATGTCCAGAACCTACCTGGAAGCCAGTGACCCCCGAAAAATGTGGCTGGCGCCAGAGGATGAGAATAGCCGAAATCCCTGTGCCATGCCAGACCGATGGAGCTGGCCGGGCAGGGCGAGCCGTGTCGCTCCGGAGCGTTCTGGGCGCTGGATCGAGCATGCGTGCCCGCCTGTGGGCCCCGGTGAGGGGATGGCCGGCGGCACACGCGGTGTTCCCGGGAGGGCTGGCAGCGCTCTGCTCCTCTCCAGCTGCTCCGGGGCCGGTGAGAAACTGGGATAGAGGTGAGCAGATGTTTGTCGTTATGGAAGACCTCACGCTGGAGCACAGGGAGCGAGCTGGGAAGGAGGCCGCCTGTCCCCGCGGACTCGGAGCGGGATCGGCCTCTCGCTCACGCGTCCTGGTTGCGGTTTTGTCCTGCGGCATTATTTTTAAATAAACAGGATGTGTCGGCAACGAAAACAAGCAGCAGCGATGCTGAGGAGGAAGGGCGGTGTGGTGGTTAGGATGTCCAACCCGGGAGGGAGGGACAGCCCTGCCCTCTGCCGCAGGCAGCTTCCCTGGCCTCGGGCACATCCCTTCACCTTCCTGTGCAAGGTGGGGAGCACGCATCTGCTTCGTCTCCGGGTGGTGGAGTTCCTCGTCCCTAAGTGGGCAGGATGTAGCTGGAGAGAGATTGGAGCTTGCTGGGAGTGGAGTATTTTGGTTCCTGGTCTTTGGCGTGTCAGTGCTAAGAGCTGACCCACCTGCCCATCCACCTCTAACCCTAACCAGGGTAGCATGAATCAGAGGGAAACATCAGCTGGTAACTGGGGAAGCATTTCCTGGCCAGTCACGCTTTGGGATGGCGTCCCGTCCCTTGAATCATCCAGAGCTGGTCTGTGTCCAGCACTAAGAATATCCTATCCGTGCTCTGCGGGGGCAGCCGTGTGCTGGAGGGGGACCGACTGGTCCCTGGGTTCCCAGCTGTGGCTTCCCAGCGCTGTGTCATGCCATGATCCAGTTCCAGTGCCAAGTGGTCTGAGGTTTGGGGTACAGCGTGTAGATGGATGAGCCACAGCAGCTGCTGTGGTTGGTCCTCAGTGGGGTGTCCAACCTCCATTCTCCATCTGCTGTTTGTGGCTGAGCTGTACGTGGCTTTGTTTGGAACCCCAGGACATTCACTCCCCACCAGGGTTCTGGGTATTTCAATCAGCCTCGCAGCCTCTAACCCAGCATGCTGGGATTTAAGGTGACATTTGTGAGTATGGCTATTCCTGGAGGTACTTCCCAGGTTGTTTGGGGGGTGCCCTGTTGCGCAGCCGAGCCGTATCGCAGATGATAAGCCATCACCACATGCTCGCCAGGGTTCAAAGCAACATTTGCCTAGGACAGTTCTTCAGATGAAGGTGCAAATATGGCCATGGGTATATAGATAGAGACAGTTTTTTTCCCCATGGCCTCATGGTGATGATGCTGCTCAAATTAAGCATTTCAGCCTGGTATGAGAGGGCAGGTGGCTAAGACCCATCCTGGTGTGTGCAGGGTGCTGTTCCCACCTGTCTGTGGCTCCTGCCGTGGGGCACCCTGCCATGGGGCACCCTGCCATGGGGCACCCTACCGTGCCCAGAGCAGGGCAATCACTAGAGGGCATCCTTGGATCAAGATGCGTCTTTGCAGTGGGAGAAACCCCAATATTATGTCCTACCGGGCGGGACCTGAAACCTCTGGGAAGAGTGGGAAGCAGAGTGGCCATCAGGGTTTCTCCATCCTTGTTATGATGGAGCTCAGGAGACTCCTTTCTGGGCTCTTCTTGAGCCTCCAAGGCCGTTTGCACTTTCTCCTGGTTTGCAGGCTGGTGCAGAGAGCGTTAGCATTGCTGCCATCCCAGCCTGTTCCTCTGGGGGAGAACTACAGTGGTTGCTTGGGATGACAGCCCTCTGGTTTGAGTGAGCATGAAGACAAGATGAGATGATGTCAAAGCTTCTTTTGGGCAAACCTGATGCTGGGGCAGGGACTAATGCAGTTGTGGCTGGATTTACAGCTGGAGGAGAGCTGGGTTTGCACTCTGGGGAGTTGGAATCTCCAGGACTCAGGATTTCCCTTCTCCTTCAAAAGCAAATATTCATGACAAGGTAGTAGAAATGCTGCAGAATTCATCTGTGATCCTCTCCCTGGCCAAAGGGCTTGGTAGAGGGAACGTGGGTGGATGGTGGTGGCTAGGGCTAGAACAGAGCCTGCTCTGCTCTCTGTCCAACTCTCATAGGTCACAGCCTTCACCTCATGGGCATTTGTCTGGGTTGAACCCATGCTTGGGATTCTCCATAGCGTGACTCAGGGGTTCAGAAAGTTCAGGGCAACACTGGGGAAACGTGTGTGACAGATGCCTCCTTGCTGCTCTGCTGCTAGCCCAGGCTTGCTTACCTCCCACTCCCAGCGGATCTGCTGGCTGCCCCTCTCTTTTTTCCTGGGTTTAGGGTTTGGCAGGGGCAGTGCCTGGCATGCTACAGGTTGTAATGTTGTCCCTTGGCCAGTCACTGCAGGGGATAGCCCATTCTCCACACCTTAGATTTATGGACACTGGAAAATCTTAAGCAACCAAGTGCTGATCCCAACCTTCCCCAGATCTCCCCCACCTTGCATCCCACTGAGCTGTTCCTAGTAGCATGGTGGGGGTGTGTGCAGATGCATTGCAGTGCATTCAGCATGCACTTGCCACAGGGGCTGGCTGAGCCACGCATGAACTGCCAAGCAGGAGGGTCCCAGTGGCACAGCTGCCTCCCGCCGTGCAAGGAGGAACTGAAAGTCTTCAGGGTTTTGGTGATGGCAACTCCCATGTTTGAAGTACTTGTGTTGTACCCAAGCCCAAAAGAAGCAGCAGCTTTCCTGTTAAACTGCACCAAAGTCTGTTTTGGCAGCTCCACATTTCTCGTTTTAGCAGCATCTTGTGGGGGCAGAGGGTTTAGCTTGCACCCAGTGCCACCACTACAAGGACAACCGCATTTGAGGCAGCTTTCCAGTTCCTGTGGGTTAGGAACAGACCAGTCCCGCTGGCTCAAGTGACCCAAAGATAACTCATCCATGCTTGCTGAACAGCTGCATGCTGGCCAGCCCAGGCCTGCTGGGATCATACTTTCTGCTGATAAATCCACATTAAAGCAGTTTCCCCTGCTGTTACATCACCAAACCTTTCCACCCTTTTCCAAGGGGTGGTGGAAGCCCTGCAGCTTGGGCAGGGGCTGGGTGAGCACGGGTGGGTTTCCTGGAGTGAGCGGCCTTGCATTAACCAGGAGCAGGACGGCTTAATAAATCATTTCCGTCTCTAATTTCTACTTCTTTGTGAAATGCTTCTGGTTCGCCGGTGGCCAAAGGGAAGGGAGGTCAGGGGAACCAGGCCTCCCCAGCATCCTCCTTCCTGCAGCTGTTGAAACAAAATCCAGAACTGTTATAATCACTGTGACCCTCCCTTGGGTATGGCAGTGCCTTTGGTCCAAACAATGTCAGCAACGCTGGGGTGGGTGAGTGCACAGTTCCCAACGAGGTTGCCAGGTGGATTTTGGAGTGAGACATCTTCTGTTCTTGGTGATGTGGGGCCGTAAACTTTCCCCGTGGGCCATGTCAGATGCTTGGGAAAAAGATTCCAGTGTTGGTATTGGCGAGCCTTGGGACATCCCTGGTGCTTCCATCTCCTTTGTGCTCCAACAAAATGCATCCCACCAGCTGCAAATGGTGACTGATGTCTGCAGGGAACAGGGGATTGTTCTTGCCTCCCTGCCATGCCCTGTGTCAGGTCTCTGTGCACTGCATTCTGACTCTGGGGAGCCACAGCGGCTGTCCAGCTGCCTGGAACAGGAGATGGAACATGGCTGCTGTACCTGCTCTCAAACTACCTCTAATGTCTCTGGAAAGCTTTAAACCCCTGTGGTCTTTGAGCACCTTGCGTGCACCCTCTGTCTGCAGTGCTCTTTCCTCTTGGCTGCTCACCCCCCCCAGCATTGTTTTGCTGCGTTTGTTTAGGTTGGCCCAGGTGCTGCAATGTATCCGCCTCAGTGCTCAGGGCTTGATGTGTTTTATGTCCCTTGTTTTGCAGCAGCAGCAAATGCCCCGGAGCAGCCAAGAAGAGAAAGATGAAAAGGAGAAAGAAAAGGAGAAGGAGGGAGAAAAGGAAGAAGACAAGCAAGAAACAGAAAATGACAAAGAAGAACTGACAAAGTATGGACAACTCTCCCTCCCTAGCTCACTTCCATCTCCAGCAAGGGCTGGTCATTGGGTGACAGGACATGGTGGTGGGATGTGGCAGTGCAATGGCGTGCAATGGAGGGATGTGGCAACAGGATGCAGTGGTGGGAGATGGTGTATTCCAGGGCTACCCGACCCCATGCAGGGACCATATGCACCTACCTCATCTCCTCTGCAGGGAAGGAAGGACAGAGCCTACTTTTCTCTTTGTTTCTCTTCCCTGCCGCTTCCAAACTGGGAAAACAAGTCTTTAATATAAACCAAATCAATCTGCAAAGCCTCTCTGATCCTCCAGCTTGTTTTGTTGTTGTGGGAGCCTCTGGGAGGCAGAGGAGCAATCCAGGCGCAGCCGAGCGCAGCACTTCACCTTTAGCATTATTGATGTTCAACATGAGTGCTCCTGGATGAAGGGCTGCAGCCAGCCCTGCCTCCCTCACACCGAACGGGGAGTGTCGGAGCCGTGGCGGGGAGAGGTTGGCACGCAGACCGCTAGCTATCTGTAATGGGCTTAATACTGGGTTTAAAAGAACATCTGGCTTCATTATATCTAGGCTGCAAAGACATTTACCAGCAGGTCCCTTTCAGGAAGATAAATGAGGAGGAGGCAGGGATGAATTTGAATGGTCTGATATTAAACCTGTCTCCATCAGGTCTCTGTGTGCACTTGGTGGTGGAGCTGCAGCCAGCTGCAGAAAGAAAAAACCCCACCGCAAATCACCCCACCACCAATCCAGCTCACTCCCAGCCCGGAAAAGAGCAGGCATGTGCAAAAAGAAGTGCAGACCTGCCCCCACCAAAGACCAGCCGAAAAACCCCAACCCACCCTCAAACATGTGCAGGGAAATAATTGTTTGACCTAAAAAATCACATCAACCCAACAACATTTTTTTTCTCTTCCCTTGCTGTTTCTGCAGGGACAAGAACGACGACACATCTGGGGAAGACAACGACGAGAAAGAAGCTGTCGCCTCCAAAGGTCGCAAAACGGCCAACAGCCAGGGCAGGCGCAAAGGCCGCATCACCCGCTCCATGGCCAATGAAGCCAACAACGAGGAGGCAGCCACCCCGCAGCAGAGTGCTGAGCTGGGTGGGTAGAAGTGTCCATGTGAATGGGGGCGACCTTGGCAGGGCTTTTGGGGTGTCCAAAAACACTCACAGAGGAGGGTTTTCTTTCGAGAACTCTTCCTGAGGGACAGCAGTGAGGGTTCTCTGTCCCATGATCAGGTAGAGCCTTTTTCTGTTGTTTTTTTGTTGTTGTTATGTTGTTTTGGTTTGGGTTTTGTGGGGTTTTTTTGTTTGTTTGGGGGTTTTGGGGTTTTTGGTTTTTTCTTTTTTATGTGCTTTTTTTTACCATAATTTGTTTAGTTTAAGGAGTAAAAATACCTCAGCTCAGCTTCCCTGTGGTGCTAGGTATTAGAATGAATCAGAGCACCTTTGAGTGTTACCGTGTGGTTACAGCTACCTGAAAGGAGGTTATAGCCAGGTGGGGGTTGGTCTCTTCTCCCAGGCAATCAGGGACAGAATAAAAGGACAAAGATTCAAGCTGTTGCCAGGGCAGGTTTGGGCTGGATGTTAGGAAGAAGTTCTTCCCAGCAAGAGTGATTGGCATTGGAATGGGCTGCCCAGGGAGGTGGTGGAGTCACCATCCCTAGAGGTTTTAAAAGGAGACTGGATGAGGCACTTAGTGCCATGGCTTAGTTAATTAGAAGGTGTTGGGTGACAGGTTAGACTCGATGATCATGGAAGGTCTTTTCCAACCTGGTTAATTCTGTGATTCCGTAGCACAAATAGTTGATCCGTAAGTTTTTTGTAGGAATTAACAAGTCAGCTTTCCCAAGCCTGGTTTCCAGCTGGCTGCTTGAGATCTGGTTTCTAGGGGAATGGAAGCTGTGGGAGGCTAGGTTACTTTCCATCCCTATTCTCTCCTCCAAGGTGATCAGGAACAACATTTCCGATTGTGTGTGTCACCCAGGTCCAATGGAAGCGGTTGCAAGCCTGGGCTGCACTGGCCGAGCGTTAGTGGGTTTTGTGGTCTCAGAGGGAAAGTGTTGCAAAAGACAAAAAGGGAAGCTGTCATTTTCAGTAGCATATTGGCTGGGTTCCTGCAGGGCTCATGCAGCTCTTGCCACCCAGAGATGTGCTTTCCTCTGTGGCAGCTAAGGCTTTGAGTACACTCAAGCTCTGCACAAGGAGCCTGCTCTACCAGTTACAGAATTCATGGAATTATTTCAGCTGGAGAAGACAGGTCTAAGATCATCAAGTCCAACCATGGACCTAATACCACCATGTTCATTTAACCATGTTCTGAAGCTCTCCTGCCCTTTCTGTTTTCCAATTCACCTGGAGCCCAAGCAGCTGCAGCCTGTGGGGTCTGTGACCCCCTAGCCGTGGGAATTTGGCCTGTCCCTTCCTTATCACTGCAGATGAAGTACAGTGGTGAGCAGGTAGTGGGTTACACCTGCTCAGGATCCTATGCTGGCTGCAACTAGGATAGATCCTATGCTTTGCACCCAAGTTGCTCTTGTTTTGCTCAAGAATTGACTTTTCCAATGCTAGTCCCCAGTGCCCCAGCTAATCTCCCCCATCTGTAGCCAGCCAGGCACTGTGGTCAGGCTTTTCATGATGAGTAGAGCAGCTTCAGAGCAAAGTGGAGGAGGCCAGCGTGGTACCCATAATGTGGCACCCAGGGATTGTGCCAGCAAGTGGCACTTGGCTGGAGCCATGCTACCATGCCTGTCTCAGGCTAGATGGGGATTCACAGTAGCATCCTCAGCCCCATGTTGGGTGCATTTGGTTCTGATGTCTGTGGCTCCAGTGGTGGTCACCCTGAGAAACTGCTCATTCATTGCCTTTAAGAAGCCAACACATTGAGGAATTTGGCTGGTTTTCCTGTATCTTCTACTCTATCAGGTACAAGGTTATTACTGTGCTACCTAAGGCAGGTAAAAATAAAAGCAGGGTGACTCCTCTTGGTTTCCATGCTCTGCAGTTTCTTGCCTGTTCTGTTCCATGTGCTATAAATCACTTGGAGGTGTTTCGCCTCCCTGTTCCTCTGCTGACAACTGGCTGAAGCCTTGATTGCGAGCGGTCTGTTGTCATACAGGCGATATAAATAGTTCCCAGCACAAGGCAGCCCTGCTCTCCCTCTTGAACTTGTTAAGCAGTGCTGCAGAGCAGCAGCAGATAATGCCAGTAACTTGGAGGGGATTTTTATGTTTTTCATCCCAGCATCTCAGAGTCTTTGATAAACTTCACTGTGAACACAGAGAAAAGGCTTTAGACCATGTTAAATGGAGAAAAGGGAATGGGTCGATCTCAGCGACACATCTGAGTAATTGGTTTCACTTTATGTCTCTCCAATAGTGCTTTAATTTCAGTTGGCTAAGAAAGTTATTGCATTTTAAATACCAATTGAACATTAAAAAACAACACCAAACCCTATTGTGGTTTAACTGCAGCGTGCCGGAGCGCCCCGTAGGCATCTGTTTCATAACTGCATAACCTCAGTAAATACCATTAATCAGCCCAAACGGGCCATGCCTTTGACATTTCTGTTCCATACAATACCAGTCCCCCTCCAGCCGAGCAGAGGGCCTTGCGTGGCGTGCCAGGGACACTCGCTTTGACGCAAATGAGCGTGGTGGCCCCAGCTCTGCTCAGTGCCAGTGGGGAGCAGCAAGGTATTGATTTCCCTCCCTCTTGGCTGATGTTACAGGCATGGGGGGACCCAGTGTTTCTTGGGAAAGCAATGACCTGTGCTGACTTCCAGGAGGTGACACCTGCAGTCGTGCTCAGCTGTCTCTGGAGATTGCTCTGCCCAATGCTCTGGGTGTCGGAGCCCACATTGTCCTTGCACAGGGTCTCAGCTCCTTGTAGAGCTGCTTGGAAGATGCTTCCTTCTCTTGCCCATATCCTTTCTCCTGAACCTATCAGCCTGTTTTCCATTTGAAAAGGACACTGTCAAAACATCTCTCATCACTGTTGAAATAATGCTTTGCCTGTTGTTTAGAGTAATAACCCCTTGGCAGCCTGAGCCGGAAATCTGTTTCCTTGCTGAGTTGTTTTTTGCCTCTGACTCACACCCTGGTTTGTTATTGTAGGGTTTGCTTTAGTGCCAGGCTGCCAGCAGGACTGTTACATAGTGAAGGCTTTCTACAGGACCTTAGTGTCCCTGGCACTGTGCCTGGGGTAGGGGAGAGGGGAAGAATCAGGTGCTGACACCCCTCTTCTCACCTCCAGGCCACAATGTCCCTCTTCCATGGGCACTGCTGCAGGTGAGCCCCTGACATTGCTGGGGCTCCGAGATGTCCCAGAGCCTGGTGATAGCACTAAGGGAGCCTGCAGTCAAGCATGCTCAAATCCCTTGATGGTGCAGTCAGCCAAAGTCACCACTGAGATGATGCTGTTTCTCCATCTCTGCTGACAGTGACAGTCCCACCCTGTGTCTACCACCTCCAAAGCACACAGCCAAAGTCAGCTCCATCTTAGGTACCTGTTGTTGGCGGGCCAGAGTGCGTGGCACCAAATCAGCAAATCTGCTACCACCCTCATGCCATCTGGCTTTTCTTCCAGTCCCCAAGTAGAGGTTTTGCATCACCAAGGCATGTCCTCAGGTGGGGGCAATGCTGTGCATAGGTTACCATGGCATGGAAAAGCCTTGAGAGCCCATACCACAACAGCCTGCCCTGCAGAAGCACTTTTGCACTGCATGGTGTTTTGTTGTGCCTCTGGGGAGGAGGCTACAGGATGGGGTTTGGGTAGTTGGGCATCTTCTCTGGGCTTGCTGGATCCCACTCACAGCTGACTGCTGTCCTTTCCTTCCTTCTTTCCAGCTTCTCTGGAGATGAATGAAAGCTCTCGCTGGACCGAAGAGGAGATGGAGACAGCTAAAAAGGGTGAGCTCCTCGTTTTCTTTCTCTTGTGCGCACTGATGGAGCTAACCCAGCAATCGAGGATGGACATCTGACCACTGGAGTCAGTGCAGGGTGGTGAGCCCTGAGTTGTGGGGGCGGATTCTACCCATTGCACTGCTGGTTTGTGCCCAGTGAGACTCGAGGCAGGTTTAGGGGAGGCAGGCGATGACAATGGGGGTGCATGCTTGGCCCCTCTAGCCTTGCGAGCTGTGCCAGCACCAGGGACGTCTGGAGCCTGCGCATGTCCCCGAGGCAGGAGCTGGCTGTAGGAAATGGGGAAGGTGCTTCGCCTGTTGCATTTTGCAGCTTCTGGTGCCTGTAGCAGGAGGCGTAGCTTCACCCCGCTCTCGGGAGGTTCGCACTAGCAGCGCAATCTGTTCCAGGCACGCCGAGAGCATCTGCCTGCGTTTGCAGCTCTGAGATTCAGGGAGAAGATAGTGAACCCCAGCACTCTGCAGCCACGTGTCGGGGAGCTGGCGAGAGCCAGGGCTGCGGGCAGCGTGGGGTGACTTTACATCCTGGAGCTGATTCAGAGCCTTTGCTGAGACCGTTTTTAAAAAGTGCTGAGTGTAGCACAGCCTCCTTGCCACTTCCCCTCCTCATGTCACTCCTACAACAGTTCTAACAGAATCTTTTTGGTTGGAAAAGGCCTCTAAAAGCATCAAATCCAACTGCTGACCTAACACCATGGCCATTAAACCATGTCCCAAAGTAGCACGTCTACACAGTTTTTGAACACATCCAGAGGTGGTGATCCTCCCTGGGCAGCCTGTTCTAATGCCTGAGTAAAGATGTTTTTCTTAATATCCAACTCAAACCATCCCATGGCACAACTTGGGTCCATTTTCTCTTGTTCTGTTGTCTGATACTGGAGAGGAGAGACCAACACCCACCTCACTCCAACCTCCTTTTAAGGACTTGTAGAGAGCAAAGGGGTCTCCCCTCAGCCTCCTGTTTTTCCACACTAAACAACCTCAGTTCCTTCAGTCACTCCTCCTAAGATTTGTGTTCCTGACTGGTTCTCTGTGCCTCTGGACACAAGAAGGGCAACTCTTGCACTGCTTTAATTGTTTTGCCGAAGTCACGTCCTGTCAGTGGGCTGTCGAGCTCACATCCCCAGCCCATGTGTCCCCCTCCTTGCACTGCTGCCGGCTCCCCTGGTCTGGTGAGGATCGTAAATGGAAAATTAAAATGGAAATGAGTGCCGTTCTGGGATGGCAAACGCAGACAGGCGTGTTAGTGGGTTCAACTCCGCTCGGAAAATGCACCTGCTGCTGGGATGGTGATTACATGTTCTGGAGCACTGGCTGCCCAGGTGCCGGTGGGAGCTGTGGACTTGGATTACTTTGCCTGTGAATATCCCAAAGTGTTTGGCTCACTTGCCTTTAAGCCGTTCCAACCCTCTTTGCAGCCCAGTGCCAGTTCTGTGTGTTGCAGAGTGGGGCTTTCTATAGAGGCAAAACTTAATAGATAGACTTTAATCAAGCAAACTGGCACGGGGCCAGGTAATGGGGTGAGCAGGTGCTGAGGAGGGGAGGGTTGTTGGAGCGATCTTTTCCGAGCGCCGCTTTGTTTTGGAGATTGCATCTGGTTGTTAAAAAGTGCCTCTTGCTGGTTTATGCTGGATGCTGGAGGTATGCTTGAGGAGTCTTAAAGCCAGCTGCCAAAGCCTGCGTGGAGGAAGGATGAAGCGTGGGAGCACGTAGCATTGTTCCAGCCCTGGGGCCAGGACGAGGCAGGGAGATTTGCTGGTGTAAAGCTCGATTGCTGATGTTTTCTCCTCCATTACAACCTGGGGAACTGAGATTGCTACACCAGACTTCTATAGAGAAGCCAAATTCCCCTTTGCCAGGAAGCAGCCGCTTTAATGCTTCAAACTGGCTCTCTTTGGCATTTCCAGAGACTGGCGTGGTGGGGGTTTCCAACTCACAGAGACTCTGAAACTCCGGAGGTGACCTCAGAGGCTGGCAGAGGCAGCAGCAGAGCCCACTGCCAGCACAGCTGAGCAGGGGTGGAAAAGGTGGTGGGCACCTGGCTCAGGGTGTGCTTGAAGACAAGGGTGCCATCCTCCTCATTGTAAGGACTCGGCTTACTCAGACACATTCTCCCTGGTAGTGGTACCAGTCTGAGGCGACAGCTGGCTATTTTGGGGAGTTGAACAAGCAAGATGCCAGTCCTATGAAAAGCAACATCCTGAGGTGCTTGGGCAGATGGGAATGGTGACTTCCCAGCATCTGCCACCTGGGAGATCAGCCTGGCCTTGCCATCCACTCCTGGCTTTTGTGTGTATGTCTGTTGAGGGAGCTGAGAGAAAACAACCCTAGGACAATGAGATGCCAAAGTCATCTGCTCTGCTCTGGAGTTTTAGAGCTGCAGAGAGTTTCCAAGTGGGAGAAGGCAGGACTGTGCCTGCTGGGAAAGACAATAAAGGGGAGTAGCATGTTATTAAAGTTAACTAGGGGAACGAAAACCTAGCAAGAGGAAAGTTCTTGCTTAATGACACTTTTATTGTGCAATAAACCTTGATTCACTAGTCTGTCAAAGTGTGCAAGGATTGGTGTAATGACGGGGGAAGGTGTTCTTCTGATACTGCCTCCTTGCACTGTGGCTCTGATCCTGGAAACAAGAGGTTTTGGTTAATAGGAGTTGCTGGAGGATTTCCTCCCTTCCTTTCCCTTCTCGAGCCCTGAGCGGGCAGCAACCGCTGCTGTGCCTGGCTCTGCCGCAGGGCAAGGCGAGGAGACTTTCGCAGCCGGATGGGGTTGCTCCTTAAAAGGCAATGTTTAGGCAGCTCCTGCCTTTGGGGGACCCGCTGGCAGAAGCTCATGCAGGCTTCTGAGAGTTTAAGGTAGGCTGGAAAGGAGTTTGCCAGCAGCAGGTGAGCACTGACTTGGAGCAGCTGGCTGGGTTTATTGCCCCACCAACCCTGCTTTTTCACCACCAGCACGCGGTGTCACAGAGCAGCCATGATAGTGCTGGAACTGAACTCAGTGAACTGGAAGGTTTTGGCACCTTTGTTAGGCTTTAAAGTCTGGTATCTGTTCTCAGACCAGCTCTGGGTTTCCCCCAGGGTGTCTAACAAGTGGGTTTGTTCTTTGAAAAGAGGTGGTGTGGAAATGGCAGGTTCTGGCTCACCCAAAATCCTACTGTGCCTGACCAGGGCTCTTAGCCTCTCTTGCTCAGGTCAGCCTTTACACCTTTTCTCAAACTGAGGAAGAGGAGAGAACATGGAATGGAATTGGCATGGTGAGGCAGAGGAGGGTTGGGCATGAATTTGAAAAGCTGATGATAGAGGGTTAAATAATCCACGAAGACTACTGAATATCATTTTGGATAGATGTAAAATACTTGGATACAGAAGATAGGCCTTAGAGGGCTGATTTTCAGTTCTGCTGACAATCAACTCAGAAAGAAAGATGAGTTTGGGACTGATCTGAACCATCTTTTTCTCAGTCCCATTCTGTTCACAAAACTAAAATGAAATGGAAATTTTGAAAAAGGTACTGATTTCATCAAAATAACACGGAGCCAGAGCCACTGACATGAAAGCTCATAGCAGGAGCCAGCCACCTCCCAGCCTTTTGAACACAGCTGCCTTCCAGCGTGCTGTCTTGCTGTGCAGGATCCTTCTGGATCTGGAGTGGGTGCGTAAACACACGAGTGTGTGCTTCTCAACCCTAGTTGGGTTTGTGCTGTGATTTCTAAGGAGCCACTGACTGCAAGGTTGGGAGAAGTATGTCTGCGTGGGTCGTTCTTTTTCTCCATTGCTTCTTGCTGACAGGGCAGCAAGAACTCTTACAAGGAGCTGGCTGCAGCATGGATGATGCTGGGACACCATCAGCTTCCATGCCTCCCTCCTATTGTCTCCTCTGTGCTCATGCTGGAACCTTCTCATCTCCACTTGAAGATACTTAACTGCTGTAAATCCTGCTGATGGTAGGAAACATGCTGGAGTGCCAGACACTGTGTGTTGTCCCTCTTGCTGACCCTGGAGTGGAGTCTGGCTTGGTATACCCCACCCAGGTTCCATTTCCATCCATCCAATCTGGTTGCAAGGGGAGCTCATAGGCAGGACAGCCCAGCCTGCTTGTCCCCTGTGTCTGCCACTGCAGCCAAAGCACTGACCCCTGCATGCTCCATGCAAGCCATGTGCTTGCCAGGAGGTACAAAACAGCATGGTGGAAATTAGTGGGATGGGGCAGAGTGGGTGCCGCAAGAGCCAAGACTATGTCTGAGGCATGAATCGGCCACACTCGTCCCGGAAGAGGTGGTGGTTAGCTGTGATCTCATCCCTGCCATCCTAGGCTGGCTGAGGTGTTACCCCTAGCATTGTACCTACAATGGTGCTGCCTACTGTGCCTCCCAGAGCTGTGCTTTCTGCCACCTCTGGATGAATGTTTTTTGAGCGTGTAGGAGCAAACTGCAAGGATTTGCCTAGTGAGTGTCAGTGAATGAAACACAAAGGGCCTGTCAAGGGGAACTGCTGGGTAATTACTATAATTTACAGCCTACATTTTAATTTCAAGCGTTATTTTTTCAACAATAAGGGAGCAGGAATAATACCCAAACCAGGTGAAAGGGGAGAGCTGGGCCCACCAGGAGCAGCTGCTGCATGTGCACTCATCTTGCCCTGGAGACTTGAGTGTCCTTGGCCGGACCAAGGAGGATGACACCTCTTAGGGAGCAGCTGTCCTAGGAGAACGATCCTTTGATCCCCTCCAGGGATCAAAGGATGGGGACACAGCACAAAAGGAGGGTTGTGCTAGGAGGGGAAGAACCAGGCAGCTCCATGGTCAGGGCATGGGGCCCAGTGTGCTTGAAGCAGGTTGATGCAGAGCTCCAGCAACTGGCTCCTCTGAAGGGGACACTTGGTTGCTGGGAGTCCCCAGCCAGGGGTGGTGGAGCGCAGAGATGGTGCTAAAGCTGAGCTGGCTGGGATTAGCAGCTCTGTACCCACACCTCATTTGGTGGTACTGCCTCCCTTCAAGATGGCATGATGGGTGCAAAAGCTATTGGGGAGATTCACTACAAGCTGCCTTTTAGCCAAAGGCCATTTCAAAGGCATGCTTGTGTCCTGCCAACAAAGGTTCATCAGGAGTGTGGCAGGGCTGGACCTGCCATTACCTTCTTAAGGAAAGGGTGAATATCACCCACTGCCGTAGTGAGAGCTCACCTTTAGCAATGCCCCTGGTGCCTGCAGGGATGTGGGCTTGTCTGCCACACACCATCCCCACTGCTGCAGGAGCTTGGCCCTTGCCTGGCTCTGCTTCACAGCCCTGGAGAAGTTACTCACCTTCTCTGTGCCTCAGTCCTCCCACACGCTGTGAACCGCCCCAGGATCAGTGGGGGAAAGCATCACTGCTGCACGCTAATTCAGCTCAGAGATGCCCACCATGCATTCCGGGTGCCTTGGGTAGTGTTGCTGACTCCGTAGTGCTGGTCCTTGTCCAGGATGGGCTTAAGGCACCTTTTGGCTGCGTCGTAGCCAGAACTGCCTCCATCCTTGCTCTCAAGAGCATATGGGTACAGGAGGGGCTGGAAGATCACGCGAGGTACCATTAAGTGTAAAGGAATGAGATCACTTAGTTTTTCCCCTGTAACCTTGATCTGTTAATCCACGTGAGCTCCTGTTAAGGGGCTGTTGGAGCGGCTCTGGTAAAAACCCACAGTTGCCAAGAGCTGAGGGTGTGAGCTGACAGCCCTCACCCACCGTGATGCCCCTCTGGGTTTCTCCTCTGCACTCCTCTGTTCTCCAGGCTCCTCTTCCATCCAGCTTCTTGCCGGTACTGGAGCAGAGACTCCCATTGTGAAACCTCTCCCCATCCCTCCTTCACCCGGGCAGCCGCCTCAGGGCCAAGAGTGCCAGGGTGCTACAGCATCCTGCTGGTGCGACACTGGTCTCGTCGGAACGCACCTCCCCAAAGAAAAGAGCCTTTGATTCACTTGAGAGCAGAGGAAACTATTAGCCAAGCTTTGTTTTCCTGGATCCCTCCCCCTGCCGCTGACATTCAGACGAGAGCGAGGGAGACAGAAAGTGAGAGAGGGAGGGCGGGAGCGGGTGCCAAGCGGCCGCACCCCTTGTCAGCTTGGGTCAGCGCCACGTTCGTTATTAATGCTCTGTCTAGAGGTCACATTCAGATGCAACGAGCCCCGGGTCAGCCAGAGGAACAGATTAGAGCTCGCTTGCTGCTCCGCGACATACCAACGGCACCGGCTCCTCGTCCCCGGGCTGGCAGGAGTGAGCCGCGTCTCTCGTTCGGCTGCTCCTTCCCCTGCGCCTTTCTCTTGGCTTTTTTTTTTTTTTTTTTTTTTTTTTTTTTTTTTTTTTTTAAATTATTATTATTACTATTTCTTGGCAACGTCGGGCATCTCCTGAAACTGCACAGCCTCCCCGTAGCCCTGAGCTTCTGAGCGAGGAGGTGAAGTAGGGGAGAAAATAAGTGGAGGAGCTTCCATCCACCTTAACAGCTGCGGCTGAAGCCAGCTGGAAAGCTTCGGCAGGCGAGCCGGAGAGCGCAGAGGACGCCGTTCGCTCGCCAGCCCCGGAGGGAAAAGCGCTGGGGCCGGAGCATGTGTCCCCACCAACTTCTGGCATCAGTGTCAGGAGTCGCCTGCCTGTGACCTGCTTTCCAGCCTTGGTGCCCGCTTCCTCGCCGCTCTCGGCCGCCCATGGCTCTGAAATCCTCTCGCCCCCAGGATTTAAGGAACCGGCTTTGCTTTCTTCTCTGTCTCCGGCTGCTGCGAGGGAGCGAAAGCAAAATGCGTGGGGAGGGTGTGAGTGGAGCACTCGCGGCGCTTCGCAGCAGGCTGCCGTGCCCGGGGGGGCTTTGAAGAAGTGCCCCAGCGCCCGCATTCTCCCGAGCTTGCCCGCTGCACGCTCCGGGCACACTCCCTGCCTGACAGAGCTGGACCTGGAGCACGTAAGTGCAGTGCTGGGGTCCAAAGGATGGGGTTAGCCTTTGGGTTGTGTGTAGCCGTGTGCGGGCAGACCCTGTGCTCAGAGCCCCCGCCCCAAGCCAGGGCACAGGCTTTGCTCGGAGCTGATAGCTCAGGGATCAGAGTTTCAGTTGCTCTGTGGAACCAAGGGCCGTGTGGTGCCAGGGTGTAAGGGGGGAGCCACAGGGGTTGGGGGCTGCCGTGCTGACAAGAGCTCATTGAGCCAAGGTGCCCGGTGAGCCGAGAGCTTACCCCGAGGTCCCAGAGCGTCTCTGCTGGTTCCTGCCCGAGCTCGCTGCAAGGGCAGCGTGGGGAAGCAGGTGTTGCTGTTTGCTCTGGTTTCGATGTAAAGAGCAGAGCACCTGAGCTCCCTGTGGGGTCCGAAGGGCTGCAGGCAGTTTCCTCCTCATGAGCCCAGCATGGATACAGCCACTTGCCCGGCCAGCTGCAGACTTCTCTGGCAGCATCCCCACCTCCCAGTCCTGCGGTGGACAGGGGAAAGAGCAACCAGAAGCTGGCATCACCTTCAGATAGCATTGGTCAGGCCATTGTGGGGAGCAATCGTGCTAGCATTCCTGGTGCCCCCTGGCCCCAGGATCAAGCATACCAGGTCCTGCTAGATGGCACAGCATGTCACCCACCAGAGTACTGGAGCTCATGCCACACCACTGTTTGCATTTCGGGGCTTTGCCCTGGGGCACAGCAAATGGCTGTAGCTTCAGCTGTCACTCTTATTGCTGGGCCACCAGCGCAGTGACGAGCATAGGGGGCCGAGCTGCTTGTTTGCGTTGGATGGCAGCAGTGGGTTGTGACACAGGGGATTGTCCTGCTTTCCCCTGCAGCTTTCAGTGCTGGGGGAGGACTCCTGCCTGACTCGTTGTCTCTCGCGGTTGGTGGCCGGATGTCCTTTTTTTTTTTTTTCTTTTCTTTTCATTTGTTATTATTTTTAAGAAGTCTCAGCCTGCCAGAGAGGTGACAGAGGTCGTGGGTTTGGTTGAAGCAGGGCTGGGAGTTGCAGAGTTAAAGCTCAAACTTGTTTCTTGGCTTGCCACAGCCTTTTGTGGTGCTCAGCCAGTGTGATGCCTGCCTCTTACATGCAATTTGATAAGCCCTGGTGCTGGGATGGGGCAGGATACAGGCACCAGCTGGATGTTAACTCCTTCTGTGCTGGTTACTGCTGGATTTCTCCAGGACCTGTGAAGCAAGGAGCAAAGTTACATCTCTGCTGGGGTACATGGTGCTGTATATTCTTTGCAGACATGCCCACAGCTCCTGTGCCATGGGCAGACAGGTCCTGGCTGGAAGTAAGTCCTTCAGTCCAAATTGCTTGTTGCTGTGTTTGGGTCAGTCCATCACAGGGGGCTCCGTTGTTGTGCTGAAAGAGAGGCTGGACTGACACTTGAGTCTAGGCTGGGAATCACAGATGACACATGGTAGCAACCTGGATGAAGGCTGGCAGTGGGGCTGGAGCACATCTGTCGTAGCTCCCAGGCACAAGCAGAGCCATGCATGGGAGACCTAATGTGGGAGTCACTGTAATCTCAAGTTCCTTGGTGTTAGAGCAGCCAAGGAGGGGTTTGGGGATGGGCAAGGGAGATGCCCAGACAGTGCTTGTTCCCAGACTCTATGGCTGGTGGCTTCTGGGCAGAAAAACCCCTAACAAAAGAGGAAGATGTTGTTCTTAGCAGGTTCATTTGCTGCTGGTTTTCATCTTGAAGTCATCTTTGTGACAGTGCCATGTCCGTGGATTCACAGTCTCTTCATGTCGCACCCTAAACCAGGTGCAGGGGAGGATCAGGGGCACTGTTGTCATGGTGATGGCCTAACATGGTCATCCAGGAGCTGACCAGACTGACATGACCCAGTTGGACTGACAGTGTCTTCCAGAAGACCTGGTTGATCCTCACCCAGGGCACTCCCAGGAGCTGGGATGGAGGGACCAGGGTGCTGCTGCACCCATGCCTGGGCTGTGGTAGTGACTTCCACCTCCAACTGTGGGGCCAGGGTTGCCCAGATAGCACTCTGTGTTCTTGTGGTCTCTTCTGGGTTGACTTGCTTCTTCCTCCTGCTCTTCCTCCTCCACCCTGCTGGGTTGGCCCAGCACTGGCAGGAGCCCTGTGCTCAGGTGGCACTGTTGGGCTGAGATTGCCAGCCTTTGGCACAATGCTCAACCTGGGAAGTGACTTTTGCGCATGAGCCCGGGATCAGCACTAGTCCCCCACATGCCTCTTCTCTGCCCAGGGCAAAACCTGGACTTCCCTACCTGTGTGCTACCACTTCCTTGCCTAGGCTCTTCCTCCTCACCTGACAGGGCTGTGCTCAACCTCCTGAACTGCTTTTTGACTCCAGTCAGTCATCACTAGGGCACAGAACTGTGGGCAGAACCTTTGCTTCATGCTAGGGATCGAGAGTTGCTGTCACAAGTTCTTCTGGACATGTCAAGACCTCCAGCAGCCATCCCAAAGGGAAAGGGGCACCAACTGCCCTCCTGACCACCCACTGACTGTCGAAGACATGGCTGTGGGGTGTATTTTGTTCCAGAAGCGGTCAGCATAGTGCCTTTTTCCCCCTCGGAAAGGAAAACAGGTCATCCTTTGGCCTAGGAAGCCATTCAGACGGGTGCTAGTGACCATATTGTTCCTGTGGAGCTTGGCTCACACAGTACGTTTCCCACCCTGTGTGGATAATGCTGCCCTTGTGCAAGTGTATCTAATGTTAAACCTTTCTCCTTTCTCTCTTCTCCAACCACAGGTCTCCTTGAGCATGGGCGGAACTGGTCAGCCATTGCCAGGATGGTGGGCTCCAAGACCGTGTCACAGTGCAAAAACTTCTACTTCAACTACAAGAAGAGGCAGAACCTGGATGAGATCCTACAGCAGCACAAACTGAAAATGGTGAGAGCGCTGGCTCAGTCTGCTCTGGGCAACGGAGATATTCCTAGCAAGTGCTTGCATGCTTCCCCCAACCAAGGTGGGGGTCTTTATCTTCTCAGAAGGAAAGGTCTGGAGAGTGGAAAGAGGTGCAGGCAAGGGTGGACAACACCCATCTGCCCTGGGAGGTCTCTGGGAGGGAGGAGCTGCTGTGTGGGAGATGTCTGGGTGCCTGGAGCGTGGCTGGTACTCAGGAAGATAAGGAACAGAAGGAGGAATGAGGCTGCAGTGTGTTGGCTAGGATGAGAGCTCAGTCCTGGCTGTGCAGGTACTTTGGTGAGGTTGTGCTGTTCCACTCCAGAGAGCAGAGAGCCTGCCTGGGCCATGGAGCTCTGAAGGTACCACAGTTACCTGGTAAACTGTCAGTTTGCCCCAGAGAAATTCAGGGGCTTAGGAGAGCATAAGGAAAGGCTGGTCCCAGCACAGGTGTCAGTTGTGTTTGGGGCTGTGAGCAGATATGCATCCCTCCGCGTGCCTCAGTTTCCCCATCAGAGGGGGTTAAAGCTGCTGCTTCTCTGCCATGTGGTGCAGGCTGTGAATGAAATGGAGTTTGTTGGTGTTCTGGAGATAAGACAGACTGCTAAGAACAACTAAGGACTGTAATTATTTCATTTGTAGAGTATCCTGGGGTTCCCAGTTTCGGGCTAATAGAATTCACATGGCTAAACCCCCAAGGGGTGCTTTGAAAATGCAAAGGACAATGTTCAATGCAGGAATCTCTCCAAGCAAGCTATTACAGCAAGAGTAAAACAGAAAGACAGGAAAACATTCAATGACTCACCCAGGAATTTAATATCCTAGTCAGTCTATAGGAATGAGAGAGAGAGATTTCGGCGATTCTTTGTTATTCATTCTCTACCTCACAGAGACACTCCTGTGCTCCCATGTTTCACCCAATTGTTTTTAGGAACAGAGCAAGCAAACTGTAGAAAGGACCCCCAGACTGATGTGAAGACTGGAAAATGAAACATGCATCAAGCCCCCTGAATATCAAATATTATTAGAAAGCTATCGTTGTCCATTGCTGGGGAGGCTCTGCAGTACGATCACCCAGCTCAACTGGCCGCAGACCTGGGTCCGTGTTCCATTGCTCTGCTTCCTAAGGTTGCAGAAATTATATCATGGAAGTGTTTTTTCTGCAGAACCACATTTTTCCTTGCATCTGTCCCTCCAAGGCAGCCACTAGACTTCTTCACTCTAATTGCTCACTCTCACTTGCAGTTTGCATCAGCATCATCATTTTATTTTTTTGAGGATTGGAGGCTCTGGGATTCGGCCGTGGAGTGGAACAATGAATGTTCAGCTGTTATTTATTGTGCTCTATTGTTTTGTGGCAACAGCAGATGCCAGAAAGCTGAATAAAATAAAAGAACAACTGAGATTAAATTGCCATAGACCTTCCTTCCTGACTCCTAAATATATTCCCGAGCAAAGCGAGCCTCCAAATCTCATCCTATACCCAGCAGTCAGCTGTGGCCTCTCCAAAGGAAGCACATGGCACGGCAGCACGGCATTGCCCAAATTTGCCATGGTGTTCCCAGATCATTCCCTGACCTGACCACCAACAGCTATTGCTGATTATCTGGGGAAAACACAGCAGCTCTGCTTTTCTTCCTCTTGCTTAATGAGAGTAAACTTAATTACCCATCCTCATTCATTTCCCAAACAGGGCTCATTAATACGACAGCCTCTCTTCCAAGTAGGTGTGACAACGAGTTGGAGCAGCGTAGAGGCAACCTGGGAGGAGCTGCAAGGATAGGCAAGCAACAGTGACTGGTATGGGACAGGAAGCAGAGCCTGGCAAGGTCCCTCTGTCCCCAAAACATGGCACAGCACAGTGCAGAGTAGGATGTCCTTGTTCCCCATGCCAAGGCTGTGCTGGGTAGTATGGGGTTGGGTGTTTTGGCAGCCCTTTGTCCTGCTGCATGAGTTCTGGGAACCAGGGGACTCTCCTGAGCATCCAGGGGGCATCCAGCATTTGGAAGAAGGGTTTGGGTTGCAATAGACAAAGGTGTCTGGTGTTCCTTTTCCACCAGAGCCCATATGGTCCATATACTCCCTCATGCCGTGTTTGGGGCTTTAATTTGAAGACCTTTCAAATTTGAAAGACCCTTTACTTCGGACCTCTTGCTGGAAGGTTCTTCCCAGGGAAAGGAGAGCAAGGTGCGGGACAGCTACCCTGGCCTGTGTCAGCACTTTGAACCCCATTTCCCCTCTTCCCCAAGCTGCTCAGTGCTCACAAGACCCTTCTCCAGCTAGTTTAAGGAGAGAGATCTCCCTGCAGTCCTGGTTCAGAGGGGCTGGATGCCACAGGTCCTCACCTTCCTTCCTCTCCAAGCACCTCCTGGTTCGAGGCGTCCCTGGTGCACATTGGGACAGGCAGCCTCTTATTGCTGGAGCAGGGTCAGGCCACCTTGAGGTTTCTCTTTATCTGCCCTGCTGTGTATCTTGGCTCAATTCCCCTGCTGAGCAGCTCAGATATGTCCCAGGCATCCACGTCACTGAGCCCTGACCTCCTGCACGCCACGCTCCCTAATCTGGGCGCTGAAGGAAAGCAGGGCATTGGGATACACGGTGTCCTCAGAGCTCCTCTTGTTGTGAGCAGTTGGTGATTAGGCACTGTCTTTACCAGGACCTCTCTGCAGCATGATATCACTTTGATCTAGTGACTGCAGAGGCTTGCGTTGGCTTGTGAAGACAGGCAAGTTATCTCCTAGGCTGGTGCTAGTCCTGCTTGGAGGACACTCTTTTGATGCCTTCCAAACAAGATTTCTGCAATTTCTTGATTTTTGGGTTATGGCTCAACAAAACTGCTTTAAGAGGGCAGGACTGGTGGCCTCTTCTCCTGCAGGGTGAGCAAGTCTGCCTTGCCTTGCAGCACAGCCTTGATCACAGTGGATAGAGAGGTCCTACCTGAGGGGTCATCTTTCTTGTCCTTTGCAATGGCTACTGGCTGCTTCTGCAGCAGAGCACAGGAGTCAGTCTGTGACCAAACTTAGTTCTGATCCTGTCTCAAATACACATCATTATGTCACACCAGTCTGAGACTGCCTAGTCCTGCTTTTAGGAGAGGCTGAGAATGATGGGAGGTGCCCACATTGGTAGTGTATCTCTAGCTGTAGGCAGGATCCACTGCATGGATTTCACATCATTTTCCCTAAATCCCAGCAGTCAGGCCTGCTGGGAGAGGGACTCTTGGTGCCCTTGAGCTGTGCACTGCTGGCTGCTACCAAAGCCCAGGCTCTGGCCAAGTAGGATACTGAGGCACAGGCTGGTTCCCAGCTAATTCCCCAGCGAGGAGCCTGCTCCTGCCTGTGGCTGAGTCACAGACCCGTGAGTAAGAGGCAGAGAAGGCTTTGCCATAGTAACGTCGGCGCTTTGTCATCACAGCAGCGTGATGGGGAACTGCTGCTTCAGACAGAAACGTGCAGGTGATGAATCGCTGCTCTGGCAGAGGTGTGAACACTGGCAGTGCCCAGGCAGTGCTGCCAGGACAGGGCAAGGCAAGGGCACTGTGGAACCTTGTCTTCCTCCCACCACTTCTCCGTGCCTTCACAGAACCTTTTCTCAAGCCCCTTTTTTCCCCTCTTCCCTGCCTGGTTTGATAAAAATAGACTTTGAGCAAGCAGCGTTTCCAAGCAGAAAGCAGTTGCATTTGTTTGTTTTATCTGGAAGTTTTTGAAAGGATTAAAAAGTTGGGGGGGAGGGGGGTGTGGAAGCAGTGGAGCAGCTCTTCCCAGCACAGAGATCCAGCAGCAAAGTTAACGTTTCCACCATGGCTTTATCTTTTCATCCATGTAAATAAACGTCCTACACACGTCATTCATGTGGGGTTTGCAGGGAGAGCCGGAGATGATGGGCCTGTTCCTACTGGTAATATTTACTCAAGCAACAGGAGCAGGAAACAATAGCAAAGCTGAGACTTTTCCTTTAGGTCGGCGGGAGGGAGCAGCTGTCCGCACCCTCATGGCTGCTGCATGTGTCCCGGAGAGCTGGGACAGGGCTGTCTCAGGGCAGGACAGGGCATCAGGCTGTTCATGTTTGGATGCCATGCCACATGGAGTGTCCTCATTGGTGACACCCTCCTCAGTGTGGCAGTCCGAGTCCTTTGGCAGCACCTGCCATAGGGGACATGAAAACTGGTGCACAAAACTGTTGGCTGAGCTGTATTTGAGACAGCAGCTCTGTTATCTGCAGATGGGTGTCAAGCTGCAGCCACAAGTGTTTGTGTGGCTGGAGGCAGTGCCTGGAAGTGCACAGGGCAAGCACAACACACACATGTAATGAACGGGCACGGGACTATCAGGCTCTTGACAGCCCTGCACTGGTGACTTCTGCACGTGTGTCCCTTGTCCACTCTTCTGTGCTATCCCTCCCTCAGATGCTTGCTGCTGTCTGTGGCTGGAGCTCTGCTTGGAACCAGGTTGGCCACTGCACAGTGGTCAAAGTGTTTTGGCTGATGGGCTTTCAGCAGATGAATGTAGTCCGGAGGACTGATACTCAGAGGGTTTGCCTGGGGGGCAGTGTGACAGTGTTAGCATCCCTCTTGGTTCTTCAAACTGAACCTATGCTTTCTGCTCCCCACATGGCTCCCCTTGGGCTCTCCTTCTCACCATCCTCTACCTCTTCCCTAGGAGAAAGAAAGGAATGCCAAGAGGAAGAAGAAGAAAGGCGCTGCCGTTCAAAATGAAGAAACCACCTTCCCTCCTGCAGCCGAGGACGAGGAGATGGAGGTGTCAGGGACGAGTGGCAACGAGGAGGAAATGGCTGAGGAGGCAGAAGGTGAACAGGGCAGGGGCTGTGGCGGGTGGGGCTGTGCTCAGCATTCCTGGCTTTGCCGGACCACACGTGGCATCTCTAAGGCTGCAAATGTCAGTTCTCACAGCAGGGTCACTTGTCACACCAAAGCCACACCAAGGTGATGATGTCCCACAGCACAAGATACTCATGGCATTTTGGATGCCTCTGGATTTCATGCTTGCAAGGAGTGTCCTGGATCACTGCCCTCTTCCTGTGTCTGTCTGGACAGATGGTTATTTTTGGGAGCCATCAGCTACTGGTTTCCGTCAGCAAACTCTCCAGCAGCACCCAGCTTACCCCGGCCTGGCATGCTTGTGTGCTCACGTTATCACATCTCACGGTCTTTTCCTCCAAAGGAGAGTCCTTGCATGCTCAGTAGGGTTGCTTAGCCGCTGCTGGGGCATTTGAGTAGCTTACTGTGGGTTCAAAGAGGAATAGCCCCCCAAGATTTGCATTTGCCTATCTCCATCCCATCAGGACGTCCTGCCATCACTGCCACCACTGCCTCAGGCAGTGAAGACCATGCTGTCAGCAAAGGCAGGGGAAGCCGTGGTCTCCCACCAGCAAGGCTGGTGTACCTTGATGGGTCTTTTCCTCCTCCTTTCCCTTTTAAGGCAGCATTTTTGTCCCTTCCAGCCATACCAAAGAAAGAAAACAACTTTAAAGTGACAATTTTCAGCTATTTATCGCTTCGAAAGCACAGCAGTGAGTTTGGAGAAAATATGCATAATTTTCCAACAATAACCCCATTTGACTTCTGTCAAAGTAATTTAATAACTTAACCAGCACTGCTGGCACCACGCTGGTTCCTGGCCTTAGCACCCAGGCTAATGGGACTGGAAATGGGAAATCTTTTCAAACCATCCTTGCAAGTGACTCATTACAAGGCAGATTCCAGGTAAATCTTTGTGTGAGGTGATACGTGACTCAGAGGAGGAAAGCAAAAGGCAGTTACTGCTCTTTGTGAGAGTGCCTGAGAGGAAACATTGTGGTTTGGAGATTAGAGGCTGATCTCTTGACATACTCCTGAGCTTACACTCCAAACCTCATCTCGTCTTGCACTGCTGGACTGGGCTATGAAGATGGAGAAAAGGCTAAGCAGGGCAGATGAGATGTCACAGGCACAGAAGTGCCAGAGTGGTGTTATGCAGGAAATGGCCACTGGCACTGGGGTGACATTTGAGGAGGCTCAAGCAATAGCTTGGAGTTGAGGGACCACGTGGCTGAGCAAGGATGCAGACTTGACACAGGGTTTACAGTGTAGAACACAGACTCAACATTTAGAGGGAGTGTACTGTAGCCCAGAGCCTGCTTTGGCCTGATGTAAGCCACCATTGGATGTCTCAGCATGGGCATTTAAAGTAGCATCATTTGGCAATCACGGAGAATTTGGCCAAATGTACTGTAAACCTCATCCCTGGGTGGGTGACAGGACAGCTCGTGGCTTGGTTGCAAGTAAAGGCTGAAGAAGACTGAGATTCCTGATGAGCATGGCACATTTTCCTGCCAAGGAAGGATGGATGTGCTCCGACGCACAGCTCTTGGGACACAGTCCCTCTGTGCCACTGAGCTCACTGGTGCTTGAAAGCTGCCTGCACTGCTGTGGAGAGAAGCAAGCACACAGGGAAGCCTTTAGGCACAACCCTGAGTGCCCTGCCCAGTGAGAACCTGCTGAGATGGGACCATGGAAGTCTTCTGGCACTCCTTGCACAGCTCCAGGCTGTTTGTCTGGCTTGAGTAAAACGATCATCTCCACAGCACCTTCCTCTGCAGTGGTGCATGGATGCTTGCGTTTCCAGCTTGCTTCAAGCTGTTGGTGGCAGAGTTGAATGATCCTTTCTGTGTAATAATTAACCTGTCCTGCAGCACTGCCAGCGCTTCGCTTTCACCGACCATGACCTCCTTTCTTCTGCCACTGGCGGCTTAAATAACAACAAACACGCAGTGGTTTGGGATGGCCCCCAGCTGCCCCCAGGGTGGCAGAACCAGGGACACAGGCGACATAAGTCAGCAAACAGGGTGCCAGCAAGGGGCCTGGTCCCTGGGGAGCAGAGCTGATCCAGAACCATGGGTGAGAAAGGAGTAGATCCTGTCCTGCAGATCCAACCAACAGCCAGGGTTTTCCCTTAAACCCCAACTTCACAGTCACTTGGTCTCTAGGCTTTGGGGTGCATGACCTTGCTTTTGGGTAGGGGTTAACATTTGTTGCAGTGAGAAAGCAGAGAGTCCCCTACAGCATGCCTGAGCTGTGGATCCCGGGATCCTGGCTCAGCTTTCCCAGCCCCAGGATCATCTCCCCCTTGGAGGAACGAGGGCGTTCTCCTCCCAAGGGAGGGGGTGGAGGCAGCGATATGGGAAACGAGAATCTCGGGCTGATCCTTATTTTTATTTCTTCTCTTTTCTCAGCTGCAGTAAATAACAGCTCTGACACAGAGAGCATTCCCTCGCCAAGGCCCGAAGCCAAAGAAGGAGGCGAAAACGGGGCCAAGGCACCACCCGGGCCGGGAGGTGACTCCGGCGCAGAACCAGCAGTCAAGTTGGAAGAGGCTCCCATACCCGCTGACGCTCCCACCGCTTCCCCTGCCAACCCGGCTCCTGCTGCCAGCCCTCCACCAGAGGCAGCTCCTGAGCCACCCAGCAGCGAGGAGAAGGTGCAGGAGGACTTGGTGGTGGACGTGGTGAAGACGGAGGAGCCAGAGGAGAAGGCGAGTGAAGAGCCCTGCAAGAGTGAGGTGAAGAAGGAGGAGAGCGAAGACAACCAGGAGAAGGACAAGGGGAATGACAAGAAGGCAGAAAGCAGCGTCAGTGGTGGAGGGACAGCGGGGACGGAGGGGACGCCCAAGGCCGAGAAGAAGGAGAGCCATAAAGGCAGTAAAGGCCCCGGGGTGAACCCCGACAGTGACTCCAGTGCGACCTGCAGCGCAGATGAGATGGATGAGCAGGACGCTGTGGACAAGAGCAGGTAGGAGTGGGGAGAGAGGTGGGCAAAGTGCATGGCCTGAGTGGCAGAGAGCATTTCCATTGTGTGCCGCAGTGCCCACGTGTACTTTGATGGGCTCTTGGGAATATCACTGCTCAGATGCTCCCCCAGGGACGTGCCTGACTGTGTCCTCATGTGGCCATGATCCTTTGGCCGTCACTTGCATAGAGGCCGTGATGCAACAGTCAATGTGATGTCCCAGCATATGGCTGCTACTGGGCAATGGCCATAGGCAGGTGCTGGCTGCAGAGCTGCTGCATCTGCTGATGATAGCCCATCAGAGTGACGCAGAGGAGCAGGATGTGACCCCGGGGACAGTGGAGCTCTGCAGAGGCGCAAGCTGGTTTGCTGGCATCCAGAGTTGGAAACAGTTTCTGTCTGAATTTTCAGTTGCAGGAGAGAAGTCATGTCAGGGACGTGTCCCCAGTGAAGAGAATGCTTACCCTGAGTTGCTCTTTTGGCAGAGATGCTACTTGCATCTGTAGGAGTGAATTATCCACCTGTAAATGTGGGCTAGACAAGCTTTTCTGTTCCACCAGGTCTTCATCTGAGCCACTTCAGTCCCAAGACCTCTACCCACCCCTGGGGCCAATAGCCAAGGGCATCTCTGAACCTTCATGGATGCTTCTTGGGACAGAGAGGGAAAATGCTGTCCTTCTCCTTGGAGAAACATTCTGCTCCTGTCCTGGATTTTCCCACAGAATGCTCCCCACCCAAGAGCCTCACAAATGGGAAGAGCGTTTCCTGGTTTTTAAAGAGTTTATATGAGTACATGCATCCTTGTAGTGCTGATTTCTCTAGTGGATCCTGCTTCCATCTGCCATTGCACCCTGCCATTGCACACAGAAACAGCAGTTCTTTCCCACATCCAAGCTGGGATGGGACTGAAGTTTGGCATCCCACATCTTTAGTCCCACTTCTTGCATCCCACATCCCTCCTGTGGGCTTGTAGGGGGCAGTTTGACAGAGAGGTGGGTGCTGCCAGGCTGAGCAGGATCCACACAGTGCCATGGACAAGAGCTATTTACAAAACCAACGAGAAAAGTAGCAGGACAGGGCATTGGAATAGGTTGCTTAAGTCACCATCCTTGGAGGTCTTCGAGAAACATGTGGACATGGCACTTTGGGGCATGGTTTAATGGCCATGGTGTTGTTAGGTTGATGGTTGGACTCATGATCTTGGAGGTCTTCGCCAGCCAAAACGATTCTATGATAGGGAGTCCTCGTGTGTCTCCACCACCCCTACACCCTTCACACTTTGTTCTCTGTGATGGGTACAGGAGCCAGTGGTTGAGGGCTGCTCATGCAGGAGCATCCTCTGTGCAGCTCGACCACCCCCAGGGAGCAGCTGGTAGCAGCACTGATGATGCCAAGGGGTGGTGTGGATTCTACTGACCTTGGCTCTTCAACAGGGTTGAGGCCTCTTGGCTACAGTGCTCCTCTCCAGTGGTGAACAGAGTCCAGCACCACCCCTCCCCACTCCCTTCTCCTTCCCAGCTGAGAGCAAGCCTCCCAGCAAGGGAAAGTGAGACCGACAGGTCTGCACTGCTCAAACTGAACAGTGAGCCACTGTAAAACAGGGCAACAGCAGCTTGTACCAACTTCCCAGCAGAGGAGCAGCAAGTCGTCTTGGGAATGACTTTTTCATCCCAAACTCCTCGCTGAGTCAGCCTCTATCTCACTTGTCAAACAGTTACCAGCTTCCAGGAATACTAAATATTAAACAAGCGTCCTGCAGCTCCCAGGCCACTCCTCTTATCCAGTGTGCTGGTGAAACGTGGGTGATAGCAGAGTATGCCAGCACTGGAACATTACAGCCAATGCAAATGCTTGGTGTTGCCCAGCCTGGCAGCCCCAGGAGCACCTATGGGGTCGTTCTGCAACCAGCTTAGAGCTTTCAGCACAGTTGTGCTCCCGGTGTGGACTCTGTGCCCCAGGGTGGCTTTGCTCCGTTGGTTCAGCAGCGCTGGCAGGCAGTTACCGCAGCCGCGCTGCCGCAGTGTGACTCGCAATGAGCAGGACGAGGCTGCCGAGATGCCGCGTGAGCCGCCCCGTCACCGCATCACCCGATGCTCACCCGCCCACCCAGCCCCGGCAGGGTGTGGGTGCTCTTCCCTGTGCCTGTGAAAGCATCAAGCTGTCCGTGGCATCTCCCAGGAGGGGACAGAGGGTGGTTGGGGTGTCCCCAGAGTGAGAGGGAAGTGATGCGGGGTTGACTTGAGTCTTTTTTGGGTCCTCCTGCCATTCGGATTAGCAAGGAGGGGAGGTTCTCACTAGATACAAGGAAGAATTTATTTTCCAATGAGGTGGTGAAACCTTGGCATGGTTTGCCCAGAGAGGTGGTAGATGCTTAATCCCTGGAAACATTCTAGGTCAGGTTGGTCAGGACTGAGGTAGTTGAAGATGTCCCTGGTACCTGCAGGAGGGTTGAACTAGATGAACTTTAGAGGTCAGTTCCCACCCAAGCCATGCAATGATCCTATGAACAAGAAGTCTAGGATAAGGAGATGCAGCCTCAACTCACCAAAGCTGAAGAAGACAACTTATTGTCTGTGGTTCCATGCAGCACATGCTGCAAGAGGACTGTTGATAGTGCTGCCACTACCTCGATTCAGCAGGAAGTCACACCAGATGAGGACGCAGGAGGAAGGCTGTGAACAGCCACTCACAGGAGACCTGCAGTGCAGAGAGGAGACACCTGCCCAAAAGCCTTGCCCCTTGAACCACTCTGTGCCACATGTCGTGGTTGCTAACTGAGCTCTAGGTAAAAGGATGGTACTGGGCCAGCTTTGTGTTGGTGCTGTGTTTGGGGAAGCCCATCAGGAAAATCTGGTAACTATCACCTTCCCACAACCACTGCCTGTGCAGGGAACTGCATTTGACCGGGTGACATGTCAGTGTGTTGGCTTGTCTGGCAAAGAAACTGCTCCCCCATGTCTGTGGTGGAAGGTGAAGGGCTTTGGGGAAGACCTGTCCTGATGACCCCCAAAGCTGTGTGCCTGGAAGGGCACATATCCCCACTGCCAAGGCTCAGCCATGCTCATGCCAACCCCTTCCTGCCCATGCCCTTTTTCCATATCTCCCAACACCATCAGCTGTGCTCTCCAGGTCTGGTGGTTGGGTTTGGGAGGCCCTGAGTTGGTAGTGGGATGATGTGGGTTGCTTGTCCAATGACTTCTAGAGCAAAACATCCATCAGTCAGCCCTGTGCCCAGCACAAGGTCAGCTCGGAGTGACACAGTAAATTATGCAATTTGCATATTAATGAATACTGACTCCTGCTTCCTAAGCATAAGAATCCCAGAGGGCATTAGGAAACCTGGAGTTCGTAAGTTTGCTTAAGTGAATCTTAAGGGTATTTAGATGCATCCTTGCAAACCCTGCAAGTGCCCAGGGTGCACGCTGGGGTGGTTGCTCTTGTAGGGGTTGCTAGAACTGGCAGAGACCAGGGAGGTTTAAGCTAGACATTAGGAAAATATTTTTTCTCCAGAAGGGTTGTCAAACCCTGACCCAGGCTGCCCAGAGAAGTGGCGGAGTACCCATCCCTGGAGGTAGTTAAAAGTTGTGCAGATGTGGTACTGAGGGATGTGTTTTAGTGGTGACTTGGCCATGCCAGGGTAAGGGTTAGACTCAAGGATCTTAAAGCTCTCCTCCAACTGAAACAGTTCTGTGACCTTGCTTTCTGATCAAAATCCCAGTCTCTGGAAAACCAGGCTTTTTAACCACTTGTCCCATAAGAATCAGTGCTGAGAAAGGCAGCAGTGCGGAGTGCAGTCATGGCTGCTGGTATCTGTCCTGCACCACTAACGGTGGCAGTGACATGGAGCTAGGCCAGCATGGCTGGGTCAGTCACCTCCTGGTGAGCACCAAGACCTGTCTGAGCCCGAGAGTGACACGTTAGTAGCCTGGCAGCACTGGTGTCAGGGCTGAAGTGGAAGGAGAGGAGGTCTTTGTCGACACTGGAGCCAAGGTGGCTGGCAGCCTGCACTGGCTACTCTGCTGCCCAAGGCTCAGAAAAAAACTGCCTTGATTGAAAACAGTGTTTAAAATACTGGCTTCTTTGGAGCAAAACCAGAGCAGAGCAGGGCCAGGGCTGCAGAGCATGCTGTGAACATGGAGTCTCTCCAACTTGGCAACCTAAGAGTAGCCCATGCTGCAGTTCAGCATGGCATTAAAGGTCTCAGGAGTGAGTGCCAGGCGGCCTTGGCCCCAGCTATGAATCTCAACAGACTTTGGGGCATTGCATCTTTTTGGAGAGCCCTGTTTCCTCAACAGCATGGCTTCACAACACCCATGTGGCTCCACAAGCAGCCATCAATACAGTTATTTGGGGAGCAGATCAGATTTGCTGTCCCTTGCCTGACCTCCCTGGGTTGCAGTCCAGCGGTGGATCTCCTTCCCCTCCAATGCTGGGCACTGCACAGAGCAAGGTCTGGGGCAGTCTCAGCAGCATGATGAGTTGATTCCCTGTGCGTGGCCCCGCCATGCTTGTTTATCCATCCAAGGGTGAACATGGGATGACCTTGAGATTTATAGGCTGAAGAGAGCAGTGAAATAACAGCTAAAATAAACAAATTAAACTGTAAAACTTGAAAACTATGAACTGACTTCAACAAATTAGCGTCAGGAAGGAGAGAAAACAGAGATCGACCCAAGATATGTCATCCCTCAGGGTCTCAGTGTGGGCTCAAGAGCTGGACACACTGAGGGTTTGACCCAGGGACTTCACACACCTCCATCTCCACCCCTTCTGGTGGCACCATGGAGATATCCACCTTGCACTCGTTGCTCAGTGGCTCAGTGTGGCCAGTTGAGTATATACCAGACAACTCAAATAGCCAAGGGAAGAGGAAATGGAGAGGGCCCAGGACTGCACAGCTGCTGGGCTGAACACTAAATCCCATCCAAATCCAGCCTCTCATCTTTCAAGTGATCCAAGCACTCCATCCACATGCACGTGGTGGTTCACTCAGGCTTTAGCACCTTGATAAAGGACAGTCCTTGAGGATGAGCTTGAGGCCCATCCTGCGCTCCAGACAAGCACCATGTGTGAGCTCTAGAGGGTAGCATGATGCCCAAATGAAATCTGAACTGGTCACCCTGCTCTGTAACTCCCAACTGCAGTTCTCCCTCAGGTTTATTCTGGACAAGAGTGGATTTGCTAGAAGGAGTTAGCATACAGGATGAGGGAATGAGGGCTCAAAAACCTGTTCAGCCAGATGTAATGGTCTCATTTGAGCTTGAAGCCCTGCGGTGGTTTTCTTCTTTGGACAGCTGGATTTGAAACTCATCCCACTCTCTGCCTACCCTCAGCCTCTTCATCCCATAACAAAGTTGTCCCAGTTGCTAGCCGGACATTGCTGGGCTGAGTTGCATTCCTCTCTGTGCCTGCTCTGACAGACCAAAACAACCCAGAGACTCTACAGCCCTCCAGGGTGGAGGATGAACCACCTCTCCAGCAGCTACAGGTCCCTGTGCTTTGGGCAGCAGGGTAGATTTTTGGGCTGAGCAACTTCCTGTTGGACAAGTGTCCTCATGATGGGTGATGAGATCTTGGGAGTGGTAGTTGGCACTTAAAAAGGTGTGGGACCAGGGCAGCAGCTTTCAGGGCTGGAAGCCCAGGTGCAAGATGTGTTTGAGAGCCTGGATTCCTAGCAGCAAACAGTGGCCCAGGATGCTCCTCTCTAGGCTCAGGAGCATAAAGCAGAGCTGTGCAGAGGATCAATGGGTCATGGAGCTTGTCCATTGCATTGCCCAGCTGATGTGCATGTTTTGTGTGCAGATTGCTGTCGCCCCGGCCGAGCCTGCTCAACACCACCAGTGATGCCAGGCTGAACTCCTCACCACAGAAGCCACTGGACCTGAAACAGCTGAAGCAGCGTGCTGCTGCCATCCCTCCCATTGTAAGTACCCAACCAGAGTGGCACAGAACTGGGAGTGTTATCTCTGTGTGTGCATCCTGCATGCCCTTCCGCTGGGCTGTGTCCTCTGTGGTAAGGTTGTACTCATCCCAACTTGTGATCTGCTCCTGGTCATGCAAGCTCTGCATCAGGCAAGGTGCTCTCCATGCAGAGTGTGTTCCCAGCTGCTGGAACAGCTCTGCCAACAGTGCTTGGATGTCCCTTGAGCTCTTTTATCAGAAAGTTGTGGGAGGTCTGGGCAGAAAAAGCTTCTCATCACCACATGACTGCTGCCTCCCGTTGCTTTAAAAAGCAAGTGTGCACCTTCCCGGCCCTACGCTTCTCTTCATCTCGTGTGCTTGAAGGATGCCACATAAGAAGCATTTATGCACTTCCTCACCCAGAAACTCTGCCTCATACACCTTTCTGGTTACTCAGTAGCTGTGTACTGAATGAACGTGTTTTCTCCAAGGCTCATAGTTCCTCCTAGTGCAGTGTCTTGGGCTGTGGCAAAAGCATCCTGATATCTCCAGGTTCAGCAGCAGAGGAGCAACAGCACAGGTTGGACAGGGAGGAAATCCCTGCTTTGGGTTTTGAGTGCTCTTCCAGTTTTCATGTTACAGCAAAAGCTACAAGCACTTACCTATAGATTAGGTGTTTTAAACAAAAGTCGTCTGAGGTTCTCCTGTAGTGTCACCAGCACAGGGGCTGATGCTCTTTATTGTGGGCTTTTTCTAATCTCTGATGGCTGGTGAGCTTTGGAGCCCTGTTTGGGCTGGTGAGACTTGCAGTGACAGTGTGGGGCAGGTGCTTCTGGTAACGCCATGTCTTCAAGACTGTTATGAATGTCAGCAGCCCCCAAAGTGTCCCCAATTCTTATTGTTTTGCAGATTTCCGAAGGTTTCTCAGAGGGGCTCTTGCAGAGTGGAAGCACAAAGCCTCAGGTGCCTCCCCACGCCTTGGCCCTCTACCAGCAGCAGATCACAAAAGCCCACGAGTCTGCCCGTGAGGACATGGCCCCAAGCAAGCTCTCGCAGTCCCAGCAGCCGCAGGCTGAGAAGGAGCAGCAGCAGCAGCCAAGCAACAGTCCCAGGGGGAAGAGCAGGAGCCCTGCTGTTGGTGACAAGGAAGGTAGGGATGTGTGCATGTCAGTGCACGTTGATACATGGGGAAATGCCCGGTGTGTGCCTGTGCAGCTGGACGCAGCCAGCAGCCTTCCTGCTCTTTGGTGAAAGCTTGCTTCAGCCCTTGAAAGCTCTTTAATAGCATCTTGAAGCAGGAGAGAGGCATGGCTAATCTCCCATGTTCATTAGACAGTACATCATGTCTCGTTGAGCCCACAGCAAACGCGGGGCCAGCCTGGAGCGCTAGGGAGGTGAAGATTGCCTTTATTAGCGTCTCTGCCATTCACTGGAGAGCAGAGGGGCCTGGAGGCATGCCAGGGCTCTGGGTACAATGGCTCTTTTCTACCTTGCTGGCTTTCTATAAAGAATGCTTTTAATGCTCAGCAGGGACCATTATTTCATTTTAAATCAATGCTAATACTGTGACTCGCAGTCCAAAGGTTCCTGTAAAGATTCCCAGTGCTTTCTCCCCGGAATAGCTCTGATGTGGTTTGGCTGCCTAATGAGCAATTCAGAGTTTCCCACCATAGAGAATCTGAAGCATTATTAGCTTGAGCACCTGGGGATCAAGGTTAAGGAGGGACGGGAAGTCCTGATGAGACCATCCTCTAAATGTGTTTTTAATCTGACTGTTAGAGTTCAGAGTCTGTGTCCCTGCCCATCACAACCAGCCTGCGGTTCAGTTGCATGTGAAAATGTGACACTGTCACCAGTGGCACAACGAGAGGAGAAGGGAGGTTAGGTTGGGTGGATGTCATGTCCCCCCGGTGCTGAATCTTGCACAGAAATGCATACAGCTGCAAAAGTGCCCTGCTTATGTACGGAGATGGAAGGTGGATGAGACTATACTGAGTCAAGTCTGCCCTGGACCTGGGTTCTGATCTTTACTGGAAAATCTCTGCAGTAGTTCACCCTCAGGCAGCCAGGATCTTAACAGCCTACTCTGCAGTGTTCAGGCCCAGGTATTTATTCTTCAAGCTGTCATGTCCCTCTGCACAGAATGATATGCTTGCAAGAAGCATTGGTTGCTGGTAGTCAGCCAGATTTTCTTTCAGCAATAAACAGCACCGTGTGTGCATCACACCTCCAGGATGGTTTGCATGTAAGCAAGGAAGGTGACTGTTCACCTTGAAAGAAAGGGAGTTCCCCCTGAGGGGTGGTGCTGCCACCCATGAAGTTCCATCTCCAGCTGATCTCATCCTGCTGTGCTCATGTTTGCAGCCCAGGCGGAACAGTTCCCCTCCAGCTCTTCCCCCTGCAGAGGCAGGTAATCAGATTTGATCTCCTTCTGTGCCATAATCCTGTGTGGATCTGGTCTGGCACAGCCCAGCTTCCTGGTGAGCTGGATGGCATGGCCAGCACTCAAACCCAGAACTCTGCATCTCCAGTGTCCCACTGCTGCAGCTCCAGCTTCCTCCTGGCCACAAGAGGATGAGGAGATGAGGCAGACTTGTGTGTGTTAGTTACAAGGCAGGGTTTAGGGGTTGGAGATGAACCATGCTGTCAGCTCTCAACACCATTAAATGCAAGGGTCTGATACCCAGGTGCATTCTTTATGGCTTTGTTCTTTCCAAAGCACTTTATTCTCTCCTTTCACGTCTCTGTTGTGCTCTGAGTTTTTTATGGTAATGAATCTAATTGCACCTCCTTGTATCCCTGAAAATGTCTGAGAGGTTTTGGACCACAGAAGTGTGATCTCCAGATCTGTACGCTGAGTTGCACACGGACTCTAGGAAATCATAGACCAGACATCTCTGTTTGTGATGGGAATGCACCTCCCATTTGAAAGGTGGCAGGTTTGTAATGAGTCACCTCGAAGGGAGAAATCAATTTTCCCACAGCCCCTTACGGATCAGACAGCAACTCGGTGCTGTCTCTGCCTCTTGGAACAGATCTCAGCTGTGGGTCAGGGGTTAGAGGGGGAGTTGACCAGATAGTCCTTGCAAATCTGTGTACATCTCTCCCCTGCTGAGCTGTCCCAGTACAGTGGCGCACATCCAGACTGCAGGCATTGCGCTGCCACACAACTTCTGCATGGGCTCTGCATTAAATAGGAGCATCCAACACAGGCTGCAAACCCTTCAGGAGAACAGCCCTGTGCCACCTTCCAGCAAGGGGCCAGCTCCAGCAGAGCAGGTACTTCTGTTCCTACCTTGCTTGATAAGAGCGCTTGAACTCTTACAGCCTCTCCAGAGATCAACATCCTTCGCACCGCTCTGGATCCGCATCAAAGCCAAGTCTTGCACACATCCTGGCTGCGGCGTTGGCTGCCTCGCAGCCGCTGGCTGGGGCCGTATCAGCTTGGAGGGCAGCCAGGCAAACGCTGTACCTTCCTGAGCACTGCCCTCCCCTGCCTTCCACGGCAAGCTGTGAATGGCAGGGCCAGGCCGAGGCAGGCAGCCCTGCTTGGATCTCCCCAGCAGGCAGACTGATCCCGTTCCCATTGCCGAGTCGCCGCCGGGCATATCTTCGGTTATCACTGGGCGGTTCACAAGCCAGCAGCGTGGTTTCTGTTGATTTAGTTGTGTTTCATTTGGCCTTTGTAGGCGATGGGGAGCCAAGAGCATTAATTTGGATGACGGATCATATAAACTCTGACTCCTTCACTCCCATTCCAGGGGCTTGATAAACAGTAATAGGAACTCTCTCTTCCCCGCGTAAGTGCTATTTTATCAAGAGCTGGCTGAGTTATAGCCACCCGCTAATGCGGGGGCAATTAGGAACTGGCTGCATTTCACAGGCTGGGGAGGCAGGCAGGGGAGGGGATTGCTCCCACGGGGAGGGGAGGAGGAGCAGGACTCTCCAAGAACCATCCAGGGTGCACATAGCCTTGGCTGACAGTGAATTGGCGTGAACATCTTCAACTGGGACATCTCAGTGCTGTTAGCCCCTGCGTGAGCTGAACTGAGAAATATAGGGAGTGTGGACATGCCAGGGCTCTCTGACATCTGGAGGATGTGCCTGGATTCCCCCATACTGGCAGGATGAAGGGATCCTGTTTGGGATCCAGGATGAGGACAGAAGAGGCTGTAGCCAAGGTCCAGTCCCACCAGGCTGCAGAGGTGTGAGTGCTTGGGCACCTCTGTGTGCTGATGATGGATTTCTTCTCTCACTGAAGGGGACAAGAATAATCTCTCAGCTTCTGAGTATACCAAGCATTAATAACGATAATGCAGTAAAGCCTCATTAAATTGGGCCTCTGATAATCTACTTGCCCTATTATTAGGCTTAGCAGGATTCAGGCATCTATTTTTATCAAAAACTGATGGTTAAGGGCTGGGTTCATTTGTGATTGCTGTAGTTTACTGTCCAGTTACTAATTTCTGGTCAATGCAGACATTACACAGGGGGGTCTGGGGAGAAAGGGTAGTGCAAAATTAAGTGTTTATTGATTACAGACAAATCCTCCCAAACCTGTCTGTAATCCATCCAGAAAAGGCTGTCTCATCCCTCTGCTCCGCAAAGCCTGAGGATGCACTTCGCCTGGAGCTGGTGGAGATGAAGCCCTTTTCCCTGGCACCCTGAGAACGTGGCAGGCTTTGGAGCATCTCCAGCATGATGACTCCACCATTAACCACTTCTTACCCTCCAATCAGCCTTTTCACAGGCAGAGTGAAGCCAACCTACCATCCAATATGTCCCAAGCCAGATCATTTCAGGACGCTTTCCTTCCCCCCTGCCCCAGTGCCTTGCAGAGGATCAGCAAGTTGCCCCGATCCCTGCAGAGGCATCTGATCATCCTGCAGAGCCCTACTTGATCTTCATTTGCCTTTGTGAGTCTCATACAGCATGGTTGTCCCAGGTGCTTGGAGAACATCTGCATATTATTCTCTTGCTGTCCAAGAAGCTGATGCCATTATTCCTGGCTGCTTCCCACAGCCTACAAATAGTTTATAGGCAGCAGCTGTCCTTTAGGAGCAGCTGAACTCTCACATTGCTATGTGGGAATGAGCTTGTTCCCAGTGTGCTGAAACGTGGTGGTCTCTGGCAGTGGTTTGGGACTCTCCAGGCACCCTGTGCCTGGCTGTGCACAACAGACAATGTTGTCTTCAGCCAGCTTGTGCCTCTGCTGGAGATCTCCCACGAGCTAGAGGGGATTTTGGTGGCTCTTGGCTTTAACCTCAGTGAAAAGTTTGGCAGGATCATAGTTATCTCCCCAGCCTTGCCATGGTGACTGATGCAGAGCTGTGGGCAGAAGCAGGAGCTGCCTGGGAGCGGTTTGCACTTGGCCAGGCCCTGATGAGAAGCTGGACCCTGCACTCATTCCAGTAACTGTCTGCTGGGGTTAGCCCCTACTCTGCCTGCACACTGAATGCCGTCACTCCTGGGTGTCCATGGAGGTCCTGGCTGGCAGTGACACCAGCAGAGTCACTAACATGGGCATCTGTCCTCTCTGCTGCACTTCTAAGCATTAAGCATCTGAGTGAAATAAAAGCTGTTGGATCCAAGCAGTGACACTGAGGCTTTTTCCTTTCAGTTGGGTTGGGTAATTCAGCCCTCAGATCGTGGCTGGGCAGAACTGAACTGAAGCCACCTCCCGTGAGAGCTGACTGTGGCTTCCCTGTCAGTGCCCGCAGGGATCTCTGACCCGTGGGGACCACTGAGTAAGCTGTTTGCTTTCTGTTTTCCTTGCAGAAAAGTCTGTGCACTTCTCATCCATCGCAGAGGCTCAGAAGCTGACCACAGAACCGACGGCCACCTCCTGCTGGCCCCCTGTCCTGTCCTACCCCCGGGATGTGATCAAAACCTCTCCCCAGGCGGAGCCCCACTTGTTTCAGTACAACCCATCAGGCGAGTAAAAGCCACCCCTGTCCTCCGTACTGCCCCAGGGCCAAGCACAGAGTCTGTGCCGCAGCCACATCACAGCTTATGCTCTTAAATCAGTGCAACATTTTGGGGAGGGGGTAAGAGCTGAGCTTTGACTCAGCACTGAGCTCCCTTGCTGATAATGCAGGGGTCTGAGGGTGTCCCTGTCAGTCTCCCAGCTCTGACCAGGGCAGGTCTGCAGATGTGGTTTGTCACAGAACAGCGTGGGTGCACGCTGCGCTGCCCTCCGAGCCAAGTCAAACAGGTTTTATGCCTTTCTGCACTATCTCTCTCTGGCTGGTGGAGGGCAGGCAAGTTGGGCACAGAACATGCTCAGGCTGCAGAGGGGACAAGGCAGTCATTTAAGCTATTCCAGTTACCAAAATAGCTGAGTGATGCAGATGCTAGGGCAGGCTCCCAGCCGGTCAGTTCACCAACTCCAGTCCCTCCTCCCTCTCAGCCTTCCCTCAACCATGCTAACACTTGTGTTTCCCACACAGGACACCCCATCCCTCTAAACCTGCATGACAGCTCTCGCTCAGGGCTGCAGAGACTGGCGAGCATCTCCAACCCTCCCCCCCTCATCTCTTCCACCAAGCACACCTCTGTGCTGGAGAGACCTGTTGGATCCATCTCCCAGGTAGGGTATGGGGTATGAACAGTGGGTCTGCTTCGTGGGGACTGGCAACCGCTCCCTGACCTCTTCTATCACACCACAGGGTATGCCTATCCAGCTCCACACACCTTACAGCTCCGAGCATGCTAAGGTTCCTGTTGGCTCCATCACCATGGGCTTGCCACTGACCATGGATCCCAAGAAACTGGGTAAGAAATCAGGACTCAAGTTATTTTTCATGTGCTCCAAGAGCAACAGGAGGGAGGTGAGGTTGTCATCATCGTAGGGGAAAGGAGGAGAGCAGTCCACAGCAAGGGAGTGCAGAGGGACCTGCTAAGAGGATGAAAGGATTAGTCCATCGAGAGAGCAGAGACATGGGGAGCTAAATTTGTGCACTATAGGAAAGCAGCAGCTTGGTCAGGGACCCATCCCAGCCTATAAATACCCTCCACCTAATACTGTGATCGAAGGAAGGAACTATATTGCCGCTCCCCAGGCTGGCGGGATAAAGAGAAATTGGTCTGAAGTGAACAAAGAAAGCATTTAGTCTGCACATTTGGAAGTATTTCTTAACAGTAGAAGGGGTTGGAGCAGGACCGAGTCTGGGGGGAGGGGAACTGGGCCCTGTTTGCCAGTGTGCATGGGTCCCATTATAATTCAGCACTGGATTTTCAATGCCAGCCCCGCTCCTGGTGCAGGCAGCACCTGGCAATGCCTTTACCAGGGTGAGAACAAAGATCTGGCTTTGCTCACTAGTGGCTGTGCTCTCCACTGCCTGCCACAGCCTTGGGGAAGGTTGTCCTAAAGTAGTGGGGATGGCAGAGACACCAAGGAGATGCCAACCAAGGCCTGGCAGAAATGAAAGTCTCAAACAGCCAAACACTGTAGCCCCATGCTCTGCGCCTACACTGATACATGGTTCATGTCTTCCAGTGCCTTTTCCTGGAGTAAAGCAGGAACAACTTTCTCCTAGAAGCCAGGCCAGCCAACCGGAAAGTCTGGTTCTGCAGCCGTCCCAGGAGGGCTCCATCCTGCGGGGTGAGGAGCTGAGGGCAGGAGGGATGCTGGCACTGCCAAACCTGGCAAACGCTGCTCTGACTGTGGCTGCCCAGTGATTTTGGGTTTGGTTTCTGAGGTTGTGCCCAATCTGAATGATCTCTTCACTCCTTTTCTCCAGTGTTGCCAGTGTGGTGACAGATAGGTCTGTCCAGTGTCTGTGTTTCTAGCCATCTCCCCGAATCAAGGCCTTGTGCATTGATCCTGGGAGAGGTTTTGTGTTCAGGGGTTAAGACAAAGTGAGACCTGTTTCAGTGCCATTAATTGGTTTTCTTCACTGCTGCTGCACAACCACATTTCATTTAAATCTATCCCTCCCTTGTTTCTTTCTCCATTAGCCACACAAGAGAAAATAAAGGCAAAGGTGTTAGTTTCAAGTGCAAATCATGATTTCTGAAACCCCCTAGCCAAGGTAGTGGGGTGCATGAGTGCAATGGACTGGCTCCAACTCAGCACAGATAACCAAAAAATGAACTTAAACCTCCCCAAACTGCATCTCGCTGGAGATCTGCTCCGACCACATCAGGAGAGGCTGAGACAAACTGTGCTTTCTCCCAGTGCCATTGATCTGCCCAGCCCCTCTGTGAACCAGGGAGCTGAAAACCTTAAAATAACCCATTTTTAACACCTCCCAGGCTTGCAGGGCTGAGTCCCTTAGGACAGGGCAGGAAGAGCTCTGCAAGGCATGGGATCTAACACTGATGTCACTTGGAGGGCTTTCCCTCTGGTAGCTCAGCTTGCTGGAGATGAGGTCAAATCCTGCACTTAGTCAGGAGTCTCAGCCCCCACAGGTTTTGTGCTGGAGAGTAAGTCCAGTCCCTAGCTCACCAGTTTTGTGTCCTACAGGTACTTCCCTCAGCTCTGCCTCAGGAGGGAGCATCACCAAAGGAACACCCACATCCAGACCCCCTCCGGAGTCATCCATCACCTACCGAGGGTCCATCACACATGTAGGTCTCTCATCTCCAGTGGGTTTTGCTTCCTGAGTGGTGACAGCTGCAGCTTGTGATGCTGGATGCAGGGACCCAGAAGTTTGTGGGTTGTACTGAATGTGCAGCATGGGGCTGAGAAGTGGGGGCCTCCATGATGTTCCCATTCCACAGAACCTCTTGGAGATGTCTGCAGCCAGAGCCTTTGCAAACAGCCTCTACTTGGAATGGCACAACCCCTGTCCCATGAGCTGAGCCTGCAGATGAGCAGAGCTCGACAGGCAGAGATGCAGATCTTTACATATCTGAACCACCTTGGCTTTTTGTATCTGTCAAAAATGGAGACAGGAGCAGCTTTAAATGGCTCTGGGAAGATAATCTTGCCAGTGCAAGCAAGTGGAGCAGGGAGGAGAAGATGGGCAGAAGGCCCAGGCCAGGTGGAGAAGACAGGGAGGCTGGGACATTCATGTAAGGTAGCAAGGTCTCCTGCTGTGCTACACTGGGGGTCCTGGCCAAAGGCTTTCTGGAGCAGGAAGGTACTTTGGCCTTAATCTCCACCATCCATCTTCAGAAGAGCAGCTGGCAAGCGAGCGATAGGTTTTTGCAGTGTGAGTTATTGCTCATCTGGTAGCAGAGCACAGAGCATGAAGAAAAGCCAGCACTGCTTCCCGTAGGGATTTTATCTGGCCATCATTCAGATACTTAAAGGCACTCACAATCAGATTTTTGTCTGCCTCCTTCAAGGAGGGCGACTGTGTTCCCTTTGGCCATGGGGACCTGAACCTAAATCCAAGCCCAAAGCAAAGGCTTAACTTGCCTGGTGCCCTGCATCCAGCTGCTGCCAGGAGCAAATGCTTAGGGCTGTAGATAACCCATCAGGGCAACTGCAGGCTTCATCCCCTCACATGCCCCTGCAGCAGCTACAGGCAGCAGTGGGTGGGTGTGAATGTCTTGAGCACCACATGCCAGAGATCAGATGCACCGGGTTTGCTGAGACATTATTTTGCATCCATCAGGATTGCTTTGGCTTGAAAATAAGGTTTCAAGCCCAGCTCAGGGCTCTTGTGCTTGCCCAACAGCCTACATCCCTCTGCTCCTGCTCGGGGGGGAAGGAGCCTCCCGTTCCAGCAGCAGCTCTGGGTACCAGAGCTGACATTTGATCTCAGATTAGTCATCCAGTTCGCAGAAGGCAGATCTTGAATATATGCTCTCTGCTCTGAAGCCATCTGTCATCACTTGCTTTCAAATCCCCTCTGAGCACGTCCACAGAAGGCAGATGACTTACCTGGGGCTGGCAGAGCCATTCCTGGGTGTACTGCAAGGGTGAGCCATCAGAGCATGGAACCTGCATGCTGGCATGTCCTGGCAGCTGCAGCAGGGTTTTGGAGGCTACTGCTGCTCAGAGGATATGGGACAGAGTAGGGGCATCTCCAAGCTGGGATGGGGAAGTAGTCTGCACTGGCACAACCTGGAAACACCAGCAGAATGGCTGGAGCATTGCTTCCTCAGGGCTTCCCATGAGCACGAGTCATGGGAGTTGGTGAGATTAAATGAGCAGAATTAGGAGGGTGTCTGTCTGGACTGTCCTATCATGATGGCTGTTGCCACTTACCGCTAATAAGTTGTGGTGGCAGAAGGCTGTTGATCACCAGCAACATCTTCAAGGACATCCAGCCCTGGGTATTTTGAAGGGAATTCAGAGAGGGACCAGGTGTCTGTGAGTTGTGTCCATGTGTGCCTCCAGGGAAAGAAAAGTTTTGGTCACAACAGTTTGTGTAAGGAGCCTGCTCCTGTTTCTGTTGGCAAGCTAACCGGCAGCTTTCACTCCCCGACCTGCTCCAGGACCAATCTCACTGATGCTTGCCATCTCACCCGGGCATGCTGCCAGCTGCCGGCTCTCGCATGCAGGCAGCTCTCTGAAGGTCACACTTGCTGCCAGCAGATGTGCTCTGGGTGAGCAGGACATCTCAGTGACTCCTGTTCCTGGCTGGGCAAACAGGCTGCAGGGATAAAGCTAATGTTCGAACAGTCCTTGCTGTCACCACAGTGTCCCCAGGGAGGCACCACCCTGTTCCCCCAAACCAGTGGGGTGGACCTGAGCTGGATGTCTCCCTCCAAACCAAGCAGGGTGAGAGAGCTGTTATTTCAGAGGTGTGTGCTGTCCTCACCCCTTGCCTCTTCCCAGCAGCCTAGTACAGATCACGTACCTTTTTACCGCTCCTCGTTATCATCCTTATCAATAATTAAGCTGCGAGTCACTTACTGTTGGCTGCGACCAGGAAGCCGAGGCCGGGCACACTCAGCCTCCCGCGGGGAACAGCCTGTCCCTGCGCGTGCGCTCGCTTAATTGCTTGTGACACTGTTAAATATGGATCTTGGTGGCTTTCCAAGGGCACCCCGGCAGAAGTGCTGTACAAAGGAACCATTACCAGGATAATCGGAGAAGACAGCCCCAGCAGAGCAGACAAGGCGAGAGAGGATGCCATGCCCAAAGGACATGTCATTTACGAAGGGAAGAAAGGCCACGTGCTGTCCTACGAGGGTAAGTTGTAATCCTCTGCCTTTTGGGGGCTTTGTCGTTGGGAGTTGGGAGCTATTTGAGGAAAGGCTGATGAGGTGGAGTGGGCCAGCCTCATATCTTTGCTTCTGTTGGCATTTCTCTCCCTTCCCACCCTGCCTGCCAACAGCCCAGCTGGGTTTCCTTCTGTTCTGTGTGGTTATCTGGCCTTGGAGGTGGCTTTGCTAGCAAACTAGGCCATGATGGAGCCGTGGCTATGGCCAGGATCTCTGTTTCTGGGGAGAAGGGGCAAGTAGAGGACCACATGGGAAGGCACTGCCTTCATCCCTAGCACCCCTGCACAGGAGAATCTGAAAACATTACAAGAGTGTCCCCAAGCTCTTGGCCCAAGGTAGGTCTTAAGAATCTGCAAGATGAAGGCAAATCAGGTAGACTGGCATAAAGGTTTATTTGGCCGCCCTACCAGCAATGTCTTGGGCACCATACAGCTTTCCCAGCGTGGGCCTGCATTGCAGGAATCCTCCCGGGTCAGGCAGCACCATTCGTCAGTATTTTGTGAGCTATGCTACAGCATCAGTAGCTATTGGAGGGGTGAAACCATTTCCACATATCACAAGGGGTCTGTCTGGTGGGTGTATTGGCCTATTGCCAGCCCCTATCATCTGAAGGTGGTGAGGACCCCAAATGACCTCCCCAGAACCCTGTCTGGGGCAAGAAACTGCCCTTGACACAGACGGTGCAGCTTGTTGACTGGGATGACCCTGCCTGATTGGGGAACAGTGCCAAAGGAGTATGGTAAAGCAAAGCTGGGCAGGCAGCTAGGCTGCTCCTAAGTGGGCCCTGAGAGACCCAGAAGTCATGCTGGAGCTCACACCCCTGTTGCATGGCAACGCACTTCCTTGATAAATGCCAACGGTACCTTGCTGCATTGACGATGTCAGGAGGCTGTCACTCCTGCCTCCTCTGTGCTGCTCACAGCTCTGGCCATCAAAGCTGCTCAGCAAGCAGCTCCTGTTAGAGATACAAAGATGTTCTGCTCCGGTGAATCTGGAAACCACTTCTCTGTGCTCGCCTTTTGCCTTGCGCTGGACTGGGCATCTCTTAGCATGCAGCAGGGCTCATCATCATCATCCGCAGCTGAGGTCAGGAAGAGTTGAGATACAGACACCACAGCCCTGTGTCCTCATGTGTCACCTCTCTTCTCACTTGAGTTTGGAGATGACTAAGGAGCAAATCTTAATCTCAGCCACACTGGCCTGCCTCGGCAAGTATCTCTGGGTGCCTTCCTTGCCTTCCTTGGGGAAGAGCATCCCTTTTATCCTGTCCAGCAGCCTGGAATCAGTCCTGCAGACAGAAGACGCCCAGCAAAATCCCTTTTCTCTCGCTCACAAGTGCAGGCAGCTGGTTTTACTGCAGACTGGTTGTTGCAGACTGGAGACAGAGAGTTCAGGTGAGGCCACAAAGGACAATTTGCAAGCTCCAGCTGATGCTATCTTGGTGTGTGCCCTGGGACCACAAGGGCCTTTCAGAACAAGAGTCTTCACCATATTTCTCTCCTGTCCTGTGGAAGCCACCCTGTCCCATACCTGCCTGCCTTCACTGTCAACTCTAGCCCAGATAAAAAGTGTCACCATGGGAGACTTGTGTCTGGGCACCGTTTGGGACACTTGGCAGGGCTCGGACTGGGGAGGACGCAGGAAGCATTTCAGGACTTGTTTGTGCAAGAAGCTATTTTAATCTCCTTTTCCCGAGCTTGGAGTCGAATGAGGCTGATCTCAAAAATGGTGCCACCAGGGGAGACAGGGGGAAGGCTCCTGGCAGCAAGGGCTGCCCATGACCAGAACTGGGATACTGGCCAGCAAAGGAGACCTGCAGACCAGACTCCTTCCTGTTACACACACTCATTGGTGTCACCCCATCTCCCTGCCTGCAGCCTGAACCCATTGCCTGTCATCCTACCCCCATGGACGTGGATGAGGAATTAATTCCTTCCTCTCCACAGCAGCCTTTTCCATGCCTGATGGCATTTATCTCATCCTGAGTCATCTTGCCTGCTTCTGCAGCCCAGCCAACCCTGATGCTTCTCTCCTTCCCCCACCCCATACAGCCTGGTGAATCTTTGCAGTCCAGAACAAAAAGAGTTAAAAGGAGAATTTTTTTTTTTTTTTAAAGGGAGTGGGGGAGGGAAGAAATTAAATAAGAAAACAGAAATTGTTGGTGATTGTGAGTTTTGGCAAGCCAAAAAAAAAAAATTTGCAAATTCTTTAGTGTCATGAGGGTGCTTAAAATAAAAGAGCTGTAATGAGGCGAGATCCTGGAGCATGTGTGAGCTGAATTGTGCTAGATTGGTTATTCTCATCCCGCACATGATTGCTGGTGGCTTCTGCAAGGCAGGGGACGTGGCTTTGGAGAGGTTTTCTTTCTGTTTAGTCTCTCTTCTCCCTCGTGCCCTCCCCCTGCTTCCCGGCTGTACAAAGGGTGCCCTGCTGCAGGAGGGCTGGAGGCAACAGATGTGCCTTGATGACAGGGTGCAGGCACGTAGCCCCACGGCTGCTGTGAGCTGCTTGGCTGCTGCTGAATGTCATTCCTGGACTTCTCCCACTGAATGAGTCTCAAGTGAAGGCTAGGGGACAGATCCTCCTCTTGTTTCCTTGCATGCAACCCCAAACACTTTCTGGATCAAGTGGGTGCTGACTGCAGAAACTAGTAGTGGGTGTGAAGTTGTAATAATCCTATTTTATGAATTACTGGTTTTACCAGAGAGAACTTTTGTCTCCAATTGTCTGTGATGGAATGAATGTTTTTAACTTCTCCTCCATTTTCTTTCATCCTATAACCACCTCCTCTGCCCACAAAGAGGAGGAGCAGGGCACTGACAAGCCTCAGCAGGGTTGAGCAGACTGGCCACAAGGGTAGAGATATTTCTCTCTCCAAGCCAACACAGAATCAGAGAATGCATTGTGTTGGAAGAGACCCTTGAAGGTCCTCCCAGCGTCCCCACTCAAAGCTCACTGCATAAACACCAACTGGATCAGAAGTTGCCTCCTGAATTCACAGCCCACCACACTCGATGGATGTCCATCACCCAGGGTGGGTGTGGTGCTGTGCTTGCAGAGGGGTGGAGATGTGACTTAGGACAGTTGTCCACTGTTCATTTACAGAAGAATCTGCTCTGGGTTCAGATGAGGAGGTAGTCAGTAGTCTGCCATCACACTAGTGGTTTGAAGAGAGGAGTTTTGGTTTTCCTGGTTCAAGAAACAGGAAAGTACCAGAGGAGTGTCCAATGGAGGTTATAAAGATGAGAAGGGGACCAGAGCATCTCTCTGATGTGGAGAAGCTGAGAAACCTGTGGCTGTTTAGCCTGCAGAAGAGAAGACAGAGGGGATCTTCTCAATGCTCATCAATATCTAAAGGGTAGATGTAAAGAGGATGGGGACAGACTGTTTTCAGTGATGCCCAGTGACAGGACAAGGGGCAGTGGGCAGAAACTGGAGCATACAAAATTCCACCTAAATATAAACGAAATTTTTGTCCTGTGAGGCTGACAGAGCACTGGAACAGGCTGCCTACAGAGACTGTGGAGTCTCATTCTCTGGAAAGATTCCAAACCTGCTTCATCTTGGGCAGTCTGATCTAGATGCACCTGCTTTAGCAGGAGAGTTGGATTAGATGATCCCCAGAGGTCCTTTACAACCCCCACCGTACTGGGATTCTGTGGTTCTGTAGTGCTTGCTCCATCAATCCTGTGGGGCCTTTGTCACCATTTCTTCCACTTCTTGTGTCCACTCATCGCTGTTTCAAAGGAGTCGTTCCAGTGTTGTCTCTCTCCCCTTTTCCCTGATCTTCTCACCCAGGGAGTGTCTCAGCAAATGTTGAGGCTGGCCAAGATCCCAAACAGTAGGTGTCTAGCAAAAATCAAAACAAACAGGGGGAAAAAAAAAAAATCCCCAGACCCATAGGGCCAAGTTCAGTGGAACTGCAGCTGCTTCCACCGGCACCACGCTGGCTCCAGGCTGTCCCACTGCCTGCATGATGGTCCCCAACAGGGAGGGAGTAGAACATGACAGGGCGGATGATCCTGCCCAAGCAGGAGGCACAGATCTAGAGTCTGAGGCAGGCAGGGAGGGGAGAAAACACAGCTGAATCTCTTGGAAGCCAACTTCATGCAGTATTTCTGGTGTTGCTGAGCAGTGGCTGATACTGGGGTGGGATTTGACCTTTCATCAACACACACAAACAGCAGTAAACACCCTCCCTTGGCCAGTGCTGACTTTCTGTGCTCATGATGGTGCTTCTTGGTGTTCCCTTCCCCAGGTGGAGTTGCTGCTTCTCAGTGTCCAAAAGAAGACAGCAGGAGCTCAGGAGCTTCACATGAGACCACAGGAACCAAGAGGACCTACGATATGATGGAGGGGAGGATCAGCCGGAGCTTATCAGCCCGTGATACCTTATCTGCCAGCATTGAAGGTGGGTCTGGGTGAAACCTATCCCCCATGCTGCGTTCGTAGCGACCTCCAGAGGCCCCATCTTGTCTCCTGTCTACATGATGCACCTTACCATGCTCGTGATTTGAAGGTAATTAGTATCCTGCAGCACATCTCAACAGGACAGGACCTGACCGGCATGGGAAAAAAAAGGGACACACAGTGGCTCATTTGTCTTCCGTTTCTGTCCTGGGGGTCAGTTTTGGGACAAGACAAAAAAGGAAGCACATTTGAGAAAGAGATATCAAGTCATTTAGAAACTGTTGATGTTTTAACTTGTTGTCTCAGGAGTCCCTGGTATCAATGTCACACATTTGTCGGAGACAAACTCCTATCTCAAAACCCAACTTTCTCCCTCGGATCTGTTCTAGGTCTCATGGGTCGAGCGATCCCTCCAGACCGACACAGTCCCCATAACCTGAAGGAGCAGCATCACATGCGGGGCTCAATTACACAAGGTAAAGCCTGTGTGCAGAAGATGGCTATGGCCAGTGATAAAGTGGGGAAATGTCTCATAGGCATGACATAAGGTAGGAGGAAGCAGGAACAGGCACATTAAAGTTCATCTGAAAATCTCTGTAGTGTTGGTTATGTGGTCAGAGAGATTTTCAGTCTTGATCAGTTTCTACCAACCTAAGCTCTCGCCAGTTTTGAGGTAAAATTTGTAGTGTCTGTCATGAAGGCAGATTTAAACCAGTGGAAAATGGGTCCAGAAGGTGGTGATAGGTGTGAGGTGGCCCAGCTGCATTAGTGGCAGAGCTGCTGTGTGTTCTCAGCTGAGTACCAGTCATGGGGTAACGTGAATTAACCAGAGAACCCCTTGAACTGAGCATCTGCACAGGGACTGAAGAGTCCAGAGTCCAACCAGGGAATCACATTCTGCATCTGGTTGGGGGTTGCAGGAATACCTCGGTCCTACGTGGAGGCCCATGAGGACTACCTCAGAAGAGAAGCCAAACAGCTCAAGAGGGAAAATACTCCACCGAGGGACTTATCTGATGCCTACAAGGTCAGGTCTCATGAGGGCCTTACTCCTCTGAAAATGAAAACAGCCCATGAAGGCCTGGTGGCCACAGTGAAAGAAGCAGGGAGATCAATCCATGAGATTCCCCGTGAGGAGCTGAGGCGAACACCAGACATCTCTCTGGCAAGACCTCTGAAGGAAGGCTCCATCACGCAGGTGAGTATGGGGTGAACAGTGAACACCAGGGAAGGGAGCTCAGTACCTCCTGGCACAGGAAGGATGCCTCATCCACATGTGTACACAGAAGGAGCCAGAGTCAGCTTGGTGCCCTCAGCAGTTGTGACTCTGAATGTGCATGATCTTGGTCTCTTACTTTTATGGGCGACTGTCAAGCCAGCGAGGTCAGTAGCTAGGGTGAAGCATGGCATGCTGTCTCCTGTTGGGCTCCAAATATTTGGAGGGTTCCCATGGCACCTCGTAGCCCTACCTCATTTCACAGCATGTGTAGGAGAGGCGTGATGGGCACAGCCAGCCTTCGGCACTGACTCATCGGCATCATGTTGGAGCACAACAAGACATGCAGGATGGGCACTCCACCCTGTCCTGTACCGTGTGGAGCTATTATCTCTGCTTTGCTGGTGGTTGTTGCCATTTGACCAAGTCATCTGGTGTGATGACCAGAACATGGACACATAAGTCCCACTGAAACTTGACGGGATGCAGTCATTTCATCTCTGCTACTCTGTACACTCCTTTGATGTCGCCTCTGTCTTCTGTCCCCAGGGTACTCCACTGAAGTATGACAGCAGCTCTTCCTCCTCAAGTACCAAAAAGCATGATGTGAGGTCCATCATCGGCAGCCCTGGCAGGACTTTTCACTCTGTGCACTCACTGGATGTCATCCAAGACCCGAGGAATCTGGAGAGAGCTTATGAAGAGAGCCTGAAAAACAGGCCAAGCCCAGTGACAAACTCGGGTGGCTCCATCGCTAGAGGGGCTCCTGTGATTGTGCCCGAGCCAGGCAAACCCCACCAAAGTGCCCTCGCCTATGAGGACCACCAAACAGGGCACAACACAGCGTTCAGCAGCCACTTGCACAGAGGGTCTCCCGTCTCCACACGAGAGTCCACGCCACGGCAGCATGAAGGTACTGAGCAAACCTTTTATTTGCTGATTCCTAGCAAGCCAGGTGGGCAAGCCACATGGGAGGTGGCTGGTGACCCCAGCTGCTCAAGCTCTTCCCAGCAGGTGCCTGTTGAACCTGTTCTACCCAGCACACCCCACACCCACTCTTGCCTGTAGCCATGGCTGACTCATGGCAGTGGGGCAGCTGCCAGGGACAGCTGAAGCTCAGCTGCCTTCCTGGGGGTGCTCATGTGGTTGCAGCAAGAGCAGCCCACATTTGTGCCAGGGTAACTGAAGGGTGACATAGGCTGGGGCTGGTGGAGTTGGTGTTTCAGAATTGTCTTTCCTGCCCCAGCACTGGCACAGGGCACACTTGTTTAATGCCCTAGGTGACAGAATCCTCAGGCTTTTCCTCAGTCTGGTGTGTTTGCTGAACCTCCTGTGTCTGTGCCTCATCCATCACCTGAGCACCGAAGTGCCACACCTCCAGGAACACTTAATCCCTTCTGAGCCGGTGGATCCGAGCAGTGTGGCTAATCTTTGGGATCTGCCTTCTCCCCAGCCCATCTGTCTGCACCCGGCAGGGTCTGCCCATGCTGCCTGGCATCTCCTACCCTCAAGAGCCAGACCTGAGGGTCCTGGGAAGCAGGCATGTGCCTGAGCTGGGCTCAGTGATTTGATGAGACACACACAGATCCAGAGCACAAAATTCCCTTTTGTGGGCAGGATCAGTGCTGAAGTCAATCCCTGAGACACCTGCCTGCTAGCTATGGGCAACTGCTTCAGGGCCTTTTGCATCTCCCACCTGCAAATGTTTGTCCTGAACCAAGAGTCCTCTGATTTGGGGGCGTGCAGCACAAGCCATCACAGTCTGACAAAAACACGGCAAGGATGTGCCTCTCCAGTGAGGACTGGAAGATGGATGCGACTGCGCAGTGCAGAGGTCCTCCAAAAAGCCTCCCCCACCACTCCCTCCAGCTCCCCATGGTCAATGTGTCCTGCTGCCTCAGTCTCTGCTGCGTTCCTGGTTAAGCCAGTCATTGGGGAGAAACCTTCAGATGTTGGCATTTCTTTAGATTGGCACATGTGCCGAGCACAGCACAGGACAGGCAGTGAGGAGGGGTCCTAAGGTTAAAATTCATTTTCCTGTATAACAGGAGAGAAGGTAGATTTCTGTGTCCAGAGCTCTCTGGGCTTTAGACTGCAGAGGAGTCCCAATGGTGTGAGTCAGAGTTGGAAGGCACCTTGCCCTGAATCACCTGAACTTTCCTCTGGCCCCAGCAGCAGGTTTGATTTATTAGAAGATGAGATGTCAAGAGTGGTGAAGGGAGCAGGATCTCCACTTCACATGGACTGTCTTGGAGCCCTGCTTGTTTCAAAGTTGGCAATGATGGGGCTGGATCCATCTGCAAGCATGCGAGGAGACTGCTGCTTCTTCCCTGAGCCAGGATCTGGCAGTGTTTGATGTGCAGGCTGATGCAAGGGCTTTGGTCATGCTGCTTGGGGTGGCTCTGTGTCCGCTACTGTCCCCAGCTTGCTGTTAGAGACACAGGAACTGATAAAGCTCATCCCAGGTTGGGTGAGAAGTGCCACCAATGTCCAACTCAGGAAGAAAGAGACAAGAGAAATCAATGACATGACCCAACTTCCCCTCCCTCTGCTGGGAAACAGCTTACAGCTCTAGAGGGTGGCTGAATCTGTGAACTGTGTTGCATCACCATTGCTGAGAGTTTTGGGATCTCCAACTCTGCCCAGCAGCAGTGACTAGCTCGAGCCAAGGAACGCGACAGCAAGGCTCCACAGCTGGCTGCTTGTGCAGGCCAGGATGAACTCAGACTGCCCAGCATCGATGTGCTGGGGTGGAGGGAGGGGATGGTTTTGGGACAGACCTCTCCTCCTGGGTGCAGCTGAGGCTTGAGTTGCCTCACCCTTGGTGGCATAACGAGGCATGGCAGTGCAGGAAGAAGGAAAAGGTCCCTCAAGTTCAAGGTAGCTGTGAGAGTCCCTGGGTGACATGCTTGGCCTCAGGCATCCTTCAGGGACACAGCTTGGCCTCAGCTCTCAGTTTCTGACTCATTTCCTTCTGCTCACTGCAGGGAGTATCACTGCTGGGAAGCCAGTGTCCCAGGACAGAAAGATCACCCCCACATCAAGAGAGCTCACCAACTCTAAGTCTCCGCATGCACCCGTGGCCGACCACCACCACCCCATCTCCCCGTACGAGCACCTGCTCCGTGGCGTGAGCGGGGTTGACCTGTACCGAGGACACATCCCGCTGGCTTTTGACCCTGCTGCTATCCCAAGGGGAATCCAACTGGAAGCAGGTACCTTCAGCAGGGGTGTGATCTAGCTGGGATTGGTCTTCTCTTGTTGCACTCCAAAAGCCTGAGGTCTTTGAGGAAACCTGCTTCACATCTGCATCCTTTTGTCTCCCAGCTGCTGCTTACTACCTACCAAGGCATCTGGCTCCGAGCCCGACCTACCCCCATCTCTACCCCCCGTACCTCATCCGGGGCTACCCGGACACAGCTGCCATGGAGAACCGACAGACCATCATCAACGACTACATTACATCCCAGCAGATGCACCACAACGCTGCAGCCACGGCCATGGCACAGCGGGCGGACATGCTGCGTGGCTTATCGCCCCGGGAACCCTCCCTCGCCCTCAACTACGCAGGTCCTCCCCATGGCACCATCCAGGGGTTTGGGGACAACTGGGGGGAATTTGATGCTTTTTTTTTTGTTGTCTTTAGTTAGTTGAGGCTCGTTATGTGCAGCTCTGATTTTGGGTTATGGGAACACTTCCCATCCTAGCCCTGCTGGAGGTGAAAATACACTCCCAGAAGGATATCTTGCTTTCTGCAAAAGCAGGATGCAGTGGTCCTGTACTTCTGCAGGGAAAGTCATGTTGGTCTGGCTGCTGCTGCCTGTAGCCCACTCACTCAGCAGAGACAGAGCTCAGCATTTTCTCCCCTGTTATATCTAGCAGCAGGACATGCTGTACTTGCTCACAGAGGTGTCCAGTGCCCAGGGGCCAAATGTGAGATGACATCTCTGTACTTGCCCACAGAGGTGTCCAGTGCCCAGGGGCCATGTGTGCTGCCATCTCTCACAGCACACCAGTGCAGCAGGACAGGTCAATCCTCAGCATCACTCCCTGCTCCAGCACAACCAAGCTGCAGAAGCTCAGTGTCATCCTGATAATTCTTTTCCTTCCCTCTCTAGGCATCATTGACCTGTCGCAGGTGCCACACCTACCCGTCCTCGTGCCCCAAACCCCTGGCACCTCCGCCACCACCATGGACCGCATCACCTACATCCCTGGCCCACCCCAGACCTTTGGCAGTCGGCACAGCAGCTCCCCGCTCTCCCCAGGTAATGCCGCAGGTTGCTTTTCCCATTGGAAAGCAGGGCTCCCTTAGTGAATCAATTAACGAGCACCCCAGGAGCACCTCTGAGATGGAGCGAGGCTTGTTTTGGCCTTCAGTCTCAGCGTGACTGACAGGGCAGATGTGGGATGGCCCAAATTAATTTTCACTTGGGGACCAGCTCACTGTGTGCTCAAACCAGCTCCTGTGATCCTGGTTATTGGGGAGTTCCTTGCTTTTTCCCCAGAGTGGCAGCTGGCCAGCAGCTCTGTGGAAGGTCATCCCCTGGACACTGGGCCAGGACAGCTATTGCATGATTCATTTGGATTTTCTCTTATTGGTTGCCCTTGTCTGTCCTTCTTCAGGTGACCTTGGATGGAGTCATTCCTTATCTGCTCTGCAGACACAGCAATGTGCAGAGCAGGCAGTGCTCCTTGGGGGAAATCTCTGTCTGCAAACCTTTCACTAAAGCCTTTTGCTTGGGTTTCAGGAGGCCCCACGCACATGACTAAACAGTCTGGATCATCAGTGTCCGAGCGGGAACGGGAACGAGAGCGGGAACGGGAGAGGGAGCGGGAAAAATCCATCCTAGCATCCACCACAGTGGAGCATGCACCCATCTGGAGACCAGGTAGGCTGGGGAGAGCCCGGTGCCACATCTCGGAACCCATGCTAGGTAGAGGTAGGGGTGGGGCTATGAAACAAAGAGCTAAAGAAGCTCTGTTGTGTTTTCCCCTAGGTACAGAGCAGTCCAGCAGCCGTTCATCCTCACACTCTCACAGCCACCAGCACTCTCCCGTCTCGCCCCGCACCCATGAGACCATCCAGCAGCGCCCCAGTGTGCTCCACAACACAAGCATGAAGATCATCTCCTCGGAGACCCCCACCCCTTCCGTCCTGCGGTATGTCACCTGTTCAGACCCCTGCCAGTCTCTGGGAGCAGCACTCCTCTTTCTCCTTGTACTTCTCTCATCTTTGCCTCATCTTTGTTTGTCTTCCAGATCCTCCTCCACCACTACCACATCACCAATCCGCTCCACTGCCTTCCCCTCAACCTCCACCCTGCGCTCCTCCATCAGCGCAGCAGATGGCTACGCAGCCCCAATGGACCCGACCGTCCTGCAGAAGGAGGCCTCAAGAGCACGAGAAGCCAAGGCAGAACGATCCCAGACTGACAACAACGTCTTCACCTCAAAGCTGCCCAGTGGGGCCAATCTTGAACAGTCGCCTTCGCCCATTAAAGCCATGGAGTCAAGACCTTTACCTGCCTCCGGACCTGGTTCTTCTCATCACTATAGCAGAGGACAGGGTAAAAGCCAGCAGCAACATCACCCTCTGGACCAGCCACATGCAGCCTCGGGCCCCGAGCAGCACAGCAGAGAAAAGAGTCAAAGTAAACCCTTTTCAATGCAGGAACAGGAGCTCCGAGCACTCGGTAAGACCACCACAACAGCAGCCAACTTCACAGATGTGATTCTCATGCACCAAATGTCTGGTGATAAGCGGCAGCAATAGAGAGGCTTGCTGAGTAACAGCTCTGCTAGTGATGGCGAAAAAACAGAGGGGAGAGAGCTGTGACCTGAAACCCATTCGATTTCCATGGTTTCTTATTTTGAGCTGTGCCTTTTGACTCTTGACTTCATTGGCTCCCCGAGTGTGCTCATCCCTCTGCTTCCCAGTTGTTGTCTTATTCCAGACTTTTAAAAAAGATCTTCCCTTCTCCCACCCTCTTTCAGTTTTTATTGCTGCCAAGTCCTGTTTTGCAAATGTTCTTTAGTTCCTTGTATTGCTTCTTCCAGACAATGGCAATTTGCTAATTCTGATTTCCCCATCGTCAGGAACTCCCAGGCAATTGGTGGGGAGCAGTTGTGAGCAGTAAATCAATCAGGCAAAGTGCTGCTGTAGCACTGGTGAGACCACACCTTGAATTCTGGGTTCAATTTTGACCCCCTCATTCCAGTAAGGACATTGAGGTGCTGAGGCATGTCCAGAGAAGGGCAGTGAAACTGGGTAAAGGTCTAGAGCATTAAGTCTTGTGAGGAGCAGCTGAGGAAACTGGGGTTGTCTAGTCTGGGGAAGAAAGTTCCCTGAAAGTAGGCTAGAGTGAGGTAGATTTTGGTCTCTTCTCTCTAGTAACGAGAGAGAGAATGAGAAGAAATGACCGCTCATGAGGTTTAGATTGGACGTTTGGAGAATTTCTTTCCTGCAAGAGTGCTCAGGCATTGGAACAGACTTCCCAAGAAGGTGGTGGAGTCATGAGCCTTGAAGGTGTTCAAAAAACATGTAGACATGGCACTTTGGGACATGGTTTAGTGGGGTCATGGTGGTGTTGAGTTGACAGTTGCACTTGATGATCTTAGAAGTCTTTTCCAACCTTAATCATTCTGTGATTTCATGACAAGTAGAAGTGGGAGTGAGACAGGCCATCAGACATTCACCTTCCTGCTTGTGGTTGTACCACTGAGCATGCAGGGGCTCAGAGGGCTTTGTTGGCTGCTGTGTGATGCAGTTCACAGAATCACAGAAACATCCAGGTTGGAAAAGACCCTCAGGATCACCAAGTCAAACCTATAACCCTACTCTACAAGATTCACCTTAAACCGTAAGTTCAAAAGAGGTCTCTTCACTTGAGGTGATTTCACTCAGCATCCCAGTGCTGGATGCTACTCAAGAGGACAACATGGACCTGGCTGTCTAGGGATCACTCAGCACAGCCATGCTCTGCAGCCATTTCCAGAGCAGACCACAGAAACCATCTGACAGCAGTCATATGTAGGTCACTGGGATAAGTTTCTCCAGAAGAAAGTGCAGGGAAGGAGCTGGATTTAAGGTCTAGGTTGTGCTTGAAGGGGCCAACCTTCACTAAGAGCATTTGTCCAAGCTCCTACCAGCATGCCAGAGCAGCAATCAAATCATGGGGATTTGATAGGTGCTTCAGCTTGATGCCTGGGCCATCAGGACTGGGGATTGCTACCCAGCTGCGGATTGCCTGCCAGGTTTGCAGGCAGTGGGTGGTTTCTAGGAATTGTTAGGAGGGTAAAGGTCTGTGGAGACAAAAGTTGTAAGTGTTGCCAAACATGCTTAGCTGACAAGAAGCAGCGTGTGCCTCCTCCAAGACTCTTCTATCCTCCACCCCTGGTCTGTGGAAGCATAGTCTGTCTGCACTTCAGGTTCCTCTCTCATGGTGGTCCCTCATTCTGGCTCTGCTTGCTCAAGTCCATGTAAGGGCCTTAAAAGGCAAAGAAAGGCCAAGAAACCTTTTAGTTCAAAAGTTATGTGCAAGTGCACTGCCTTTGGAGCCGAATCTGGAGGCTGCAGGGCATCATGCCCTGTTTTCAAGTCCTTTTTGCTGGCCATGCTGGGCTTGAGGCTTTTCTTTGGAAAGCACTTGGAGACCTCTTGTGCAGCCACCTCCACTGCTGTAGGGCATTGCTTGTCTCTCCTGGTATAGTCAAGGGTTTACTCTGGTGGAAGGTTGGGGGAACAAGTTGTGAAACTTCAGGGATTAACTTTGGTTCCTGACTGGTGCTGAGCCTTCAGCTCTGCAGGAATGAGACATCACCTCTTTACTGCAGCCATCACCACCACTGGACATCAGAAGTGCCTCTGGGGGTCTCTGCAACATGACCTACCAGGTCTTCGCTCATCTCTCTTTGCCCCTTTGCTGAACATGTGACTCTACCCACCATCCATGGTTGCCACAGCATCAGGGGAAAGCTAGGTGAGCTCCAGGGTTTAACTCCCTTCTCCTGTTTCCCCAGGCTTTCACGGAGGCTACAGCCCTGAGCGGATGGAAGCAGTGAGCCCCGTGAGCTCACCCAGCCTTTCCCATGAGAAAGGGGCCAAGCTGCTGCAGGATGCAGAGAAGGGACATGGAGAGCATGACCTGAGGCAGAAGCAGCAAGGTGAGGGCAGTGCCGGCAGGCGCACGAGGGCCTAAGCTGGCATGAGGGTCTTTCCTCAGCCAGATTCCACTCACATGCCCCAGTGTCATGCTGAGGTGCCATTCAAGGAAGGGGACACAGATGTCATCTCACATCTCTTCTGTTCTTTGTCCCCACCCAGGCTCACTGAAGGCCTCAGCTCCTGAAGCAGCCCACCTGCAGCACCTCCGGCAGCCCGACGGCCCCCAGTGCCAGCCCCTGCAATCTAGCCAGAGCATCAAGGGGATGAACCAGCGGGTGGTCACGCTGGCCCAGCACATCAGTGTGAGTAACCTCAGTCTCACCTTCCTGATGGGGCTGCAGGGAGGAGGGAAAAGCCAATGCGAAACATAGATGTGGTGCTGGACATGGTTTAGTGGTGGATTTGACAGTCTTGAGTCCAACAGCTGGACTTAATGATCTGAAAGGTCTCTTCCAACCAACCTGGTTCTATGATGCTTTGTCTGGTGAGGAAGGGCTAGAAGCAATGCTAGAGATGTCAGCACCTCTAGAGAGAGCAGGGCATATCAGGAGTGTTCAGCCCAAATGTTTGCATCCCCAGCAAGCCCATCAGAAGAGCTGATGCAGGCTGGAGGCAGCAGTTACATCTCAGGGACAATGCCCTGCTGTTTACCCTGTTTTAGCTGAGCCCAGAAAAAAGCCCAACGCTGTTTCTCACTGCAGGAGGTGATCACACAGGACTACACACGCCATCACCCACAGCAGCTCAACTCCCACATCCAGAGCCCGGTGTACTCCTTCCCTGGGACTGCGTGCCCCGTGCTTGACCTGCGCCGCACCCCCAGCGAGGCCTATCTGCAGCAGCAGGAGCATGCAGCGCCCTCCAGGATCTCCCCACAGAACGAAGGTGGCAAAAGGTGAGGTCAGAGAGTCCAACCAAAGGTGGTTCAGACAAGTTTCTGCCCACCCACTGTGCCAAGTCTGAGTTCAGGTGGACCAGGGCTACTTCAGGGTGAGGAGCTGGGCAAGTGTGCCCTTGGATACTTGACACCCTACTCAGGGGTTGCATAGGGCAGACCAGCATTTGGCATTACTGAATTTATGCTACTCAGCTTGGTGCTTGTGTAGATTGCTTGTTTACATAGCCCAGAGTGTCAAACTGCTTTTCTAATCTGGGCATTCTTCCCCTGTCATGGTGCCTCTTGCTATCCCTATCCTAGAGATGCTCTCTAGACCCCCTAAGAGTCCATGCATGAGTCCCCTTCCTATTCTGACTGGTGTCACAGGGCAGTTTAGGTGGGAAGAGACCTTCTGAATCAGGGTCAGATGAATTTTCCTTCATTTTCCTTTCATTTTTAAACCCTTGTACCGATACCAGCTGAGGCAGGTTTGGGTACTGTTGTATGGAATTAAAGAATGGGAAGGGTATCCCTTGGTACCTGGAGGGGGCTACAAGAAAGCTGGGGAGGGAATTTTTGCAAGGGCTTCTAGTCATAGAGCAGTGGGATGGAAGAGGGGAGATTTAGACTGGAAATTAGGAAGTTCTTTATAGTGAGAGTGGTGAGACACTGAAACAGGTTGCCCATGGACATTGCCGATGTCCTCTCCCTGGAGGTGTTTATGGTCAGGTTGGGCAGAGCCTTGAGCAACCTGGTCTAGTGAAAGGTGTTCCTCCCCATAGCAAGGGGGTTTGAAACAGATGATCTCTAAGGTCCATTCTGTGATTCTACAAGTGTGAGGACAGGGTCTCTCCAGCAACAACAGAGACCCAGATACATCTAGGAAAGAGTGGTGTCTCCAAACTGGTGGTTCCTTCTCTGTAAATATGGTTATACTTCCCGGTTCTGCCTGGTCCTAGAGTTAGCTTTATAACATGGAGAGAGAGAGACCAGCCCTGGCCACCCAGCAATGAAGAAAAAAAAAAAAAAAAAAAAAAAGAGAAACCACAGAAAGAACAAAGACGTAAATTCCCAGAACTTGCTGTGAGGAATTCCTCGTGGACTTGAGCCTGGCCATCTCCCAGGCCCTGGGAGAGGCTGTGAGCAGGCATCATCAGAGAGCTGTGTTGGTCCTCTCCAGTCTGCCCCAGTGTTGACCCATCACCCACAGCAAGTGAGTCCCTAGTCCCTGCACAGCCCCAGACGGAGTAGATTGGAGCTGGCAGTGGCAGGTGGGGTTTTGCACTGTGCTCACAAATGAAATAGAGAAGCAAAAGCCCTGCCCCCACAGGGTTAATGTTTGCAGCCCTCTGCAGGGGTTGTGTCTCTGCCAGCCAGGAATACTTGGGCTAAGCCACCAAGTCGCCGGACTGGTCGGGTTGTCCCTCCTGAGCAGCTGTATTTGGGGCGGCTGCCGGCTGGCCCGGGCCACAGCTGGGTCCCGCTCTGCACGCCTGCCGTGCCGCAGAATACCCGAGCTGTGCTCTTCCTCCGGCTCGCGTTAGAAGGCGGCGTAAGCCCACGGAAGTGGGGAAGGTTTGGCTTTTTTCCCTGCTGTAGGAAGGCTATTTTAGTCCTTCTGACCCTCGCGGCCCCGCTGCTGCACAGAGACAGAGAATGTCGCAGTAAAGAGATTGCATCTCCCCGCAGGTCCCCAGAGCAAAGCAAAGCCTCGGCCGGCAGCGGATCGGACAACTGCATCGAGCCGGTCTCGCCACCAGACGGCGTGGCGGAGTCGGAGCACGCCAAGAGCACCGCCTACCCGATCCTGTACCGCGAGGGCGAGCAGATAGACCAGAGGTAACACCGCGGGAGGGACGGTGAAGGCAGAGAGGGGATGTCCGCGCGCTCACCCTGGCCCCAAGCTGCTATTTTTGCATCCTAGAGCAGTGTCACAGCCCAGGCTGCTGTCGGTTTGCGGGCGCTTTTCGGTGCTCTGTGGTGCATTTATTGGTAGGTTTTAGGGAGAAAGGATGAAGATGCCAAATATCTCAGGAGCTCCCAGGCTAATTCTGAAAATTTGCACTACAGGAAGACTCACTCTAGGTGGGACTGTGAGGGTCATGAGATACTGGAACAGGTTGTCCAAAGAAGTGGTGGATACCCCATCCCTAGAAGTGTTACAGGTCGGTTTGGGTGGGACCTTGAGACACTTGGTCTAGTCAAAGGTTTGAGGGGTTGGAACTAGATGATCTTTAAGGTGCATTGCAACCCAAACCATCCCATGATTCTGTGACTTTTTGAATTGGATGATGCAGAGATTTCCGATGGTCTTCTTTTCAGAATGGGGTCCAAGTCCCCAGGAAACAACACTCAGCCTCCAGCTTTCTTCAGCAAGCTGACTGAGAGCAACTCTGCCATGGTGAAGTCCAAGAAACAGGAGATCATCAAGAAGCTCAGCACAACCAACAAAAATGAGACTGAGTACAGTAAGAACATGGGGAGGCAAACATGGGACACTGGAGGGGAAAAAAGTCTTGAAGATACATGGAGCAAAGGAGATTGTGGGATGGGTGCTGCGGTGTTAAGAGTTGGGAGCTCCTAGCCAGCTTTCTCGGCATGGTTTGTTGGGAAGTGTGAGGTCCAAATGCTTCCTAGGATGAACTGTGCTGATGCCAGCAGCAGCTGTGTGCAGCTGTGGGTGGTGATGGGAGGCTGCCCAGCTCCTCCTCACCTTGCTCTGGGGCTGTCAATCCCACTGCACCAGATAACCCCAATAGGAAAAGGAAGTAATGAGCTGAGCATGGAGGAGACTTAAGAGCAGTTGATATTTTAATGAATGGCCAGCCAAGCTGAATCCTTCCTCCCTGAGATGCATCTCCCTTCCAACTTTAAGCCTTACATCAATACTGGTGCAGCTCTGTAAAACTAACCAGGCTGGCTAGAGGAGAAATTCAGCCTGGTCGTTCATTAAGCACTAATCAAGCAGATAGGATCGTAATTTAATTTAGTCCAGCATTATACAGTCGATACTAATTCAATTTGGATCCATCTTACAACAGCTGCATCGGATAAGAGGGACCAAGCTGTCTCATCCCCTGGATGATGTTACCATGAGCCAACAGTATTGTTATGCCCCTTTGGGGACATGTGGCTGAACCCCATGACCTTCCACACTTTCCCTTATCAAGGGAAAATAGCTGGAAGTAGGAAACGCCTCTTATTTGATGAGAATTTCTGTTTTTCTTAGGAAAGTGATATCCAAGTCAAACAGCTCAGCTAAGAGGGAAAATATTGATTTAACATTTCTCCTCCTCCTTCTTGCCCTCTCCGCTGCCCAGACCCACTCCCTGGATATGGGGATTTGAGCCTTTGGAAGTCCCTTAGGGTTTGACTTCACAGAGCTTGTGATCCAAAGGGCTACAGGGAGGCCAGTCAACACTGAGCATGAAGACCTTGCACTGGCTCTCTGGGCTCTGCTTTTCTGCCCTGTCCCAGCTGGTGAGGTGTGCCCACTGTGGGTCTTCCGAAAGAGACTATTCCTGGTCCTTGCCAGCACGTGCAGACCCACCCTGTTTCCTGGGGGAGGTGGGCTGCTGACCAGCTGCTACCATGACAGAGACACAGCTGGCACAGGTCCCTTCCTGCCGCCAGCCTGCATGTGCTGTTCTCTGTACTGAAGAGCTTCTTTGTTTTCCTCCAGATGTTGGGCAGCCTGGGACAGAGATTTTCAATATGCCAGCGATTACTGGAGCAGGTAACTGTCCTGTGCTGTACCTCATTCCCTGCAGGCTCACAGCCACAGAGAGCTGGAGACTTACCAGATTTAAGCATCTCCTCTTGGCCACGAGACCATGCGTAACAGCTGCTGGGAGGCCTTAGCCTCAGAATCCACCATAACTCTTTGCTCTTGTTGGATTCGATGTGGAGTCTTTCCTTGGAAAGCCTGGCAGAACTCAAGATGAGATAAGAAGAGATTAAAAGTCAAGCAAGGGTTGGCCACCTGATGCCAACACAGGGTTAAACTGTAGCAAGGTGGACCTATACTTGGCAGACCATACCCTGCTCCTGGTGGGACTTTGAGGTTGCCCATGGATGGGTAGGAGGGCAACAGTGAAAGGGGATGTGAGCTGGAGGGGTGCTGGATGCTCGGTCCTCCAGTTGCTTATGACATGGGTTGACTCCAGTTTCTCAGGAGCTGTGAGGAACTGAGAAAATACTCAACCTGTGTCCCAGTCTGGCCATTGCTGTCTAGTGCCATACAGAAGGGCTGTTTGGGCAGGACCACTTGGACCTCTGCAGGAGCAGAAGCATAGGCAGGTTAAAGGTTTCAGGCCCAAACGCTGGTTCTGAGGGAGCAGTTTTGGTGGTGGTTGTCTGAGCCCTGCTCCAGGCAGCCATGGTGGGCTTTAGCCTGTCCCTGGCCCTAACCAGCTTGAGCTGAGGGTTTGCTGGCTAACACCTGGGATGGTTTCCTACACCCCCAGAGAGCCTCCCTGAACTCAGGGAGAAAGGGTGCTGGATCCCCTGGACACCCACAGACGTGTTTGCTCTGCCAAACCTGAGGACCACCATTCAGGAGCTGAAATCGTGGTTTAGGGACACTGCACCCTCACCAGCTCTGCTGGGCCCATGGCTTTCAGCCTGTCTGGAAACAGAGGAGAGGGAGCAGCTTAAAGGATGGGATTTTGGCAAGGAGAGGTAGAAGCCAGCCCCATGGAGCTGGACATCTGGTGTGGGCTTCCCCAGCACAGGACAGAGACCAGTCTGAGGGAGAAAGACAGTGTCAGGGTTGTTGATCAGTTCCCTCCTGCTGCAGCCATGTTCAGGTGGGCTCTCCAGTGAACAAAACAACCCCCCCCTGAGGAGGATTGATACTTGATTGATTAAGTATTGCTGCTCTCTTACGGCAGGAATGCCTTCGGATTGGTAGTTGTAAGTAGAAGGAATGGCAGCTTTCCCACAACCAGGAGAAAGAGCTGCTGTGGGCGCAGACTTGGTGTGTGGTAGGAGAACCAGGCACAGTGTCAGCGATGTAAGACCACTCACAAGTACAGATGTGTTTGGAGAAGGATTCAGCTCATGTCAGCAGCTGGGATGAAAAGGTGGAACCAGCCAGGACTTGAAGGTCCACCATAGACAACATCTGGGGAGGGTGGGGCCCAGCCTCCTGAAAGCATCCCTTGGTTCAAGCTGCTTCCGCTGTGCTGGAGGGAGGCGTGAAGGCAGAGCAGGAGCTGAAGGCCAGGGTCTGGCCAGAAGGGGACAAGGAGAGACCCTGTCCCTTTACAGGAAGACAAAGAAACTGAGGTCCCTCCCTTTTGGACCCCAGGGGCAGTGATCCCAACATGAACTCCCCCAGGATGGGGCGAGCTGGGAAGGGGCTGCCAGTGGGGCTTCCCTCGCTGGACTGCTGTTCGTGTCTGTATTTTGCCCTTGCTTGTTCCCTGTATCTGCCACCCTGGGAATGACGGTGGCATGGCTGAGCCCTCTGGTCCCTGTGCGGTGCTGCACCATAACTGCATGGCTTGAGACTCACAACCACGCCGGCACCACTTTGCCTCTGCATCCTGTCCCGTAGCTGCGACTCGGCCTGGAGGGGTCCACAGTGGCCACCCAAGCTGGCAGGGGGAAGGGAGTGGGCTGGGGCAGGGGGCTTGCAATGAGCTCGAAGAGAGACAAAATAACTCTCCCCTCTCCCCAGTGTAGCCCAACCCTGTACAGGCTGTGCCCCTTTGTCTGGACACTGCCTGTGTGCCACCTCTCATGCCAGGACCAAATCCAGGCTCTTCTTTCCAATCAAGAGTTTTTGTGGGGTTCTCCCTCTTCCTTCCCTGACTTTTCCTCCATGGGAAACTGCCTCAGCTTCCAATTTCCTGATGCGCTGACTTGATCTGTGTGCATCCATATGGACCCCACATCCAGGTGACTCTTCTGCCCCCATGCCAAGCCTGGCAGGGTTGGGAGCACAGCTCCCCCATCTTGCAGCTCAGCAACAATCCCTTACCCCACCATCCTCATCCTCTAAGCCCTTACCCCCAAAGAAGCCTGCCTGCCTGCAGCACCCCAGAAACCCAAATCTTGGAGTAAATCCCATCCCACCCCACCGCCAGCCCCTGCCAAGCCTTGGGGCGGGATGGAGCGGGGAGGAGGAGGAGGATGGGTGCATTGCAGCGCTTTAAAGAACAAGATGACAAAGTTTGTTGCTTTGCGAGAATGTGCTGACTGTTTGTTTCTTCCCTTCTCCCTTGTCTCCTTTCTCCCCTTTCCCCATCCCCCCCATCTTCTCATTTGGCTCCCCCCCCTCCCCTCTCTCCTCCCCTTCCCATATCTCCCAGGGCTAATCAGTTGTAGGAGCCAGTCGGTCCAAGAGAATTCCAGTACCAACATGGGGTTGGAGGCAATAATTAGGAAAGCCCTAATGGGTAAATATGACGAGCAGTGGGAAGAGCGCTCACCTCTCAGTGCCAATGCTTTTAACTCTCTGAATGCCAGTGCAAGCCTGCCCGCTGCTATGCCCATAACTCCTGCTGATGGACGAAACGAGGACGTGCGCTCCTTGCCAGGTCTGCAGCCCTCTCCACCTTCGCTCTCTCTGTGTTATTAATTCTCAGCCTTTGTATTTCCCCTTTTGCGGGTGGATTTATTCCCCTCCCACCCTTTTTTGTTTTTGGTTTTCTTTTCTCCCCTCCCTCCCCTGGCTTTGAGCTTTGTGAATCTGCTGATTAATCCTGGTCTTGTTTGATGTTAATTTAATAGTCTCAGAAGGTGCTGTTGCTTTCTCTAAACCACTGACTGTGCTCCTTTCCCCATTTGATGGGGTTTAATATATCCTTTTCCTTTTATATATTTATTTACATGATGGAACGGTTTATGGGGAGTGGGGAACCCACATCCAAATCCCCAAACTTAACTAGCCCCACCCCCAAACTATAAACCTCAAGCAGGATAACTGTTCCCAAAACAGGGGAAGGAGCTGAGAAGAGCTGGCTTGGGGGCACATGGGGCAAAATGGCCTTTCCCCTCCCACTCTGGGCTTTTGAGAACTGTCAGGGCAGGCTGCAACCTGGGAGAAAGGTTGGATGGGATCTAGGGAGGTGCCTGGAGCAAGAGCGAGAGCTTAAGGGAGCTATAAGTGATAGACTGGGGACACCTTCAGAGAGCAGGGCTGGAGTGAGCTGCCCTATTGGCCCTGGTAGGACATGCAAAGCTGGCTGGGCACCATAATGTTGCCTGCCCAGCTTCGGAGGAGGTTTGAGCACAGACAGGAAGGTTGTTTGGCATATCCCTAGAAGAGGGATCAGGGATGGCTGGGGGAGAGCATTTGTCCCCCATACCCCTGCAAGGGCAAATTGCCTGTTGCAAGCACCATGTGCAGAGCGTGGGACTCACCCTTGGCAGTCTGGGCACACAGCCCCCCAGGCTGAGGAGTAGGGTCCTGGATGCACAAAGATGCCTTCCCCTGGGTCAGCTTGGACCAGATGCACTTCAGCTTCTGGCAGAAAATCTTTTTTGGCTCCTGCATGAAACCAACAGCTTCTTCCAGCCACACTTCCACAGGTCCAGGCAGGCTGGGTGGGATGCAGAACCTGTCTATTCCTCTCCATTTGGGAGCTCCCCCTCAGATTTAGCCAAGTTGGCCTACCTAGAGGTGTCCTTTTTGGCTTTAAAGCTTTTAAAAACAGGGCAAACATCATCAGGGGTTTGGCTGTAAGAATGGATTAAATACCATCCTGGCCATATAGACTGGAAATGGGGAATGTTCTCCAGGCTCCAGCACCCACATAGCTCCAGAGGTCCCTGCCAGCCAGCTGCACAGTGGGACGTGGAGCTCCAGCGCCACAGCTTGTTTTTGGTCTGAGCCATGAGCTGCCTTAGGAGTGGAGTGGATCCTGCAGAGAAATAGCCAGGTCAAAATCACCTAGCAGCTCCACAGGACCACTCTACAGGACAGTTTGACAGTTGATAGCATCAGACCACAAAGCAGAGAATAGGCAGGAGGGGGCAAAGACCCTCTTGACCTACCGCAGCTGCCCTCCCACCCCACTGCAGAGAGGTCACCCTATTGCCCTTCCCTTCCATGGTGCCAGCAGCCCCGGGGTGAGCTTTAGTCTTGCCATGAGCTATTTTTGCAAGCCCTTCAAAGAGAAGCGCTGGGTACCCTCACCCCTTCCTGATCCCTTGAGCCCCCTTACGTCGAGCTGGGTGATGAGCAGGCATCTCTCTTTACAGGAGGAGGGGGGAAGCCAAAGATCGCTGCCAGGCCCAACAGCCGCAAGGCCAAGTCCCCGGCACCAGGCCTGTCCTCGGGCGAGCGGCCGCCTTCCGTCTCCTCGGTGCACTCGGAGGGGGACTGCAACCGGAGGACACCCCTCACCAACCGCGTCTGGGAGGACAGGCCATCGTCTGCAGGTAAGGTTTGGGGGGGATGTGTCCCTCAATTGCCTGTACCCCATTCAGAGAGGCTGGAGGGGGTTAGCCGCACCCTTGGTGTTGACTCTGCTTCGTCCTCCCCGCACAGGTTCGACGCCGTTCCCCTACAACCCGCTCACCATGCGGCTACCCAGCGGGGTGGTGACTGCAGCCCCTGCTGCCCCCCTGCCACAGGGGACCCCTGGCAGCCAGCACCACGCCTGGGATGAGGAGCCCAAGCCCCTGCTGTGCTCCCAGTACGAAACCCTTTCGGACAGTGAATGAAGTAAGCCAGGGGCAGGGAGACGGCGACCAAACCTAGGGCACGGGGAGCGAGTGAGATGCTCGGGGTGAGCACCCACCACCCCGGCCCCGCCGGCTCTCATGAGCGAAGATGCAGGAGCAGAGCTGGTTTATTTTTTTCCTTTTCCTTTCTTTTTTTAACCCCTCCCCTCCCAACCAGACAGTTTGGGGGGATGGGGGATTTTTTTCTTTTTTTTTTTTTTTTTTTTTTTTTTTTTTTTCCTTTCTCAACATCTGGAAATTTCTGCATCCTCTTTGGTCTGAAGAAAAGAAAAGAAAAAAGCCTTAACGAGACAAAACCCAAGGAACCCATCTTCAATCTTGGCAGCCTGGCAGGGTGATGATGACTCCCGTGCTCGAGAGGGACTGTGAGCAGCCACATGCCCAAAGCACGCACATCCCGAGGCTGCGCACACTCAGACGCTCCATCAGCGTGCTCCCGCAGAGTCGAGTGAGGGGCCCTGGGATGCTGCATCCCAGCCGTGGGGCTGTGCCACAGGAATGCAAAACCTTGAGCGGGTTTAAGAAAAACAAAAACAAAAGAATTAAGAGGTGAAATAGAATGGACCTGCCCCGGTTTGGTTCCCCCCAGCTGATGGTAAGGGCTGGTTGCCTTTCCTAACGATGCATTAGGCCTGGAGCAATCTCAGCACACTTTGAACGTGCCTGGGATGAGCAGGCAGGGGAGGGAGCAAAGAGCTATTTCTTATAAAAAACATAAAAAAACCACAAAAAAAAAAAAAAATCCTGGTCCCTTTGGTGGAAGCGGTCCCGGGCTGAAATCAGAGTGGGCAGGGATGTCCCCGGGCTGGTTCGCGCACTGCCCACGGAGGGGCTCGGTTGCTTTAAGTGCATTGTTTTCTGAATGGTGAGAAACGGCAATTGTAAATTGTATTGGTCTACAGGGTATATTTTTGATACCTTCAGTGAATTATGTCAATATTTTACGCAAGGAAGGACTCAAACAAACCACAGTATTACATGCTGTAAAAGAGGTTCTGTTCTTACATGCGGGCTTTGATGCGTTTGTCCATTGTATGGAAGGGTTTTGAAACAAAGCAAGGTAACGAGGATCCATCAGAGTTATCTGTAGGTCAGGAGAATGTATGAACTTAGCTTGAAAAAAACAAAAAAAAAACAAACCAACAAAATCTTGCCATGGTTGCAGGGCCCCCTCCCCCACTTCCCTGTGACACACACCTTTACTGACTCAGCAGGAATTGTTTGGTGGTTGATTCTCCAGAGCCCTCGGAGCTGGCTGGGCAGACCGGGCAGGAGGCCACGTGGCAGGGAGCTCACAGGAAACTTTAAACAACACAAAATGAAAAATAGGGAAAAAAAAAAAAAAAAAAAAAAAAAAAAAAAAAAG
>VWZE01001176.1:622920-685076 GCA_013396675.1 Eubucco bourcierii
GGCTGCATCAAGAGAAGCGTGGCCAGCAGGGCAAGGGAGGGGATTCTGCCACTTTACTCTGCTCTCGTCAGACCCCACCTGGAGTACTGTGTGCAGTTCTGGAACCCTCAGCACAGGAAGGAAATGGAAGTGTTGGAGTGGTTCTAGAGGAGGGCCACAAGGATGATCAGAGGGCTGGAGCAGCTCTGCTATGAGGACAGAATGAGACAGTTGGGGCTCTTCAGCTTGGAGAAGAGAAGGCTTCGAGGGGAGCTGATAGTAGTCTTCCACTATCTGAAGGGGACCTACAGGAAGGCTGGGGAGGGACTGTTTACAAGGTCTTGCAACAACAGGACAAGGGGCAATGGGTTTGAACTGGCAGAGGGGAGATTTAGACTGGATGTTAGGAGGAAGTTCTTTCTAGTGAGGGTGGTGAGACACTGGCAAAGGTTGCCCAGGGAGGTTGTGGCTGCTCCCTCCCTGGAGGTGTTCAAGGCCAGGTTGGAGGAGGCCTTGAGTAACCTGTACTAGTAGGAGGTGTCCCTGCCTATGGCAGGGGGTTGGAACTGGATGATCTTGAGGTCCCTTCCAACCTTACCATTCTATGAAGATGGCTTTAAAAAAACAGCAATAAAAGAAGTGTCAGAAATCCACGTTCACCCATGTTTTGACTGGGTGGCAGATGGGGGTGTTAAAGGGAAAAGGGATGATAAAAGATGATTCCTGATCCTTTGCCCTGGACAGAAGCCTTGAGAAGGTACAGGAGCGTTGTGACCTTCTCTTGGTGATGCATTGGTGTTGAGTGAGGATTATGGGGAATTGGTATTTTGGTGGTTTTGGGTTTTTTCTCTTTTAGAAGCAATTAGAGCAAGAGGAAGATACTTCAGCTAGGCCTGGCTGAGTTATAAGAACAAGGAGGAAAGGGCATGAGACCAAGGTTGTCGTTGCTGTGTGAGCCAGCACTAGGCTGTGGCATCCTCACAGCAAGCACCGTGTGCCCTGTGGGTGATGAGGTGGGCAGAGGGATGGAGCTGTGGTACCCAGCCATGAGCAGGGCAGGCCTGAAACAAAACCAACAAACCAAAAGTGTACAAAACACACCAGAATGTAAAATGCTAAAATCCATGTGGTGGTGGCACCCAGCCTTCTGCCCTCCTGGGAAGGCAGCCTGTGGTCCCTACACATCACAGCAGGGGCTCATCAGCTGAGTGGGTCAGACTTAACTTTGGCCAGCAAAGCTGTAACAACCCCTGGGCTCCTCACAGAAGGAAGCATTTTGTACTCTCCTGACAATTGCAATCCAAACAGTCATTCATCAGTTGCTGTGATTTGCTGTGAAATTATATATGCTCTCTGATAGTGGTGCAGAGGGCTAAAGAGCTGATCTTGGCAGGACATGAGACATTCTAGGCTGGTGAGTAAGTTGGAGGGAAAACAGAGCAGGTTTTGATGGGCAGCCTGACTCTTATCAGTGTTGGGACACTGAAGGGCGTTGGGCAGGAGCAGGGATGTTTTGGCTGGCTGAGCTCTACCTGGCTCGTTAGGCAGTCTGGGAAGAGTTGGGTTTGTAAGAAACTTGGGAGCAAGTGTCACTGTGTGCTTGCATGTGGGTAACAGATGAATTAATTGTCAGGTTTATTTATCCTCTCAATTTTGGCCTTCTGTAATTACCAAAATGAGCATTTGTCAAGGTGCCTGGCAGCAGAATGGCCATAAATCACTTGCCACCAACAGGAGGTTGGAGCAGTTGTGTCTGAGTGAGCTGACATCTATGTTGGCTTTAGAGAAGTGCAAGTACTGTCAGAGGAGCTGATGAGCTGGTGCACAAACACACTAACCCCTAAAAACAGCTTTGCAGAACTGATTCCTGGATGTGCTGTTCTCCAGCTTGCAGCTGCAGTTGTCTTGGCTGTTGTGAGAAGGAATGACCTCTTTAGGATGAGAGGAAGGGGCCTCAAGTTGTGCCAAGGAAGGTTTAGGCTGGATATTAGGAAAGAAATCTTTACTGATAGAATGCTCAGACATTGGAACAGACTGCCCAGGGAAGTGGTGGAGTAACCATTGGATGTGTTCGAAAACCATGTAGATGTGGCACTGCAGGACATGGTTTAGTGGGCATGGTGGGGTTGGGTGGACAGATGACTTGATCTCAGAGGTCTTTTACAACCTTAATGATTCTGTGATTCTAATGGGCATGCAGGAGGGCTTGGAGCAGGGAAACCTCAACATACCCAGTATGTGGGATGCTGCTGGACCCTGCAGGGCTGCAGATCCCTTCCTGTGGTGACACCAGGGTGTCCAAAAACACCACTGTGAAATGCACAGCAGGGAGAACATCTGCCTGTGTGCCCAGGACTGAAAATCTGCTGACACTGGGCTGAAAAGCAAAAATCTTTGTGCTGTAAACATGCTGCTTTCTGGGTCTTGCTTTACAGAGCAGTGTTCTAGTGCCAGGCAGCCTTTGTCTGGCTCTTCTCTCCTGGCCTCATGGAATCACAGAGTGATTTGTGTTGGAAGCGACCTTTAAAGAGCATCTAGTCCAACTCAGGCTTAATCCTGCCAGCACAGCAGGATGCTGCGATGAGGGGTGCAGGAGGGTGTCTGGGTGCCATCTGAAGAAGGACCACATTCATCACAGCAACCCAGTGTAACCAGCAGGTGAGGCTTTCCTCTTGCTGACCCTGTAACTGCCCACGATGCTCGGGGGACTAGCCCAGAGATCAGCTTAACCACCGACAGGGTGGAGAGAGCACTGGTCACACGTGGTTTCAAGCCTGTGTTTCTGGAGAGGCCAGCATGCTTCCCTGCTTTGGGAACAGCCTGAAAGTCTCCCTCTGTAAGCACACAACCTGCTGGGGCGCAGGGTGTTCCACTGCTGGCAAGCTCCATCTGGAGAGCTCTCTGCTTTGAAGTCAGGCACTGTTTTAAACTCTGCAGGGTACTTTCACTTAGGAAAAGCAGCAGTTGTCAGTGAAGATTGATCTCAATCCAGAAGTTTTTGCTGCCCCTCTGACTTCTTTTCATATTTATTAGTCATTTGCAATCCCTTTGATGACCAGAGGCGTGCTCAGCTCCGAGAAAACTCCATCACAGGATTTGCAGAGGAGATGCCAGGGGAGGGGAGACACCAATGGCACTGGCTGCCAGGTCTGGCTAACGTATTTTGAGTTGTCACTATTAATGGCCTCAGCAGCACCTAGTTCTCCCAAGCAGAGGCTGAGGCATGGAGGAAACAGAAACCCTAGGGGGCTTGATCTCAGGTCTCTCCCATGGGCATGCTGCCTTGATCAAGCCAGCCTAGAACATACAGATCAGAAAATGCATCTCTAGGCTGCTGAGGGCTCCTCTCTTGCCTGTGGTGCACGGAAGAAAGAGAAGGTTTCATGGAGAGCAAAAAGCAGCAGCATCCAGAAGGTTGCTCTCGAAGACACTGCATCCTCGTTCAACACATTCCTCAAACTCGGCTCTGAGCAGCTGTCAGCAGGTGCTGTGTGATGGGCCCTGTGTTAGCTCTGGTGAGACATGGACTCTGAAGAGGTTTGGACTTTGCTGACTTGGGTGTTTGTTTGCAAAAGGCCAGACTGTAGCTATGAAATCCTGCTCCAGCTCTGCCCAGGATCCAGGAGTATTTGCTGCTGCTGTTTCATCCCGAGCCCTTTCCAGAAAGCAAAAGCTGCTGCCAGAGGTCAGATGCAAGGAGCCTGGTCGGTGCGTGCCTGAAGATGGGTGCCAGGTCTGGATCTGCCTTCCAGTTGGACTGAAGCAGAGTTTTTCCCCATGGGAATGTTAATCCTGGGCCTTGGCTTAGAGCCATCTCCAGCTTTCACGTTTTTGGAACTGAAATATATAGCATTCTGTTCAAGGAAAAGAACAAATACTTATACCCCAGCTCTAGACCCCAATGAGAAGTCACAATCAGTTCAGGTATTGCTGCCTCCTCAGCATTGAAACCCACCTAGCTGCAACCCACTGGGCCAAATTTTAGCTACCAGTCCCCATAGGCTGACAGAGATCCCGCTCCCCTTCAGACCAGTAGCGCTGTAGCTGCCTCCTCCATCCACTGGTGAAGGAGAAACCAAATAGCAGAGGTTGGAAACCAAATAGCAGAGGTTGCTCTTGGGTCTCTTTGTGGGGGAGGGAAGCCTTTATATTAGGTCCAGATGTGCCTTTCTGCCCCGGGCCATGCTGGGAAGTAAAGCAAATTGTGTTAATGTTGGCTGGAAGAGCTTTTTGGAAACAGGCTTGAAGGAAGCAGGGTTTCTCCTGTGCCCCTGTTTCCAGAGGACCCGTGGCAGATGGGCCAGCATGGGAGGCAACAGGCATGGGACTGTCCTGCTGAGGAGCAGCCCTCTTTCCACAGCTCTCCAGAAATCCCCCAACAGTGAATATGGCTTTAGCCAGCCACCTGCTTCTTCAGAGCTCATGGGTACCTACTGCCTCTGGTTAGTGGCTATTGTCCCCAGGCTGATAGCACCCATGGAAAGAGTCAGTACCACTGCTGATGAGTCCCTTCTGGGACAATTTCCTCTTGGGTTTTGTATCAAGATGTGGAGATGGAGGACTCTGTGTGCAAGGCAAGGCTGCTCTCCAGATGTTCTTTTTCATCATCAGGCAGTGTTTAAAAATATATGTGACATTTTTTATTCCCCTCTTATAGAGGAGAGACCTTTGGAGGGGTGAGCAGCAGGGGAGGGGCAGTGGGGAGGGTGGCAGGGCCTTCCCCAGATCAGCCTCTCCTCCACAAATGAAGCCGTTCCATAAAATGCTGAGCTGGGCACTTTGCAGCTGCCTCTGCTGGGCTGCAACACAGCACACCACAGCCAGCTAATGGAGCTGGGCTCCAGTGGGTCCTCACGATCCAGTGCCAAGCCTGGAGGCCTTTGAAACATGTGGCTCATTAAGAGTGTGCTTCAGCTATGGCTGGGCTCACACAGAGGGCTGGCGCTGCAAAAACCTTTACAGGTCCAGGGGGGCTCAGAAAGGACCCAAGCTGCAAAGTTCAAGGGCAGACCTGGAGGCAGAGCAGTACTGTGCTTAGCAAAGTACCCTGAGCCCCAGGTGCTGCTTTACCATTCCCTGCTCCACTTTTCTTTGATAACAGGCTCAGGAATAGAACTGTAGGGATGCTCAGCTCCCTCTGTGGATGCTCCTTGAGTATCTGCTTGGCTCTGGATGCTGTCTTCTCTGGTTCAAGCTGTATTCCAGGGTAAAGCCCATGCTCAACCTGCCAAGGGTGCCCTAAAAGGCTCGAGATGCTGCCACGGCATAAAACCTTACCAGAAGCTGCCCCCATCTCACTAGAAGGCCACCTCCATCTCTGCAGCTCCAAGGCCACCTAACTTGGCCAGAACAGGTCAGTAGGTCTATGATGAGATGTGCATCATCAACCCAGCCACCAGCACCAAGGATGCCCATGCTTAAACCCATCCCCTGCAGCAGGCAGGTGAACCAAGCTCTGCAGAGCTAAAATGAATGTCCTGGAAGTGCAGGGGCTAAAACCCTGCTGTCAGAAGCACAGGAAAAAACCATCTGTGAGAGGAAGAGGTCAAAGAAGAATACAAAGGCTTCTATTTCCTGAGGCATTTGTCAGCAAGACAAACACTGTTTTTCTACATTCACTGCATATTCCTAGCTGGCCTCCCACACAAACACCAAATGGACTTTCACTGGCATGAGGCAGGGTGCTGGCTGATGTCCTTTGTAACCCAGCACACGACCCAGAGCAGGAATCGGTGGCATCACCATTTGTTATCAGTAAGTGGGCCACATTTAAAGGAAATGGGCAGGTTTCAACACTACATCTATAACTAGTTTATTGCTGGCATGTTCCTCTCTTGCCCTGGTTATTTATGTTGAAAATGATAAATGAGGGATTGATGGTTCTAGCTGCTTCATGAATAATCAGGTTATTATGCTGCAAAGCCCCAGGGGAAGGTAATGTTTCTGCAACCCTTCATCAAAGAGAGTGCAGTTTGCACTCCTCTGTGTCTGTGTGTTGCTTGTTCCTCCAGTGCTTTGCACTTGGTAGGTTTTTGAACCCTCCTCCTGCAAGTGTGTGTCCCCACAGCACATTCCAGTCCCAACACAGGTTTCTGGGTCTGTGCAGCCCCTTGGCATTGCCACCCACAGCCACAGGGTGTTTGGAGCAAGTTGTTCTCCAGTGCAGGAGGTGATGGGTGTCTCAGTGGCCCATGATGGGAGACCCCAGGTCTGAGGTGCAAGCTGAGTGCTCTGGGGAGGTGCATGGAGACCCCCCGACTGCCTCAGGCAGTTTGGAAGCAGCCCTGATCCCATTTGTGTTTCAAGGAGCTACAAATATCCGCTGGTCTCAGGATTTGCTTGTGAGACAGGAAGAGTCCCAGGGAGATGATTTGAATGTTTATATAGAAATGTCTGATTGCTGGGCTCAGAGCAGGCTCAGGAAGGGAATCTGGAGGTGGTTAGCTGGAGAAAAGGATATTTTTATGCTAGAAATGTGCTGTCTGCCTGTTTGCAGGGTAGGAAGGATACGATGAGAATCAAAGGCTTGGCAGGACGAGCGTTCTCACCCTTGTAGATGTGAACTCCCTGTCTGTCTTGGACTCCAGGGCGTGGAGCTGTTTAGATCCAATATCATTATTAGAAGCAGAAAATAGAGCTCATAAAACTCCCTTCTTACACCCCCAAAAAAAGCAATTCCAAGCCTCTTTGTCTTACTTGCAAACAATTCATTCCTGCATTAATTCCCCACTGTGCTGGGCACATTGCCGTCAGAAGGGGACTCAGAGCCTCAGGAGAAGCTGTGCAGCCCTGGGCAGGTCTCTGTTCCTCTCCTATAGAACCAGACATGGGGATTTAGAGACAGGCAGGAGATCTGGTGATGGTTCATGTGGCTGCAAACCCATGTGGCTAAGCCACATTCCTTTTAAGCCATGGGCTAACCACAGAGGCTGCATCTGTGGTGGGAAACAATCTCTGAGCAATGGGTTGAAAATCAACACTGGATACTCTTCTTACCATGGCAGAGCAGCTGGAAGTGCCAGCCAGGGCAGCCACAATGTCACCACCAGACCAAACAATGGGAGTCCCACGCAACCACCCTGGAGTCTCAGCTGCTGAAGCTAAGGTGCCCCCTGAGGCACTGAACCTGCATCACAGGGCATGAGGAGGTCACAGTGCTGTGTCTAAAGCATCTCAGGTGGGTTCAGTCATTGTGAGATGGGTGCTGTGGGAGGTAACCGTGGAGCCACGTGGTCAGCTGCTCTGGGGGCAAAGGGACCTCAAGGCCTGTCCTGTGACAGACTCCTATCCCACATCTGCTCCCATAGAGATGGCTTAAATGACAGTTCAGCACCTGAGCCAGGAGATGCAGTCCATGCAGGTGGCTATGATATGCATCAGTCCAGACATACTGCTGGTGGTTCGCTTACAGGGACAAAGACTCGTGAAACTTCTGAGGATGATACAACTTCCCTGCTGCTTGGCATCACCTAGACCTTAAGACACTACTGCAGGTCCAGGCTGTGACATCTGCTGAGCATAAGGAGCAGGGACCAATGAGTCCAAGGTCTTGCAAGTGGTAGTTCCAAGCTTGGCAGAAGGAGGAAACTTTTACTGCTCCAGTATCAGGTAAAGTTCTTTCTCCAGCAAATATATCCATTATTTGTTGACTTTACATAGCTGTGGAATGAAATTTCATGAAGGTATCTGCTGTTCCCTTGCAGCTCTGCTTTGTGGAGTGGAGATCCCAGCATGTGGGGGTTTATTATTATTTAATTTGTAGCTGCCCATTATCAGCATCTTATTTTGGGTGAGCCTTTGGGGATTTTACACTCAGCATTCCTGCTGTCTGTAAAACCAGCCTAAACCTTTCCTTCTGTTCATAAAGGCGTCTAGTCTAAATTCAAAGTCCATCCATTATAACTTCAACACCTTGTAATCCTTCAGAGAGATGTGCAATTACTCTCTGAAACATCCCAGGAGCAAAACTAATACCAAGCATCATCTGCTTAAATTTACAACATCCAAATGGCACAGTAAAAGCCACTAGCTTAGGGGTTAGCTCATCTGAGGACCCCTGCCAAAATACATATCCTGCATCTAATACTACTTTTGCTGCTGAGGATTTAGCTGCCACCTCAGAAATCTTCATTGGACAGCATTCATGGTTTATGGTTTTATTTAAGTAACAGGAGTGGATGCACATGGCCTTGATCTGGCATTTGTGTTCCAACCCCTGGACTCGCCCAGTCTGTATATCCCCTGCCTTCTCCACGTTGTTGTGTTTCCTCAGGTGCTTGAGCACGAATGTGTCTCCCATCCTTCATTCTAGGAGCAATTCAGCTGTAATTAGTGTCCAAAATCCTGGGATGAAGACATGGGCACCTCCCATGCACCTGAAGCAAGCCTCTTGCATAATGTGGCCTTCCTCCTCCTTTCTATTCCTTGGAGTTTAACAGCTGGTTTTATCCAAGCTTATTGACTTCATCCCTATAAATCCAATATGATTTTTCCATGAGGATTAGTGTCAAATTCTCCCTGCAGACATCTTAGGTCTTGGAAGACAGCTGAGCACTCTTAATAGTTGGCTGGTGAGCCTGAGGCATTAACAGCAGTGGTTTTAAAATGCACCTTATGGCTAGGCTGGGCTTTAGCCCTGATGCAACCCTTCTTTTGTGATTTGGAGGCCAGGACATAGCAGGGGTCCTGATGCTGTACGATGATGTGGATACCTGGATATGAAATAAGCATTGTCTATTCTTCCTGCCCTTGAAGGCCATGGAAAAAAATGCAAGAGGAATTGTCTAGATTGAACACTAGGGCTTCATAGCTGAGTGGAAAAAAAGATTGAGCAGGAAGAATAGAATTTAAGAGTGAAGAAATGGTAAAATTGCCATAGAGTGAAACCTGGAAAGGACTCTGCAGGGAGTGCAAGTTTTGTGCCCTCTGTTATTTCAGCTTGCCCTGGGCATACATGACAGAGCAGGTTTCATGACATGAATGGCATACATGACAGACCACAGCCTCCTGACTATGGGGAGCTTGGCTGAAACCCACAGGTGACAGAAGGAGGCAACAAAAACATTCCCTCTGGATGCGAGATGGACATTAGGCACCAAGTAAATGGATAAGGATGAGGAAGGAAACTCTAGGTGCATCGGTAGGCCAGTTTGAGCATTTTATTATGATATATAAATTTTGTCTTTTTAAATTACTCTCTATGAGTTGAACAGAAAGGAATTATTGTGGAGGGGGAATATACAAAAATAAAAGGACATTGTTAACTACTGCATCACCACATATACAACAGTAAAGTACTTTACAAGCACTTAGAGAATCAGACTTACAAAAATAAAAATATGACACATCCTTAAGCATTTCCACCAGTTATGTTCTTCCTTCTCTAACCCTCAAACACCTTTCAATCCCATCTTCAGGTCACGATTCACATGGTAGGATACTTTGCTCACTTTGATGGCCATCACAGTATAGGAAAACAATTATTGCCTTCCCAAATATGTAAAATACAATTGTTATAGGAGAGCTTCAGGGGAAATGTCCAGAACAGACCAATGTGTGAGTGATGGGGTGATCCTCAGGGAGCAGGGTTTATCTGGCAGCAGAGATTTAAATATCTCACAACATGATCCACCATCCCCTATAAAGTGTTGCCCCATCTCCACACCTCTGTGCACGTATGCTTGATACACACAGTTACTCCTAAGCCTGGGCAATGTTGATGCCCACAGACATCAGTAGGACTGAATGATCAGGACAGAGGCTGGATCTGATTTTATTTTACCTCTAAAGAAGGCAAGGGTACCCTTTCCTGTAGGGAAAAAGGCAAGTTAAAATTACAATGGTTAAATATCCTAGCTCACTGACTCCACACATGGAGCCATTCACCTCTAGATCAGATTCATGCAGCCTTTCATCTCCAGTTTGTGCTAGAAAGTTTTTTTGTTCATGAGCCTTTTAGTGACCTTTCCCTTTTTTTTTTTTTTTTTAAAGACACACTCGACATAAATAGTAAATAGCATTCACTTCTCTGACCAGCAGCTCACTCAAACACTGCTATCAACACCCAAACCTCATTTCATCACTCCCAGAAAGCACCTAGGGTGCAAATCTGTCTGTAGTTCACATTGAGGAAAGTAGAGCTGGCTTAGGAAATAAAAAGAATCACTAAAAAAAAAAAAAACAAAAAAAAAATCCAAAAAAACCCCAAACAACAAGATACAAAAAATTAAAGACAAAAGAAACAGTAAACTAATTTGGTCAAAGTTGTTCTCTGCGGTTTGTGCAAAGTACTCCACAGATTCTGAAAGTTCAGCACTTAGCTTGAGTTCCCTCTTTTTGGCCCCAATGCAATGACACTATGCAGGCAGACCAGACCTGGTTGCCCACGGAGGTTGTGGCTGCTCCCTCCCTGTTCAAGGCCAGGTTGAATGAGGCTTTGGGTGGGCTGTACTGGTGGGAGGTGTCCCTGCCTGTGTCAAGGGGTTGAAACTGGATGATGGAACCTTGAGGTCTCTTCCAACCTTACCATTCTATGATTCTATGTTCTGTGGCATTCAGGGGCAAAACAATCACTGGAATGAAGAGGATGAAGAGCAAAAACCTGCACCTTTGAGACAGTGACTGTCCATACTGAGAAAGGCAACCTTGGCATCCCCCAACTCCCCAAAGAACCAACCCAGGTGCCTTCAGAAAAGGTTTTTTATCTCAAAAATAACTATCGATGGAAAATAATTCCAGAAGGCAGAGTTGGACTTTACCCACCAGGCAACAGGCTCATTAGGATCCTGGGGAGAAATTGTGTAGTCACAGTCCCAGCTGCCCAGGGAAACTCACCTGTCTAAGCACCATTGACATGGTCTAAATTTATCACTTGTATCTTTGAGAGAACACACATGAACAAAGATGTGTTGGTTGAGATGAATAATGCTCCATTTAAAGGAAAACACCTTCTGAGGGACTAATCATTCCTCTGAGGTGTACAAACACTACAGGTGAGGCACTTGTTGGTTGCTTGGAGCAAGTCTAAACTGGCAGCACACACACAAAAATCAGTTTATGGTGTTTAGGCAAAACAAAAGGGTCATCACTTTTCCCAGTCTGAACACAGTGAACTTTGGCTCTTCTACCACTGCTTAAAACTGGTCACAGGGATAACAGCAATGGGCACAGAGGGTGGGCAGGCAGGGTGGGATCTGCCTCAGCAAGAGTAAAGACCTGAGCTTCTGTGGTTGTCTTGCCCTCAGGAAAAATGAAGTCCCTTTCCAATGCCAGCTTTTGCTGAGAAGAAAAGCAGCTTGCGATGGGCCCATGGGAGACACCACATTAGAAGGTATTTTTTCAACCATTTCTACAGATCTCAGGCACTTGGCAATGTCACAGTTTGGATGTACTCCAGGGTGGTAGCCCACCATGGCCTGTCCCTGGCTAAACAGCTCCAAGTGTGTTCAGCAGCCTAGAAATCCAAGCTGTGCTCTGTTTTCTTTTTTTTTTTTTTCCCCTTCCTGACATGGCAAAAACAGAAAAGCTGCTTAAGCTCAAAGGAACAGGAGCATGTTAGGTCATTTCTAGTCTATTTGCAGAGAAAATAAAACATGAAGCTTCAAAGAGGCCTGGCTTGGACGTGTGGGGACCCCACAGTGCCAAGGATTCAGGCCTCCATTGCACCCTCCCAGGGGTCACATCCACCTGTGAGACTTTGCCTTAGCAACCCCTGTCCATGCATGGTGAAAGCCCAGGCTGTGGTTCAGGTCTCTGCACTGGATTGGTGTTTGTACACTAGTTTTTTTGGCTTGTTCTGAATTCCTTTTTTTCTGTTGTATCCAGTGTTCAGGAAGCAGAACTAATGGCAGATAAAGTCAGCAGAAGCTTGCAACTGGCCATGATGAAAGAAATTTTTCTGGGGAAAACCTGTCTAGCTCAAAGACTAGTGTGATCAAAAACTACAGCTCTGTGCTTGGAGCTAGGGAATGATCCACCTGTTAGCAGGAGAAAACCTTAATGGATGGTGAGAACTGGGAGTCTCTGGCACCCCTTCGGCTTCGAAGTCATCCTGTCTCCATGCTTGCTCTGAGGAGGTATCCACAATCTCATCTGTCGTCATGCAGAGATCTCCAGGGTGTGAGTATTGGTCCTGCTTTTAAACCTGGCTTATACTCTTGCTCAGCTTAGAAATCTACCCCCTTTGCTACAGACTCTCTCAGATGCATGGAAAGAGCCCTTCAGAGCCTTTATGGTACACCCAGGCAGGCAGAGGAGTATTTCTGCTGGTCACAATGCAACCAGAACAAGATAGACTTCAAGATGAGCTAGCAGGTAAGTGCATCACCAACTTGCATTGCACTGGGACTACATTCATCCTAGCTTCACTGCCATGCTGCTTTAGGTAACTCAGGTTTGCTGGAACTCTGGGGACAGGGTTTGCTTTAGGCATAATCATCCCTTTGGAGGCAGATGTAGCTTTTCTAGGCTCTGATGCTGGACAAAATATGACAGCAAACTCCACCCAATAACAAATACAATCCTTGTTTCTGTGTTGCTGAAAAGAGTTCAACAGTAGGTGGAAGTCTTGGAAATCCTTTGAGATTTCTTCCTAACTCCCAAACAGAGAGGCAGAGTCCATCAATGCCAGAGCACACATCTTCAGCGGTAAAGGACACTTCAGCTGTCAGGATTTGAGTTTGCATATAAAGACCTCTGGGGGAAAAACTGCATTTCACTTTAAACAAGGGAACTCTGTTTTATAAAGGTCACAGTTGTGGTCACATTTAGCAATTGCTTTTAGAAACTGATGGAAAAAGTATTTTTGTAAGTCACAATTTAATTATTTTTTTCCCCAGGTTTTCAGATACGTTTTTTGTCAGTCCCTGTGGGTTTGTGCGTCAACTGTTCAACTAGCAGTGTCAAGATACAAAAGTATCTTGTTGACACTGCTAATAGGTTTTCTGACTTGGCTGCTCAGTTCTGTTCTGAAATAACTCAGACTTGCAGCAATTCAGGATCAAAATGGAAAGTTTAGAAGAGAGAAAGCTGGAAATAAGTTTCCAGAGCTCTGTGGTTATTTTCTAAGCCTGGGCTCTTCTGAGCAGCATGCACAAATTCCTTGTTAGATTTCTGGAGACAATTCCATGTCCTTTTCAAAGGTTATATGTTTGGGGGAATCCAGGCTCTCAAAGATTTTCAGCGAGCTACCAAATTGAAGGGGTATCAGGAGATGTGATTCACGAGTGGTCTAGGCTGGCATGGCTGTCGTGACTCCTTCTCTTTCAGTGTTTTTGGATCCCTTTGTGGACACATCTCAGCTATTTGTGAAGCACCTACTGAATGGCTACAGCCTGGCTGATAACAGAAAACTTGGATGGATTTGGGCTCTTCAATCCTTCAGGCACTACACTGCAAAAGTTTAGCTGCTCCTCCACAACCAGTGAAGCTGTCCATGCCACAGGTATGGGAACTACTGAGAGGGCGAGCAACCTTGCTCATGAGTTAACCTTGCACTGGCTTCTCTGAAGCCTCTTCTTGTACTACACTCCTTTCTGCAATACAGCCGTACCCCGGACACTTGGACACCTTTAGGAAAAGCCCTTCAGCTGTACAGTTTCCTCAGCCTCCTCTGTGTACTTGTCTGGGCTTACAGAAGAGGTGTCTGTGCATCAGCATAGGCCTTTCTCCCATCTCCTGGTTGAGCTGTGCCTTGCTATGGTAGATAAACATCTAGCTGCCAGAAAAAGCACCATGCACCCACTTCCCACCTCTCTCTCAGTGACAATCCCCACTCACAGTAAGGCCTAAGGTTACTGCAGTGGTGTAATATTGCAGCTATCTCTCAGATGAGCTGTTGGAGCAAGCCGCAAGGCACTGATACAAATAACTACTTCCTCCACTTTAAATTCTAAGAGACCTGGCTTGGTGTATGCTGGGCAAATTGGACACTGGCTCTGCATTTGGCCTTCCCTTTGCAGAAATCAAAACAGCACTGAAGGTTACAGTGAGTCTCACCTATGTACTACATGAGATTTACACAAGGCAGCACACTGCTATGGGTAATAGGGTCCTTTGTCATCTTGAGTTCATCTAAACACAAGTCAAAAATAGATAGATATACTTGGGGAAAAAAAACACCACCAAAAAATAACATCCAGATCATGAACATCAGGAACGTTGCAGAATACAAGCCAGCCTCTCACTGATCAAAACCATCCCGTGCCCTGCAAGCCTCCTCCCAGCCAGTTCAGCCTCACCCAAGACGATGTGTTCTCCAGCCATTAATATTCAGTTGTCATCAATGAAGGCCCAGCCAGAGACCCAGCAAAGGCCATGGCCTCCTTGAGGTCACCCGGTTGGCAGCGGCAGGGCAGATCAGAGGGTCTCGCTGTAGATGACGCAGGGGCTGGTTTCCTCACACAGTTCCAGCTGCACACTGGAAGCAAACCAACGCTTGGCACAACCCAAGCTGTAGTTGAGGGTGGTCCGGTAAATGTTCTTGGCACGCTTAGGAAAAATGATGGTCGTGCTCTGAAACTTCAGTGGCTTCTGGCGGGGCTCAAAGATCAGCTGGGACTTGTAGCTCCGCCAGGTGCTATTGGGAGCAGCAATGATTGTCTCGCTGTAAGTGGTGACAGTAGGGATGGGGCTGTAGAAGATGTCATCCCGATAATGCTTCTCAGAGTCGTATTTCACCTCAGAATTGCACCTGCAAAGGACAACAAGGTGTTAGGAAATACCACCCAGGCAGCAAAGGAGACAGGACAGGCAGGACTCTTCTCTAACCCTTTGCAGCTGGCAGCATTATGGTCTCTTACTGTACAGACACTGAGACAGTCGCCAGTCCTAAAACCCAAAGTATTAGAATCATAGAATCACAGAATGGTTTGGGTTGGAAGGGACCTTAAAGACCATCTAGTCCCATCCCCCACTACCATGGGCAGGGACACCTTCCATTAGATTAGGTTGCTCAAGGCCTCATCCAACCTGGCCTTGACTATCTCCAGGGAGAGGGCTTCCATGACCTCCCTGAGCAACCTGTTCAACTGTCTCACCACCTTCACTGTAAAGAATTTCTTTCTAATATCCAATCTAAATCTTCCAGCTTCTTACACAGCCCTCTTTCATCTTTCAGCCCTCTTCCAGCTTCAATCTATTCCATCTCATCCTACCACAACAAGCCTTTGCAGAAAGTCCCTTCTTGGCTTTCTTGTAGGCCCCTTTCAGGTACTGGAACGCTGCTATGAAGTCTCCCTGGAGCCTTCACTACTGGCATAAAGTGGCTTAAGGTGTGTGTTAAACTGCAGTCTGTGGTTTGGACCAAGGGGACTCCATCCTGCTGGTGAGTCTTGGTGGAACCCCACCTCGCTGTGTTGCTGTTTTCTTTCTTTATATTTCCTTGCCATCAGAGCACAAGACGCTCAAGCTAACTGAAATCAAAGTGTTGGGAGATGAGGGGGGAGGCTGCTTGTTGGGGCCTACACAAAATCCAAGCAATGGTCAAAGACAGGGTAATGCAAAGAGGTAAGGTGGGTTCTGGCCATCCAGCATCCAGGCCACTGGTCTTAAAAGAAGTGGTGATGTTAACAACCATCAGATGAAGAACCCTCAAAATGTGGGATGTCACAGCCCTGTCTGTTTTCTGCAGGTATCCAGATGGGATGTACAGCCACGAGGCCACATAAAGGGCTTTTCCTAGAATCCCTGGCCACGGGTGGCAGCAGAATTTTCACTTGTTTTCCCAGTTCCCCAAACGTTCCTCCAGCAATGAGCAGCCAAGGAATGTGCAGCTCCACGTAAAAAAGATTAAAAGCTGGGTGTGTGCTTGTCATTACCTCCACCCGGAGGGGTCTGACTGATTGTGCACTGCCTGTAACCCGAGCTGCTGCAATGGGTTCTGCACAGCCAGGGTGTAAGCAAGTCATTCAGCACACATAAAACACAGCTCCGATGTAATCACCATAAAACCAGGCCCGCCAGCAGTTCCTCAGCAAGCAGAGATTTACTGGGCTATGTTTCCAAAGAGACGTTTGCATAGGTTGAGGAGGGTGGGAATTGGGCTTACAGTCCTCCCACTATCCCTGCTCCAAGCTGTATGTAACTGCTCCATGCTCTTCAGAAAGTACATCCCATACCAGCTAAAGAGTGGTGTATCCACAGGCCACAGTACCAGCCCCACAGGAGATGAGAACACATCTATCATTGGCTTGAGGGACCATCTCCTCATGAGGAGGAGCTCATTCTGTCTCTGTGGACTGGTTTATCACTGGTTTGTCTGCTACAAGTGCTAATAAAAACAGGTGCCAGTTACAAGGGTGTTTCTTTTTCTGAAGATATGAGTCAAAAGGGAACAAGACAAAGCCCATCAGGTCACTTAGTGAAAGCCATCAAGATGGCAACGGTTTTTTCTCATAGCCTTGGATTTGAACTGGCAGTGGAAGGAAAGCTGCCTTCTCTTACAGCCTCCCTCCAGTTCTTGCCTCCTCCCCTCTGCCTCTGCTTGTCAGTGCCTTTAATTCAGGCATTACTCTCCCACCTGTCCCTCCCCTCCCATCAGAATTACCATGACTTCCATTTGTAAACACATTTTAATTTTTTCCAGAAGGAAAAGCACCAGGAAAAAGACAGAAATCCCCACCCACCCAGTCCCATCTGTACCTTATCTCCTGCACAGGCTCAGGGCTGACTTCAATGCTTTCTCCAAAAAACACAGGGTACATTCGAGGCTTCACCTCCAGCATGGATGGGCTCAGGAGCAGGTAAGGCATCTACAGGGAAGAGGAGCACAGTAAGTGTCGGGACACAACAGATAAGGCTGGCATGGTTTGTTCTGTGCTGTTGCTGCTGAGCACCCAGCAGTAGGAGGAGACTTCAGTACCTCCAACCTTTCTGAATTTTGCCCCCTCAGAGTCCCGTAGGAGACAGTGCAGGTGACAGGCTCTGGCAATGAGAACAGGTAACTGTGGCAGCATCAGGACCAACTTTGTTTCATAAAAGCTAAGCCTGCCTTGCTTGCACCCTCAGCAGCATTCAGCTCCCCCTTGCAGTCCCTATCTTTTTCAGGTTTGTAGCAGGACCCTGTGTTAGTGGGGTTCATCCCACTGAAGAAAGAACTCTTCATGTTCAAAGGGGAGGACCACTGTCAAATTGCCAAAAAGCAGCTTTGTAAGGTGGTTGGCCATGAAGAGGACCGCTAACACACATCCTCACACAGACAAGCCTCATGTAGGTCTTGCACTTAAGAGGCCTTGACTTTCTGAACAGCTGTATCAATTTACAGACCAACTTCCAGCTCCCAGGGCTAAAGCAACACACGGGGCTGCCCCTCCACTCACCACCACCACCAGCCTCTGCACCTCGCTCTGCCCAGCACATCACCCAGGTAAGTGACTGTGCCCACATCTCTGGCGCTCCATGCTGCGGGACTTCTTTACTGAAATGTAGCCCTTCCTTTCCTCTTCCGTTCTTGTTTCTCATAGGAATTGCATCTGGTTGGGGGTGTTCTTTAGCCCTGATGTTACCTTCACTGTTAACAAATTAGTTAAGTCTCACAAAGACCTGAAGTGCAGTAGCATGGAGAAGTGCTCCAAGTCTGATGTAACACAGATAAGGATTAAATCCACTGATAAAGAGCATAGATCTACTTAAGACAGATGTGTGTAAATAAGTTTATATGTGTGTTTATATATAAATAAAATAATGTATCTCTCCCAACAGCCCAGCAGGGGAGGTGGCAGACTTGCTGTTGCTTAAGTCTCTGCCAAAAATGGCTGTCAGGGTCCAAAGGATGTTCTAGGTAACTATGAACACCGAAGTGGGATACCTTGTGGCCTCTCCAATGCAGCAAACTAGTTTTAAGCCAGGACTTCCTAATGCTCTAATTCGTGACAGCAGAAGTCAGATTTTTAAGGCTAATTACACCCTGAAGTTACTTACAAATTATCACAATCCAGTCTAGTCTCCTCTGCCTACCACAGAAATGAGTAATCACACTTCTCTGCACTAGAGTGCTCTTACACATCAGTTCCCACATAAAGGGACCCTTAATTAACCCTAATTCTGTGCTCCTGGAAAAATGACATTGCAGGTTTTGGTCCCTGTCACTACTTTTCTTTTGGCAGCAATTTATGACATACAGGGATATAGGATCTCTTTAAAGGAGATGGCTGGCAACTTCTGTGCAGGGCTGAAAGGTCTCTAAACAGCTAAGAAGCTCATGGAGTTTTTCCACTTTGCACCATGTGTAGGCCATACATGCTAGAATCACAGCCATATCAGCATCAGAATCACTAAGATCATCTCAGGACTCAGAGAACCCACTGATGGTAGCTGAGGATACAGCTCTTCTGTTGGCTTACTCTTCCCATGCCGCTCCTTTCCACTTTTCTCAGCATCCTTCTGTTTGGGTGGTACAGAAAGGAGCAGTGGAGCTGTGACCTGGTTCCTCCAGGCAGTGCTGGGTAAGAAGTACTGCAGCTTGTGCCCTACGCTGTACAACATGCAGGTCCCCAGATGCTCACCAAGCTATCCCTTAAGTTAGTGTTAATTGGCTGAATCCACACAATAGCATCAGCACCCACCAGTTGAGGTCTGTGTTTCTTTAGTGGTTGGGGCTTTCTGTCTTTGACTAAGGCAAAACAGTGTCATTGCTTCATCTGAATTCACCAGATCTGTGTCCTAAAGCCACAGAGTTGTTTACTCTTTCCCTGCTGAAATATTCCTGCGTTTCACTACTGTGCTAAACGGGAAAGTGCAATCACCAACCCATCTTTGTTGATAGAATATTTCTGGTCCATTGTCAAAAGACAGGACAGTATTTGTATAGGTATGAGAGAGGCAAAAACAAGGCAAAAAAGCTGAGTTCACCCCCACTACCAAAAGCTAGTCAAAAGGAAAAGTTCATTCCTGGACTGCTTTCAGCACTTTTGACAGGGGAGGGCAGGGGCAGCCTTTTTGCTCATAAATAAAGATCTTTGCTTCTGAAATGTGGATTGTTTAGATCAAACAAGCCTTAGTTCACAAGAGTGCAGATGTCCAGCTTTTAACAGTCTACACATGGTCAAAGCTCTTGCTACAGACATCTTGTACATGAGGAGAGGTTCATTTGGGTGCAGAAGTCAAACACCATGTGCACATGCATTGTTGGGATCTGCCAACAGCAGGCAAGCTTGCCTTTGGGGGCTTCACCTGCAAAGAGATGGAGACTGCTTTCACTAGGGAAGGAATAAAGGCTGGGCATACATGTGTCTCACTCAGGAGACTGATCTCTTTGTACTCCTGTGGCCATGCCTGACAGTGACAAAACTCCAGCTGAGGACCTACCTTCTTTTTAACACTGTGCCCACTTAAGGAGAGCTCTTGGGAAGCCTTTGAGATGTTCATCTCAGATAGGGAGGAAAAACAGATCTCTGAGTGTAAACAACAATGTGGTGGCTTGCTGTTTCACATAGCAGGTAAAATATGTCACAGCTGCCAAAGAGTTTCACACTCTGGTACCAATCACTCAAAAGAGGGAGAGCAGAACAGAACTGAGCGCTTTTCAGTCCCAGTTTCTAAACAAGAGATGTTTTCAGGCAAATCTGACTGCAAACTTACATAATTAGGAAAAAAAGGGTTAGGAAGCACTGATCTGAGCTCCACAGACAACCTAGTGTTGAGTTCAGCTCATTGGCTAGGGCAAGTGAAGACTGGGTAAAATAGACCAGTTGTGAATTAAGTTGCTTTGCAGATGCAGACTAGCCTGCTAGAATGCCAAATCAGAAATCTGGATGGATGGTAACCATGAGCTGCTTTGCTAGATTAATGCAGGAGAAATCCAGATCTCCTAACAGTTCTGCAAAGGCATCCATAAAAGTGTAGTTTCAAAGAAACCATTTCAGTGCTTCCAGGCCTCCACACTTCTTGCTAACATGTGCTGACACTAAGTGTGCTCTAAACATCCCTTGAGATGAGAATGCAAGAGTCAAGGTCCTCCCTGTGGCTTAGCAGGACCATTGTTGGGGCATCTGGCCCCCGGTGTTTGTTCAGGAACAGGTTTCACAGCCGCTCTGTGGTGGGGGTGCTGAGCAGTCAGCGAGGGCACAGAGGCAAACACTGTCTGTTCAAATCAGAAGCCCCACAGCAGGGAACAGGAAACAAGAACATGCTGCAGAAACAATACCAACGTGCATGGAGGAAGGGAGGCTCTGTCATGCATGACTGAATGCAATCAGAGTCAAAAAGTTGCGCCTGAATTTGGTGAGAGCAGGATTAAGTCTTCTCTAGGTTAGTTCTGGATGAAGTGATGAGGCTATTTTCACTGTCAGTTACAGCTGACCTTGCTGTGGGTGGGGAAGGGTGACAAAAGGCATTTCCTAATGGAATTCCAATGCTGTAAAGAAACATCAACTTCAGACCTGCAGGCTTGGCTTAATTAATTAGGAAAGCTAGGACAATTGTGGACATTGGCAAGCTAAAGCCAGTGACTTCCACCACCCACGAGAGACCATGACAGATTCACACTTATCTACCAGGAGCAGTACTGTGAGCTTCTGGTTAGAAACTTTGAGGTCACCTGGAAGTCACTGGAAGATGTAAACAGCTTGCAGAGCACAGTATATAAATAGATATCATCTGCAAGACCCTGCAGTCTGCACGCCAAACAAGCAACTCAATTGCATGCACAGGGTGAAAGGGTCACTGAACAGCAAGCCCAGGATTTACACTGCAGTGACTACAAGGCACATCAGATGACATTTTCTTTCACCTCCAGTGATGGTCTGAAGTATCTGCTCCTTGCAACTCACCTGGAGTTGGGAAGCAAGTAACAGAGGATAAAAGCTTTCCAAATGATTTTTCTTTGGGGCTGAAATGTCACATGCTTGGCACGTGTTAAAGGTTTTTTGGCAAGAGCTTGACACCAGCTCCTTCCAACCTGTTTTCAGGTAAAAACAAAACAAGTATGCTCTGTTAAACTGTCAAACAAACAAAAAGAAAACAAAACAAAAACCTGACTCAATTGTTTTTCCTTCTGCACAGGAATAGTTGAAAGAAGAGGAACACAGAGATGCTGAGCTCCCTCAAGAAAATGATGATCTTTGGCTCATTTCTAGCAATCGCTCATCCATCTTTGGAAGCTTCAAAAACAAGGTGACTTTCTTTATTGCCCTGAACTACAGATAGACTGGGAGGACCAGAGCTTGTTGCACAGCACTGGGTGTCACTGAGGAAGAAAAGAAACCCACATGTCTTTAGACCAGGCTAACCATAAGAAATCCAGTCAAGGTCTGCCTAGTCAAAGAGCAAAGCCTAGAGTTGCTGTGCTGGAAGGCTTTGGCACAGACTTCATTAATATGTCCCAAATAATTAGGAGTTGTGCTGCTACTTATCAGATGGAGCTCTGGAAAAGCCACAACCCTGCAAACTTTATGCAGGGAGAGCAGGGGTCTGGTAGACACAGAAGGATGAGGAGACAAAAGGGAAGCTAGTGGAGGGATCAAAAGTGAGCCACACATGTACATGTCATGCCCCCAAAACAAAGCCAAGGTGAAAATCAAGCAGTAAATATATTAGTACTTTTATTTCCTTTAGGATACATAATTTTTTTCAACCAGCAAAGAGTTACAGTATTATTAAAAAGTTGAAGTACTTTCTTGTTTGGCTGCATTTTTTCCCTCTGTCTTAACTCTGATGCCTCCCAGGCATGTAACAGCTTGGGCAGCTAAACTGTTTTCTTCAAGTAGCACACAGATAAAGACAGATAAAATTAGTTTCTGAACAGAATTCAATCTACAGTTAGCCAACAGCACTTCCTTGATGGTAGCATAAGTGCTATGGAAGGGGATATGACTTTAAGACAGACACACATCCTTCAGCTCCATGTCATTGCTTTATACCTGCCCCAAGTGCTATCTGTGTCTGGTTCCTGGGGGGTATTCAGAGAGTTCTGAACAACAGCAAAAATAATATAATGGGCAGAATAATGCTATTTTACTCCTAATAACTATGTAGTCGGTGGACTCTGTGAAGACACTTTTCATTTCAGGTAACTCACAAGACTGGCAGCAGTTACCAAATAGTAAACAAGGATGAGGGGGAAAAGTGCCATGAAACTGGCCTGAAATACAATAGCTGTTCTTTAGCTTCCAAATTCCAGGCAGCAAAGCAACAAAAAGGAAAGGAAATTAATGTGGCTTGAAATAGATAAATCTCCCAGAAACCTTTCTCCAGAGGGCAGGAAGGACCAGAACTGACAGACTCCTTTTACTATGGTAATTACGTGGAAGGCACTAAGATGTGCCATTAGATCTCCGGGGACATTAAGGGGAAACGATTTTCCCAGCGTCAGGACTATGCACAGGATATAGCTTCCCAAACTCCCAGCTCCTAACTTAGCTTGGGCATAAGCAAATCTCTCACCACATTTTCCCACTATGTAACATGTCACGTCCATGAAAATGTCACTCTACTCAGCTGTTATTTACAGCTCTAATGAAAGATCTGCCTGAGTTATTTGACACACATCTACACTCTCCACTCCAGCTGATAAGCAGTATTTGGTTAACAGACCATTTATTTCCTCATATCTTCATGTATTGCACATTATGAGTAATTTATACTATAGCCGGATGAGATTATATTTGGAGGTGATAACAGTAAATGCAGACCTCAGGTAGGAAGCAGGGCTTTATTATTTCCAAGGCTTACATCCTTCCTGCCTATTCATCCCCCTCTTCTATTTCAAGTGGGAAATGTGTGCAGCTTTGCCTGTTATGCAGGGACACAGTGGAAATTAAACTAGAAGACACCACCTTAGATACAGCCCCATTTATTACAGTAGGTGATGAGACCCTTATGTGCCCAGATGGAACATCTGTCATGGCTTGCAGATTAGGTGAGGCCCAAAGCCCTCTCTCACTGCTGGCTTTGGACTAAGGAGGAAGAGGTGCACGCTCAGAACTGGATGGGGTTGAGGGACCGGGGACAGCCAGGTGGGGCTAGGCTTTGCCAGGTAGCAGACACAGGCAGGAAACTCAAACCACTGCCAATCCCTGTCCAGAATTCCTGCTGGATCCTGCCCCATGGGTGTGGTTCACAAGTCGGTCAGGATGCCAGGCTGCAAACTCCAACCCCAGAGGCAAGCCCTGCTGCTGTGCCAGATGGGTACCTTGCTCCTTGCACAAGCCTGGGGCTTTCCCCAGAGCTGCTGGGACCCAGGTGGGGTTGGAGAGTTATGTCTCATGTCGCCTGCTCCATGTATAGGCTGCAAGCTGGACCAGGCTGGGGGCGCTGGGTCTTCCCCTCACACATGCTTTCACTGTAGGTGTTGGTGGGTCTGGATGTTACATATTGCCTGGGAATCTGTGAAGGCTCTGTTACCCAGAGCCTTTGTCACCACAACAAAGTCTCCCCTCCCACAGCATGCTCAGTTGCTCAAGGGTTCTTCAAAATGCAGCATGTCAGGAAAAGGTGGTTTAGTTTTGGTTGGTTGGTTTGTTTGCTAACATTGGCCATTAATCCACTAGGATTGGCACACATGCCGACCTGGACCCTGTTGTTGGGACCATGCCTATGAAGCTTGTGCCAAGAGGCAAGGTATCCTTCTCCTCTGCACTTGAGATGAAGCTGGAATCTCTTCCCAGTACACAAGACTGATTGTCCAACACAGCTCTTGACTGTAAGTAGAAATTCCCTACACGGGGGTATTCATCTAATAGTTGATCCACTGGGATGTCATGCTACAGAAGCCAGTGCTCAGTGAGGCAGGCCAAAGGCACAAATATTTAAGTCTTTCAAACAAAAAGGAACTTGTTGCAGCAGCAGCACTGTTGAAGAAGGCACAAGTGATAGTTCTGCAGATGAATGTGTTCCTGACAACCTCTGATACCCACTATGAGTAACATTACTGAGCACAGCCCAAAAGCAGATTTTTAGCCTAAAACTATATCCCAGGGCAACAACAACAGCAGGGAAGACTCCAAGCAGATCTGGCTACTTTGATGTAATTTCATTCCCTACCCTTCCAGCAACTGTTTCTTTGTGCATATTATTAGAGATTTGTTTCACTGTAATTTTGTTTCTTTTGGCCCAGCATTACACACAAAGCCTAGAAAATTCAGTAACTCAGGGCCTAACATTCAATTTAATCATGCTGCAAATTTAAAGGGCAGAAACAGGTAAAAAATCACCATCTATTTTCTTTAGGATATTTGCACTTAAGCAGAAAACAAATGATAAATTTCCTGCATTAACTTTATTTGAAGAAATAAAAGCCAATTTCTCCTGCACTGCAAGTAAAATGAAATAATAATAATAATGCCTAAATGGTGTTGAACTTGTGGTATTTATGATTCTGGCCCTAAACTGCCTTTCATATTTTCTTGGATCCCAAAGCTATAGCCAAATGGGCTGGTTAAATGTGAATAAATGGTGCATTGTCCTTGAAACAAAGTTGTGCTTATTAAGGAGAAGAGAGTTTACTTTGTCAAAGTCACAGTTAATAACATAGAGCAGCGATTTTACACAAGAGAAATTCTTTGATAAGGGCACGCAATCCCATTTTAGTTTGTATGAGAAGAGCTGTCCTAGAGCAGAAAAACTCTTCAAGATACTTGTGAAGCTGGAGCAAAATAGCTGAGTGCAAAAGAACACAACTGGGTCCAGACTGGTGGTTTTGATAGGTCTCTTCCCAGAGAAGAAATGTTGCTTTCTTCATCTGACAGCAATTTATTGCAACCATACATGCTAGAATTGTAGCCATTAGTGACTGAGCTTCTATATGGTTTTATAGTATCATATGACAAAGAGTGCAGGCTGCATTCCTGACTCTGTCACATTTATAAGCAAAATAAATAGTAATATAGCAGGCAATTAAAAAAAGACATGCCTTGGTGTGCAAATAGCTGCAATTATTGATTTGTCAGTTCTGCATGCTCTGATGAACAGCAGAGTAGTAGAGTTAGACATAATCACATTCATGGATTGTGTAATTGCTCATAGATCTGCAAGTCCTTGTTAAATGGCAAGATTAAAGTCAATTAGACACTGAAATTCAGAAGTATGAAGCAAGCAACGCTCACTGTATTTTTCCTGCTTTCTCAATAGCAGCTGCAGTTACAGCATTCGCAGGGTGGAAACGGTAAGACAAACTCTGTACAGGCAAATAGAGTGGAGTTTCTTATTTAGCAGTGTAGCAGAATTCAAGAGCACAGTCTTTCACCACTCCAAATAATACAGCCAGACCAGCTTCAGTGTTAGAATCTCTGCAGCCTTCTGTACCTGCTAAGGGTATGGAAACATACACAATGTATGAAACCCATCCTCTAACAGCAGGAGTCCAGGGCTGTTGCAATGTGATGCAAAGTTTTGAAATATCTACCACAGGAGTTCCTCTGAAATGTGTAAAATGTTCATTTATGAGTGAACTAAAAAAAAAAAATAAAAAAAATTGGAAAACTTAATTTTGCCTTACACAGATCATAGGAATAGTATTTTTTCCCCCATTGAAGTCAAGCAATTAAAACTCTCAGTCCTAACAGCCCAAGAGCTGAAATAGAAGTTTCTCCTGCTCTTTCATCTCCAATATCTAAGGGCTTTCTTGGGAGGAGTGGTGGTCAACTGTCACATTGCTGTCACAGCCCCATTACAGAGCTTTGCAGACACCTCCACCCCAGCTGTTTTCTGGTCCAGCAAGCCTTCATTCATCCTCCTCCCACATTCGATTTAACAAATACATAGCAACAGCCTGATCTTGCCAAACCAAAAGCGTGTAGGTAACTCTTTGTACACAAATAGTCCCATCAAGACAGCACACGCACCCCAGTATCTGCAGGCATAGCTCTGTATCTGGAATCGCAGCATTAGCGGGTGTGAGATTGGATTTCCCTAATTAACACCTCACACCCTACCCACCATAGTCTGTTGAGAAAAGAGTCATTGTTTATGGGGAAAGTTTTGGCATGCTCTGGAGTAAAATGTAATTTTCAATAATACGCTAAAATGGCATTAAAACTTCACGAGGGTGTGAGGAGTTACTGCAAAAGGTCTCTACCAAGAAGTCATCTTTGAATTGTCACTAATCCATAGGTTGATACATTTTTCCCAGGGAAAGATTTGTGCTGCAGTTTTTACTCAGTAGAGGAGCCAATTAACTGTGCTGAATGCACCTACAAATGTCTTTTATATATGTTACAAAAACGTTTGAAAGATCTCTGGGAAAGAATTTCCATCATCTTTTAAAAGCCTCCGCCACCATGGCTCATGCTCTGAACTTTGTGTTTTAAAAACAGTTTTTACAGCTAAGGGATAGGGAAAAAAATATTCATAATACATCTACCTAGATCTTACTCAAAAGTAAACCACTTCGCTGGCACCTTTAGGCTAACTGAAATCTACATTGCTACTGCCATCCATCCAAGCTTACCATCCACTAACCCTGCTCCAGCCGTGGACAGTGTGCAGTACACAAACCTCTCCCACAGACTCACACCAGAAAACCCTGCTCCAGCACAGCAGCACACAACCTTCCCCAAGCCATCCTTTCCACACCAGCTCCCCACACAGATATCTGTACCCTGCCCCAAGCTAATGGACAGTTTTGTCTTGCTTTCAGCCAGGGCTCCAGCAATTGTGGTTCCACGCTCCTGACAAAGCTGATGAGGGATGCCAGAGCATTAAGGAGAGCTGGAGCCCGACTCCCTGCCTTGCTTCAGACAGATGCAGCTCTAACCTGTGTCTGCCAGGCAGGACAGTGTCACCAAGAGGCAACTACAGTTTTCCATCTTAAGGTAGGCTGGGAAGCCTATTTCACACCTGGGTATCACTCCTGCACCGTTGTTAAAGCAGACTCAGACAAACCGCCAACACTTCTGCAAGGGTCTAAGAAAACTCCTGGCCACACTGGTCCATCCCCCTTCCTGGGCACACCAGCAGCGCCGCCAACATCGGACTGCAGCTGATGATGGAGGGCAAGCCCTTGTCCACCACTGCAGGAGGACAGGCACTGAGGGGGCACACAGCTGGGGTGCCCCATCAGTGGGCACAGCCCCTTTCCTTGAAGCCCCCCATTCCAGAGCCAGCCTTTGCCCGCCCGGGTCCTGGAGAGGACAGAGCCCAGCGCCCAGGGTTTGGCTCTTACCACTTTGCCGTCCTTGGCCTCTCGCCGGTGCCCCGGGGCCGGGGGGTCCGCACCGCTGCTGCCCCCAACTCGGCCCTCACCAGGCGAGAGGGAGTAGAAGGGGGGACTGGGGCTGGGGGGCAGCCCCGAGTCCGGGCTGTCCAACAAGCCTTCCCGGCTCTTCTCCTTCAGGCTCTCGTCCATCCCTTGCAGCTGTAGGTGACCTACCATGTCTGGGGGGCAGCGAGGGGGTCGCAGCGGGAGAAAATCCTCCAGCGCCGCCCGCCGCTGAGGGAGGGAAGGGGAAGGAAGCCCTGGGGGTTCCCCGTGAGTCCCGGTCGCCGCCACCAGCCTGCCGGAGCCTGGGCTGAGCCTGCTGCGGGGCGGAGGAGCCAGCATCAGCCAGACCGGGCTACCCCGACCGCCTTCCCTCCACCCGGTCCCCGCGTCCTGTCCAGCCCGGCCGCCTCCTGCCCGTCAGGCGGCCACTGGGGAAAAAGAGAAAGGCCGGATTCCCCCTGCCCAGCCCTTGGTGGACGCAGCCGCTTACACGCGGCGAAGCCCGTGGCAGCCCCGCCGGCAGGGAGCGCTGGGTGCGGCGGGGGGACGGGGACGAGCGGGCTGCTCTCATCCACAGGCTGCCGCCGTCCGCCCGCCTGCCGCCTCCCGGCAGCCCATTTATCCGGAGAGGGTGGGAGGGGAGCCGGGGAGCGCCCTCCCCTTCCCCCGGCCCCCCAGCTCTGTCCCGGCCACACATTTTCAGGCACTTCCCGGGCAGGGACCGCGTTAGTCGCCGCCCGTCCCCTGCCCCCGAGGAGACCCGAGGCAACCCCCGCGCTCGGCTGTGCCCCCGACACTGGGGAGAGGGCCTCACCACCCACCGGGGTGCAGTTCCTTCTGTTGATTTACCTTACTTAGGTTCGAATGTTCCCTCACTGATAATTCCTTGAGTTTTCCCTCAGTTCAGATTCTCGCTTCTCTTTGGCCCTCACCCCACCCAATGCAGCGTTTCCCATCAGTGTCAAGGTGTGTGGGCATGAGGGAAGAGCTCTTTCAAGACACATAGTCCTTCTTCGCTTTGAGGTGGCTTAGGACAGCTTCACCTCATACTGCCGTACTGGAGCATGTTTAAAGAAGGGCAACTAAGCAAGTGAAGGGTCTAGATCACAAGTCTTGTGAGGAGGGACCTGGGGTTGTTCATCCTGGAGAAGACACTGAGGAGAGACTTCTGGATCTCTAACAACTCCCTGAAAGGAGGTTAGAGACAGGTGGAAGTCAATCTCTTTTCCCAAGTAACAAACAATAGGACAAGAGTAAAAGTTTCACCAGGGGAGGTTTAAGTTGGACATTAGGAATAATTCCCAGAAAGACTTGTCAGGCCCTGGAACTGGCTGCCCAGGGAAGCAGTGGAGTCCCCATCCTTGGAGAAACTTAAAAGACATGTAGATGTGGTGCTGAGGAACATGGTTTAGTGGTGGATTTGGCAGTAATGGGCTAAAGGTTGGACTCAGCGATCTTAAAGGTCTTTTCCAGCCTAAACAATTCTGTGATTCACTGAGGTAGTGGATGACAATGGCAGTGTTGGCTACTGGGATGTACAACCTCACCAACACCCTCGTCCTAGCCATACCTTCATGCTGGTCCTTAATGCCTCCCTCTTGGTGCAGCCCAAACCATAATCTCTTTCTTTGACTGGCTTCACAGTTGCTTATCCACCACCACCAAGGAGCTGGCCTTCTCATCCTAGTGTGTGTGAGACCATTGTGAATGCAAGGGGAGGGCTAGTACAGCCGCTAGCCTGGAGGACCGGCTTGTGCCAGAGGCACTGCCAACACTGAGGGGGCCAGAGTCCATATCGACCCTTGGGGTCCAGAGAAGCAAGAAGTGTTTAAACAGGTCTGGTTTGCTAAAGCAAATATGGGCGTTTGTTGCACAATAACTGGCTGACATTAATGTTACCTTGTCCACAGCCCTGCTTATGCTTTTCTCATCATGTTTTCTCTCTGCATAGTCTAGACTGTGAGAAATCTGGGGCAGGCCCACTCATACAGCTCAGTCCAGTGGAGCTTTATTTGTGGTAAATAGGTTTCCATGGGAAACCTGAAATCCAACTGGCCGTCTCCTCTTGGTTCAAGTTGTTGGCCCAAGAAACAGCAGAATGGGACTCTGGCTGTTTGTGCTGCCAAACCAACAGGATGTTGGTTGTAGTGGCTGATAAAAATATGAGGGGCCTGGTGTTGCACCTAGTGATGAAGGCTTTCACACTCAAGCTCTTAAGATGGCACAAAGTCCTCAGAGGCAGGGTCGATCCTAAAAGGGCCTGCACTCCATCCTCCCGAGGGAGCAAGTCACACTGTCTGGTGGTCCAACTAATAAAACTGGGTTTGTTTAAATGTTTCTTACTAAAATGAAGAAGAAAGGCCAAAGATGCCCAAAACTACCCTTGACTAAAGAGAGGGGCCCTCCTCAGAGTGACTGAAGTGATCTATATGCACTGAGCTGTGCAGAGGAATGTCACTGATTTATAAATGTCAAGCAGGCACTGAACAGCCCACACACAAACTTCTGTGAATTCTTACCTCTGACCCCTCGTCAGCTCCAGCAACCACACAGGCTGATTTAGAGCTCCTTACTGTAAGGGCTCTAATGTCTCACACAGGCTGAAATGTCTGAAAATGTCAAAGGGGATCAAAGGTCAAAATTTCCATAAATTAGGCCCTGGCATGCTACCTATCACGTAATAGGATTCTCTGGCCAGTTAACACTGTGAACCCAGGCATTAAGCCCAGCAGTTCTCTGCAGTCCTGTTCCCCTGCCCCTCTCCTGAACTGGCGAGAACACATGTAGCAAGGGGAAGGATTGTCTTCAGAGCTGCTTTCCTCCAAGGAGAAAAAAGAGCAAGGCACAGAAACACTGAGCAGGGTGAGTGTGCTACCCTTTACTACTAGAGTGGTGTATTTTAGGTTGGGGTGTAGTTGAGGTGAGACTGTTTTTTCTGCTTCTTATTTTGAGAATCTACAATCCATTTTTTCCTGGAGCTAAATAATGTATGTCTTTAAAGGTACATTCCAGTACAATATATGTTCAGCACAGAAGTGAGTTTGCTGAACTGTGAACACTGGTGAGCATCCTCAAGCATTTGTATTAGGGGCACTGACTGTACTTATGACTGGCAACACTGCTGCTCGTTCTGCTAGTGTGCACAGTGTGTGCACAGATTATGGCAGAATTGTTATTGCTGTTGTTATTCTGCAGGGCGTGTGTGTACACATATTATGGTGGTATTGTTGTTGGTTTTATTCTGTTTAAAGTTAGTAGTGGGTTGTTTATCCAAAATGGATCTCTGCTGTGTAAAGCACAAGTGAGCAGGTGGTAAGAAATGCTCCTGTCCTGATGGCCGTTACAGAAATTACTTGTTCTATGGTCAGAAGTCTGGAGCCACAGAATCAGTCTCTTGACCAGTGAAATTTTGCTTAACTGGAAACTAAACGAAGGATACAATGTGCAGACACAGGTGTATATAGAGGATAGTAGAATTAGACCTGTTGAAACAGTGTGTAAATATTGTACTGTGCCCTACCAAAGGACAACAACAAGTGCAGGAGTTTCAGTGGAGGCCACGATGCCTTGCTGAAAACCCTCCTTGGTTCACCAATCCTTAATTTGCTGGAAGGAATCACTAGGAACTTGTACATTCCTGTGTCTTGGCTTGGGAACAGGGAAACTGGGCCTTGTGTGCATGGTGGGACAAGGAGGAAGGAGAAGTCTGGAGGAAAGTTTTTGAAGCAACTGAGTGTAGACAAACAGGTGCAAACACAGTGGTACAAGGGCAGCAGTGTGTGAAGGCATAGATTGAGGGACAGTGGCCTCTACTACCAGAACTGACTCCAGAAATAACCCTGCCTAGCTGGGAATTCGAGGTAAAACAACAATAAATAAGGAGTGGGGAGTCAAGTAGCAGAAAACAGGAAAATTCCAGCAGGACTGTATCTGTTATGGTTTGGTCTCAGGAAGAGGTGTAATTCTGACAGTGATTAAAGAGGGCTTTATGGGGTATACATTTCTCAGAGTTTCTTCAATTTTTTCCATTGGTCTCTTTGTTATGAAACACAGCCCCCAGCCCCAGTCCTGAAGCGCTAAAGAAAAGCATGTGAAGAACACACTGTGCTTTTCTGGGAGCTACAGGGGCTCTGTGCTGCTCAGAGACAGAGACCTGCTGTGTGCCAGGCCAATGCTACCACATGTGGCATTGACAGCTCTTCTTGCATAATGAACAGAGCATCAGGGATGCAGTGTGATCTGCAGCCTGGCTCACTGAGCTCCATTCAGTTGTGTCTGAAGCTTTCATTCGAGGCTTGACAAACCAAACTCTGCTGAAGGCTATGTGGTCTTCATAGATCCCTCAGGTAAGTGCTGTGACTTCATCCACATGCTTGGATGTTTGTTCCTCTTTGCTACTGGCTGCCTTGCCAAGTACCAGGGGACTCAGGTCTGCCATTCTGATCATTGATGGTATTCCTGGGATCCCCTTGCAACCTCTCTAACAACCCTGATTTTTTCCCTGCCCTACTTCCCTGTGTCCAGGTTCTGTCTGGGTTCCAGTATCCAGCCCAATTGGGCTACAGCATCCAGCAGCACTCTATGGCTATGAATCTCCTGCTAATGATATATATCAAGAACAGTCAAACTAAAATGCACAAAATGATGCAGCACAGGTGGGAAGTCATGAGGGAGGGACTACTTAGAACCCAGATAGCCTCACTGGTGTGAGCGGCCCTGTTTCTGGATAAAAGCCAGTGTCCCTCCTTGAATCCACTGGAATTCAAGCCTCTCCTTGCTTTGACAAGTCCTCTGCCTCCTGTTTTCCTAGCTATTCTCTTAGCTAGATTTAAGTACTTTAGGAATCTGCTGTCCTACAGACATGGCAGAATGTCAGCATCACGTGCTAAGTTTCCTTCCACTGCTGCCAGGCTTGAAAGACAAATACAGAGAGGGAAGAAAGAGACAGGATATAAACACCTACATTGGGACTTTTTCTGAAGCAGACTGGGTGGCAAAATGGGAAGAATGCTAAGAATGTCCATTCTGGTTCGCTGTCGAACCTGATCCTTCAGAACACCCACAGCATAACTAGTTTCAGTAAGAACGGCTTTGGTCCACAGTTGCATGCAACTGTGCTCTTCTGTTCCCTCCAAGGAGGTGCAGCATTTCCTCTCTGCAGCATCTTCCTGGCAATAGTATTGAAAGGCACCAAAGCAGCAGCTTCCCTGAGGGGAGTGTGACCACAGAGAAGGACCCAGGTACATCAGGCCCAGCTCATCCTTGCCTGGCTCCTTGTGGAGTTGTTCACCTCACCCCAAAATGATCCAAAGCACAAGGGTGGCATACTAGTGCTCACTGCACAGGTCCAGATGGCAATACAAAGAGCATGGATGTGTTAAAGCACATCTATAGTACTGGAACATATGTAAATAATTATTCATTTTGCAGGGCAGCAAACTTCTGAGACCTTCTCTTAGGGGGTACTTGATCTACTTGGCAGCATACTCAGGTGGGGCTTTGCCAACACGAGGACTTGTAGCTTCTTCCTGTCTCCTGTTAGCACTGTGTCCGTCATGCACTGTGGGAGCAACTAGAACTGCTCCCTTAGTCATGGCTGTACCTTCCCTGGTCCTGTTACCCTCACCAGATAAACGGTGATTTGGAACAAAGTGTCTGGTAGGAAATGAGGATGAAAACCACAAAGTCTTATTTTCTGGGGCCAGGAGTGCCTGTTCTTGGCAATAAATCAAAGGGAGAAAATTTCCTTTGAATATCCTGGGCTTGACATACAGACAGTGCATCTCCCGCATGAGACAGCAGGTTTGCAATGGTGGTAAAGGGTGATCTCTGAAGAGCATGTGCAGGGTTGTATGCAAATGTAGCTTTCCCACATTTGAAAACAGTTTGTACACACACACACACAAAAAAAAGAAAAAAAAAAAAAGAAAAAAAAAAAAGCTGTATTACAGAAGAAGCAAAGGATCTGAACCACAGAGAAATCATCTTAAAGACTCTGCTGACTCTGCTTGCCCCTCAGTAGGGCACTACATGCCAAGTATTGGATTGCCTGTGGAGTCCAGTCAGCATGTGCTGATATTGTTACATACTTGAATCAAAACACCCTCCTTGCTTCACTGCCCTGGAGAAGGACCTGCCCATTACCCTGTGAAATTTCCTCTGCTTGTCTGTCAGGGCTGCTGTGCTGTAATCTTGGAGGATAATCAACAGCGAAACCATTCATAAATCACAGCTAACAGAATAGATGCCGATAGGGTCTTAAATTTCAAGCCTGTGAAGCCATCATTTCAACAATGACAGTCAAAGGGGAGATTAAGAATTCTTTTACATGGAAAAGTTTTTCTTGGAAGAGCAACCTTCTCTTCAGTTGCCTGTAAGTACAGTCATGTGGATTTGATTTTTACATGGCCCTTCTGCCCGCTTGCAGGGAATGCTCTGCAACCCCCATGGGCCTGTTCTTGCACCAAGCCAACATGTGGAGGGACTGTGGCAGGATTTGAATAAGGCATCAAAAATGAAGAACCAAAGCTTCGCCTGGTGCTAGCAGAGGCCAAATGGGCCCACTGTTTGGGAGGCAATGGTCTTCCATAGAAACAAACCCCTCTTGGCTCAAGTCCACCATGCCTCTGGGTCCAGCTGCAGAACGGGAATAAGAATAGGACCAGTGCCATTTTTTATGGTGCAAGTAAAGCATTCAGAGATTATCTGTACTTGCACCTCACGGTGTTTAAGGCAGTGAGGGTATTGTGAAACCTACTGCCAAAAAGCGAATGCAGGGCTGGATTAACACCCCACCTGGAGGGTGCTTGATCTCTCTCTGATCCAAACAGAGTCTTGTCTTGCTTTGCTAGTTTGGACTAAGCCCTACTAGGAAGAAAGGGAAAGTGTCTGTGTGTAGTTCTTATCCTCCCTGCTGTGGACAACTAGAAGTGCTCACAACATCTGTCTATGGCCTGAGAAGAGCAAGTCCCAGACAGGGTCCAGGCTCATGCTTATAGCTGTCCCCAGCTTTTTTTCCCTTTTTTTTCCCCCCTCCTTTCTTTTTAAAGTGATCATTTAGAAAGCAGAACAAGAGGATAGAAGTAAAGCCTCACTGAACAGCTCACATTGAATTCTTAACTCAATAAATAGGTGTCATTATAAGGGCTCTTATAGTACATATCCTTGGCTAGTCTGTTGTGACAGTGTTGTGTCTCTTTGATTTATGACACATAATGTCTAACAGTCAATGGCACATTTCTTCTCTATGTATCCACCCCATTTAACACATCTCTAAATCTTGGAAGGACAACCAGAGCTCTCAAATTGCCTGTTGAGATGTGGCATGTTTAAAATGGTGACACATGATGGGCAATGGGGGATATGGCTTCACTGGTCTCTTGGCTTTATTTCCTACAACTCTAAATCAGGTATGACATGAAAGAAGTTATTTGTGCAGCATATGGTGACCTGAGATTTGGAAGGCCATCTTCTTCCAAGAACAGTAGCTGTCAACCTGTCACTTGTAGAAAGAAAGTAAGAAAACCAATTCTAGTCAGCTTAAATTCACTGTACAAGAACTGCATCACTGCTGAGAGTCCACAAATGGAAATTAAAACAGTCAGAACCTACTGTCTTGGGGACCTTTTCAAGTTAAAAGTCTTTGGTTCCCATGGGTAAGTTAATATCCCACTGAAAACCAGTTGCTTCGTGATCTCATATGTTCACATCTCTCGTAGTGAAAGAATGGGAACTGAGATTCAGCCTTTTTGAAGGAAATCAGTCAGTAGCTGCTGGAACTCAGTAAATTCCTTGTTAGAGGTCACTTTGCTGAGATGTTTCCTTCTTAGGCTCATCAGCAGGCTCTTAGGCGATCCCTCCCACACCCTCTGCCATGGTTATCTGTGAATAACCCTGCATCACTGGGAATTATCTCAGCTTTTTCTGGGTTCTGTAATACAGACAGAGACTGACCTCTCTGTATGTGGTGCTCAGAGGGGATGACCTGGGTACTTCTCATCAGTGTCTGGCCATGCCATATCCAGCTGCTTAACAGATGGTTCTGAAACAATACCCGCAGGCTCAGAGTTCAAGTTTGGGCCAGGCTGGTTAGCCAAAGCTCTCTGCTCTGACTCAATTGTCCTCAAGGTTGTAGCACTGGTGGATGGCCAAGTGTGGTCACTTGGCCTCTGACAGCTGGGCTGAGACCACTGCTGTCATCAGCTAAATTACCTTGAATTGATGACCTGTGGATTTAAAGCACTACAACCCAGTTCCTGTTGTGCACATTTCTCCCATTTCCTTTTGTATTTGTTTAATAGAAAAATAACAGGAAAAGCAATTACTGGCCATATGAAATGTAAGTCCATACTGTATTTCCTACAAGACTTCAAGCAATTCCTTGTTAAAGCAGATAAGTTAATCTATCTTTTGGTCCAGGTCACAGTAGGTTTTCAACTTTAAATCACTGTGGCACAGTAACTAATGGCATTTGCCATAGAAATGATGTTAAAAAAACAAGGAATCAGGGCAATTATTAGGTGTATATTTCCGGTGAAAACAACCCACATAAAGACAGTGTCAGTGAAAGGGATGATTGATCATCTGCATTTTGCTCCCTTGTGTTTTCTTGCCCACTTTCTCTACAATGCAGCATTAACTGTTGTGCAATTATTGTAATGAAATCTGCTAGAAGACTTTCCAGTCCTCTGGCACTGTCAGGAAGGGCTCAGCAGGATTCCTACCTGTGGAGGCTGAAACTGCACAGAAAGAGAAGCGTGGTCCCTTCAGACATTCAACTTGCAGAAAGACCAAGGTAAGAGCTTTACCAGAGTTGATTTTTTTCCACTTTGAATTCTTGCTATATATTCCAGTCTTGACTCAGAGCTCACTAAAGTCAATGCTAAGGCTCTTGTTGACTTTAATGAGCAGTGGTTTGAAGCCTAAAGCTATTGAATGATCAAAACTCCCACCAAACTGTAAATATGAAGGTGTTTATTTTGCAATGGACATAGAATATTTGGCTATAAGACAGAGATGCTTGGGATTGTTTTTTGCAGGGTCTTCATTCTTCTTTCGAATGCCCAGCAACTCTATTGGATTGTTTATAATTTCGTTTATTCAGTTAAATAAATTGGCCAGATTCACTCTCACTGTAAAACAGAAGCAACTGAAAGCTGCTGAAGCCAGTGAGTGAAATTTGGCTTCTCTTTCAATATGTATAGTTTTGTTCAGCTGTTGGCTACTGGTGTGAGCAAACTTGTTCTCATGGTACATCTGCTCCACCCACGTGCCACAGCACCATGAGAAAAGTCCTAATGCTGAACCTGCAGCACAGATTTTGCAGTGGGCAGGGCAAATCAGTAAAGCAATGGGAAGAAAAAAAGTGCATTACACACAGATATTTTATTTCAAACCTGCTCAGATTTTTTTTTNAAACCCTAAGCTTGGAGCTCAGAGCTTCTCACTGAGTGGTATCATTCTCAGCAGCCTTTGGGAAGTCACTTGTTCTTTAGACTGCCACAACACCCTGGGATGCTGTAAAAATAGCTGGCAGTGCCTGAATGACAGACAGGAGACGTGTGACCCTAAATTATGGTGTTTTCCTTTTCATGATTAAATGAATGCTGCCTTAGACAGAGGCTGAAATACATCTGTTTGCGGTGGGAGTGCCATTTTAGGCCCATTTCTTTTGAAACTGGGGTTGGAATTGCCAGGGATCAGCAGAGCTGTGGGCTCACAAAGAGGGCACTGTCTTTGAGGAATCTTTACATAAGCCCTGCACAACCAAGGCAACAGGAGTTTGCACAGCTGCTGCTGGAAGCAAACATGTACTTTTAGCTGACCTGGGCTGGTGACTTCGGGCGTTAAATCTGACGCTTTCCAGATGTACAGACCTCTCCTGCCACAGTCCCCAAACATTCAGTCCCCAGGTAAAAAGGAAAATAATAACAATAATAATAGCAATAATAAAAGATTCCTGTAAATACCAACTACAGCATATATTCCAGAGGTGATATTTGTAGATTTTATGATCCAGCTTGAAGGTGAGCTGTGTTTTGAAGAATGTTTGAATCAGAGATCAACCTCTCAGACTTCAACCTCTTCAGGGATCTCCTTGGCAGGGTGCCATGGGAAGTAACCATGGAAGGAAGGGGAGCCCAGGAAAGCTGGTCATTGTTCAAGGATCACCTTCTTCAGGCTCAGAAAAAATGCATCCCTGAAAAGAGGAAGGCAGGTAAGAATGCCAGGAGGCCTGCATGGATGAATAGAGAGCTCCTGGATACACTCAAAAGCAAGAAGAAGGCTTATAGANATCAAGCATTTAAAGGTGACTGAATATATAGAACTTCTATTGCCTGCTAGGAATTGGCAAATATCTGTCTGTAAGCACAAGACTCCTGGGGAATAGCCCTCCATCTGTGCTGAGGCCTAGGAGCATTCACAGGACAAAGACATCCTGCAAAATAGTTAGCAGAGTAAGTTGCGTGTTTCATAGCAAAACAGAACCTTGCACATCAAGGGACAGACATACTGCTGAGGATGGGTGGCGTATTTGTGAAGTACTGTCACTGGATGAGTGGCAAGGAAGGTGCTGGCTGCTCCCCCACAACACATCCTGACTCCATCTGTGCTGGTGCAGGTTACGAGCTGGGCTGTAGAAGTCACTGATGACTACACAGCAGGGTCTGGAATGACGTTGCCACTTGATTCTCAGAAGTAAATGGAGCCTCGTTCTTGCTCCAGACCCAGCATAAATTATTTTCCACCCTAGATTGGCTGGTTTTAACAGTAATTCTCTCCCCAATCCTGCAGTCCTTGAATGTTGAGATGTTCTCAGGGAGCGTGATGGAAGGGTGTGTGATGCCTGAAGAGGATCATTTATTTTATTCCATTTTATTTAGGTGTGGTATTTATAAAGGCTCTGAAATTGGCAATGAGAGAAAGGCAAATATTCTTCTGAACTGGAGACCGCCCCAACACAGACAGCTGCAGCTCAGTCTCTCCTCATTCTCCCTGCCAGTTTCTCTCAAGCATGACCTGGTTTGAGGACCACCTTCAAAGAGATCAAAAGGTGATTTTCCCAGTGCTTGCTCCACATGCTACTTCACTTTCACATCACCTGTCAACTGAGTGGCGAGTATGTGAGACAGGAATGAATTCTGGCCTCCCTTAGTTGAACCATGAATGATTCCAGGGGAAGACAAAGGTGCAATGAAGGTCAAAATAGATCTGTGAGACCCTGCAAAGCCCCAGAGATGTATTCTTGCCATGGTGAACTGGAGCATTCAGGGAGGTGGTTACTCAAAATTATTTCTCATCAGCTGGCAATTTTTTACTTTCTCCAGCCTGAGGGATTGCCTGTTATCCTGGGAAAGGCTCCTGGAAATACAAGGCAGACAGCTGCTGAGAGAGTGTAGCTGTTTGGTGCCCATTTCTGCTTGGCTTTTCAGCTACAAAGCAGTAAGCTTCTCACATCTTTCTTGCTTTCCTACTGATTGTGGTGCTGTGAAAGGAAGGTTTCCTCCCTTAAAACCTTTATTTCTCTCTTGTAGTGAAGGAAACAATGTTTTCAGAATTTTCCTGGAGTTAAATTTAAAAACATCTTGGTTTGCAGAGGGAAACATTTTAATCTTTAATTTTTTGATTAAAAGTAACTAGTCTGTCATGCTCCAAATTGAGATGCTTCACTTCATTTTTTTCAGTTAACCCAAAAAGCTTTGCTTTTACTGTGTTCAACCCAAACATCAACCTTGAATTGTATTCCCCCCTGGCAGCTCTCATCCAAGAACTTGATATCTACATCACAGGACAAGACATAGCTGCTATCATGTCTCATAGAACTTGGAGTCCACTCCACATCATGGCAGATGTAGTCCTCTAGGAAACAGCCTGCAGGAAAGATGAAACATCTAAACCACAACCCCATTGAGGCAGTGTACTTATAGGGAAATGAGGTTTTAATGATTTATTGAACATATTCAAACTAAAACATAGTTTTCTGATTTTGTTCCAACTGGCCATAAAGGATATACTGCTTTTTGACTTGTCTTAACTGGGGAAAAAAAAAAAAAAANTTTTATTTCTTTATTCTGAAAGAGAAGAGGGTTCAAAATCAGGGTCATTTTCTCCCTGAAAATTTCAGTGTTGAGAAAACTGCTTCTTTACTGGGCAGCCTTCCCAAAGGGAATCCCCAACCGGCCCCAGTGCTAATATCAGTGCACAGAATTTGGAGCTGATCCAAAGGTCATTCACACCATTAGACATTTTTATCGTGGACTTGAATAAACTTTGGACCAGGCTCTTTGGCAGGATCATACACAGTCTGGAAACTTAAACCCTGACTTGGAGCCATCCACAGCTGTTCAGCAACCATGATGGCACATAGGTAGGACTTTGTCAGAGAGAAGGCTATGAGGTGAGCTCAGAGTATCTTTAGCTGTTTGTTTGTTGAATAAACAAGGGGGAAGAGAGCATTCCGCAAGTTCACTGTTACACTCTTGAAGAATCTCCCTGTGAAACGTCAACCCCAGAAGGTTCAGATGGAAGACATTGCCTAGAGAGACGAAAGGTGCTCCCAGAAGAGAACCGGTCAAAGCAAGGAATCTGCACTTTTTCTATTTGTATTCTGTCCACATTCTGAGAGGTTTGCAGGAATCAAGAGTGAAGAAGGAAACCCTTGGCCAAACAAACTGTTATCCTCTCATTCACACTGTCCTTTGCTACGCACCATGAAGGGATTCCTCTGCAAATGCTGAGGGTGACTCTCCAGCTGTAATTGCCATGTCTAAACCCTTTCACATGGAGCCTGCTCCAGCTCTCTGCAGTGACCAGAGTCAATCCGTGTGTGCAAAAAAGCAAAGTGTTTCCAGTATCTCAATTTTATTTCTGCTGCCACAAATCCAGTTGTGTCTGTAACTGCTTGCTGACTGATGAATCACTGATCTTGCTTTGGTAGGGGAGTTGGACTCAATCTCTGAAGGTCCCTTCCAATCTCCGCTACTCTGTGATCCTGTGAACACAAGTAACTGGTCTCTTGCTGCTTTATGATGGCCACATTTTCTGCAACATTGTTTACATTCAAAGCAAACAATATTGTCATAGTCAAATGAATTATAATTTTCATGGTTTAATGCATCTTTAAGTCAATTGGGGACTGAAGCATGCAGAAAATGACAGAGATTTTAGCTTTAGGGACCCTTTTTTCAGGGTCGGTAGATCTCTGTGGGGCTGCTCTTCTGAAAAAGACAATCGCAATGGAAAAGGAGCACATTTGACATATGAGATGTGGGAGGATACAGTGAAGGACAGGTGGTTGTACCATGTCAGGATATGAATGCAGAAGGAACAAGACAAGATTATGAGGAAAGATGGAGAAAGTTAGAGGTTCTTGGTCAGGCGGCAGCGGGCTTGGTTATGCCGATCGTGGTGGAATCCACTCCTAATTCCCAGGCTGCTACTGACGGCATCCTGCTAGAGCAATGTTGTTGGCTGTGGTCAAGCCACCAGGCAGTCCATCCATAGGGCTCCACCTTCAACTGGTTGGTCCATTTCCTTCCTACACATCTTTCTCTGTCCATCTGGGTACCAGACATTTTGTTTTCTACCTGCAAGAGGGAAGAGCCTGCCCTGTCCATGTGGTTTATAGCAGCCACTTTTTTCTATGGGTCCTTCATCAGCTAGTTGCTGTGATTGTCCTGGTTCCCCAGACAGCTCTCACAACTGCTGCAGTCTCTGTGTAAGGGTGTTAAGTTGTGGCAGTAATAATGCTGGCCCTGGTGAGAATACAAATGTGTAGTTTGTTGATCCTGGACTGCACAGCAGTACTACTGCCTGGCAACTACACCGCAAGAGCTGGCAGGCAGACCTATTTCCAGCACACTTTTCTGAAAGGGGAAAGGGTGTTTTCAAATTCTTCTTTCCCTTTCTCTCCTCCAAGTCAGAGCTTGCCAGGAAGATTTGGAGAGACATTCCAGTGTTTGTCTCTGCCTTCCTAGCTGAGTATGATGGCTGGGCATTTTCTATAGGATTTGGACATCAAGATAACTTTGCTAGGTTTCAGCAGTAAGTGGGGGTCAACAGTAGGTTGAAGGTGAGCCAATGCCCCCCAGCACCCTGAGTGGAGAAGGAGAAGAAATTAGGTCCTGGCAATGTGTGATTTTGAAGGACTCCTCCCAGAAATGAGGGTCACTTCTAATCATCTGTCAGACAAACAGGCTGATTCTGAAACTAGGAGCCAGGTTGTCAGATGCTCGTGTTGTCACACGCTGCAGGGAACATCACACACTGCTGCCTCATCACCAGAGAACTAGTGTGTGCCAAATGTGCTTGGCTGAATCAGGATCTCTGCTCAGCTGTCCTGTGGCTTACTGTAAGCTACCCCAGCTGAAGAACAACAGGGCCATGTTAGATCTGGTGATGGGAAATAACTCAGGCAGATAACTGAAGAGGGAAAGCTGCAGATTTCTGCACTTTACCGGTGATATTTCCTGAATCTACAGTATTCAACCCAGGTTCTCCTAATCAAGGAGAGGTCATTCTAAGGCTCTGGTTTGCATCTGTATCAGTGGGACTGTCCTACCTGACAGAGGAAGGCAGAAACTGTGGGAAATGTGGCTTATGAGCTATGTCACTGGTGTTTTGCCACCATCCGCTCTACAAGGAAATCCACAAACCATTTTTGGGAGCGGCACATTGTCCTAAGTACAATCATGTGTTCAGTGCCTAGAGTGGTGAAATGTGTGTATGTGTGTGTGTGTGTGTGTGTGTGTGTGTGTGTGTGTGTGTGTTAGGAGTCAGCTTTTCACTGAAATTTGCTTCTATTTCAGTCTCTCTCCTGAATGTTCAGTGTTCAAGAGGCCTGAGCTAAATACAAGTGAAAGTGTGCCAGGGGGCTTTGCTGGGGTTGTTCACCAGCACAACTGTGCCAGTAAATTAAGGAGAAAACAAGCGCCATCTGATCCATTCTTGCCCAAGGGCAACACTAATTTCTGCATCCTGTTTGCTCAGTATAACATGGGGACACATATGGTACCCTGTCCAAGCAGCTACAAAAACACTGCGGACCCTTTGTGGCCCCTGGAAGGCCTTATGCCCATGGGTCCCATTGTGAATTAGACATTGCTCCATGGTGGAGCTTTCTGTTTAGGATGGGGCAAACGCAGAGCACAGAATGACCCTCATGCAGATGTTCCCATGTGTCTTTGCAATGTTGGAATGATCTGGGTAAATCAGGGGAGGAGCTGCATCATTCATATTGGGGCCATGATGGGGAAGGAGTGCTCCCATGGCTACTTGTCATGTAATCTGTGGAATGTCTGTCACAACAGATAGTGTGAAGGAAGGGAGATCACTCACCCCTTCCCTTCTTCCTTCTCTCACCATGGTGGATCTGTCGCTGCCTTTGGGGCAGGAAAACCTCTAATTATTTCCCTGCCAACTTTGGCAAGGTGGGAAAGAATATATCATATTCTCTCCCTAATGAAAGTGCACACTTCTCTATTCTTCTAAACCAAACCTTGCTCTCCAGTTTCTTCAGCCCCAGGCAAGGAAGGCAGCTAAACCTACAGTGCAGCTCTTCCCATCCATTTTCTAGGCCAATGGTGATCAGCCGCACAGTAGTCTTACTTTGGACAGAATAACTACAACAGCTGCTGTTGTGACCATTTTTGCCCAGGTGGCTTGAAGTACATTGCCATTGTAGAAGACAAGCATGCTGGGTTTAGCTAGCCCAGGGGACACCAACTGTGGAGGCCAGGCAGCTCAGCAGCTGATGTGAAGATGAAACAAGACCTGGGAGGCTGAGCTAGTGAGCTGGACTGGTATCTTGGTGTCTTTACATAAAGCAGGCCAGTAACTGGTTAAACCTGCAGGTCTCCATAAGGGAGCAAAGCACCAATCCAATGTAGTTAAGGTGATACTGCTTCCTATCTGCCCAGGGATCATTTTTCAAGGGCACCCTCACGGGCTATGAACTTTCAACACTTTCATTGTTAGTTTAGTCTTTACAGCAGTAACACCTGGTTCTAGACTCTTTCACGGCTTGCAGTATCAGAGTTACCTGTCAGTGCTCTTACAAAGATGGAAAGGCCTGTAGATGTAGAGGGGCTGTAGGGGGGTTACTCCTTACAGCAGCAAGATGGCTTCGGTGTGGAACTAGGCTGGGATGTCAGTTTGCCTGACTGTTGGACTTTGCATGAAACATACCTAGGAACACATCACCTGCCCCCAAGGTACATTCACCTCAGGGTGAAAGATAGCAGCTTTTCTACCACTCACAGAAAGAGTGATAGAATAATAGAAGGCATAGTTGAAAATTCAGAGGGCATATGTGTTGGCAAAAGTCAATTGTTCTGTTTGAAAAGTCATGGGGGGGAGGTTAAGCCCGGGGATCGTACAGGCACAACCTTGATTTTCCATCTGCTTTGATGTCTCAATTAGCAGACTTCAGAGCACGGGCAAGAGGGAGCTACTTCTTGGCCATTTCCAGCTTTTTTAGGGGGAAGGAACAAAAAAGGTTTATTTATTAGAATAGGCAAGTCACAATTAACTGAGAGATTATTAAAACAATTCAGAGCCTGTGGGATTTATGACAAGGTGATGAAAGAGGAACTCTGATAGTTACCCAATAAGCTTCTTTTTCCAAGAGCATAAAGTTAAAAAAAATAAATTAAAGTTAGAATTATTTTTTTTTTATGAATGGGTTCTTGTGGTGTGCAGGCTGCTAACACTATCAACATTGTTTCTGGGGAACTCCAGGCATCTAATCAATCTTCATTCTGTAAGAAAATGTTCCAAATTATACGAAAACCACATGGCTTCTCCTCTTTGTAGGGAAAAACCTGACCTGACCCCATCTGTGCTCCAGAATAGCTGAGTCCCCATCTTCGAGCTGATTCCGGCAAGATCTGTGATCCATTTTCATTGTCATAGCATTCAGAAGTGCACTTTGTGTAAGGATTCATCTTCCCTTAGGAAAAGAGGGAGTTGTTCTAGGGAAGATTTGGAGGGAATGATGGAGCTGGGATCATTGCAATGTACATTCAGGCCGTTCCTAGATGGTTTGTGTTCCTTAGCACATGGAGGTCAGGGCAGATGTATTCCTGCTCTTCAGCTAGTGTAGCAAAAGGACCATTTGCCAGACATTGACTACACCAGTTACTCCATCCTCTCAGATTTCTGTCCTGTTACTTGGTGGGTGCAAGCTTGGAGTTCACTGGGTTAGGACATTATCACCAACAGTTTGAGACACCTCTTGCTTGCCTCCAAGGCCAGGTTTGTTACCCACTGAAGCCGTGAACCAGAAGCACAGATATGGGACAGCTGGAGGCTGCACTTCAGTGTACTGATGCCCAAGCAATGCAAGCCCAAACCACACAACATTCACTGTGCACCCTGCAATCATAGAATCAACCAGGTTGGAAGAGACCTCCAAGATCATCCAGTCCAACTTATCACCCAGCCCTAACCAATCAACTAGACCATGGCACTAAGTGCCCCATCCAGTCTTTTCTTGAACACCTCCATGGAAGGCGACTCTACCACCTCCCTGGGCAGCCCATTCCAATGCTAATCACTCTCTCTGTGAAGAACTTCCTCCTAATACCCAGCACCTCCCCCAGCACAACTTGAGACTTTGTCCCCTCGTTCTGTTGTTGGTTGCCCAGGAGAAGAGACCAATCCCCACCCGGCTACAACCTCCTTTCAGGTAGTTGTAGACAGCAATGGGGTCACCCCTGAGCCTCCTCTTCTCCAGGCTAAACAATCCCAGCTCCCTCAGCCTCTCCTCATAGGGTTGTGCTCCAGACCCCTCACCAGCTTCATCACCCTTCTCTGGACCCGTTCTTGCATTGAGTAGCCCAGAACTGGACACAGTACTCAAGGTGTGGCCTGACCAGTCTATTTAGGCAGACTATTTGAAGAGGAATACACATCAGCCTGGAGGTTATATCCAAGGCCATTCTTCACCCCTCTGTTTAACAGCAGGGGAAACACTGAAGAGTTTTTTGAGGGGCAAATTGGAGTCATTCTGGTACTTTCCAGATAAGTCCAGTCACAAAAAGGGCTCAGGAATATGAGTTGTCCATCATCAGCCAGGAGGGCAGAGCCACAGCTTTCCCAGGCCAGCAGTACAGTCCTGCCTTTCTAATTATCTGCATGAGCTTTTTTCCCCTGGAGACTCCTTGCTGCCAGAGTCATCCCCACAGGTTCCATTCCTCTGTCAGATGCTGGCATGCTGTCTACTCCTGCTTGAACACAGACTTGCGGGAGGCCATCTATTGCATAGAGTATGATGTTATAATCTTTCTTTTAACTGCAGTGGAAGCAGTCATCATCAGACAACATTTCTTCCAGCACTGAGAGGGTGATTACTGTCATTTGGCCTTGTGACACACACATGCCACAGACATGGTGTGAAATAAGTATTTGTTATGTGTATGTCTCTAAAAATGCACATTCACAAGGCAAAGGCAAAATTTCCTTTGAAGAAAAGGGACTGCTGCTGAGAAGATGTTATCCTTTGAAGACTAGTAGCCTCTCTCATAAATTACCCTGCTGTTTCCTCAAGATCTTGTGCAGAAATGTAGTACATCCTGGTCACCAGTTTCAAAGCCCAAGTCATCTCTGGAAAGCAATTGAATTGTGAATAGCTCTGGAGATCAAAAGAAAAAAGCTACAGACAAAACAAATGAGTCAGCTATTTAGAAATAGGCTGTAGTGACAGGACTTGCATCCAGTATTCCAATTCCAGCAAATGTGGAGGAGAATTTTAGGTCCCAGTACTTGAATTATGAGCAGTGTGTAAATAAAACTAAAATCATCATGATGTAGCAACACACTAGACTGGGACCCCTTAGGTGGCTGGACTAGCTGGGTCCCTGGAACTTCTCTGTGCCTCAATTTTTCTGGCTGTGTAATAGAGGACATGCTACTCTTCAGCAGTGAGCAGGATTCATTCACTCTTTTGTGAACAGAAACAGCTTGCCAGAGTTGAAAGTGGTTGAGATGGTCTTTAGAAATGCGGTGGCTTATCTAAGTGTAGTGAAGCTCCTGCAGACAGTTTCCCCTATCCAGTAGGAAGGTACTCTGCAGTGCTAGCAGTACGTGTAGTGTAACCAAATTCACTTGCACATGATCTTTCATGAGACAGTTCATGGTATCTTTCTATCACTGCTGTCCCTTAGGGTTTAGGGTCAGCAAAGGCTATGCCCACAGGGTGGTCTGTAACTTGGAAGGAAAGACAAGCACTCTTCCATTGAGCTTGCTAACACATTGGCTAGTAACCAAGGAAAAGATCATGTGTTAAATTGAAGCCACACTGGATCATCACCAACATATTACCTTGAAACTGCCAAATGAAGAACTGCATCTAGTGGAGGGAAAGGCTTTGGGCAGTAGAAACCAGGCTTTGCTCAGGAACTGGCATTAATTGGACTTAAGTGACCTATTTCTAGTCAAGGTTTCTCAACCTGCTGATGAATGTGGAATCTAAGTGCACAAGGGCAGTCATGTGGCTAAGAGCTAAGACTGGGGTTCAGAAAGACTTCAGATCACTAGATATGATTTTAGATGCAGGACCAACACAGTATATGAGAGAAGCAACAGGAGGTGTTGTTAGCAGTGCCTTTTATTAGACATTATGGCAAAATCAGTTACTGAATTTCAGTCTTCTGAGGTCCTCACATAAGAAAATCCCCTTCAGTTGTTCATGGCATAAACTGCAATCATGAGGGCTGAAATCCGTTCTTGCAGGATTTTTGTTTGTGGTTTGTTCTTTTTTCCTCATACATCTTCTGCCTCTGCTTCTACCCAACACAACGCTGATTCAGGGAGACAGCTGGCCCTGAGCCCAGTAATAGGTCTGAATGGCCCTGACAAGGCTCACCTGGGCTTCCCACCCATGTCCTCTGCCTATGGGCTCTGTGAGTCTGTTTAAGTTCAGATCTGAGCTTCTTTTCTCTCCTTGAGCTACACTGTAGGAATGCATCTCAGTACCTCCAGCAAGCCATGCTAGTGCTGTGCTATGGACCTTGCTGATGTGGTCTCTGATCTGTTAGCTCTGGTTTTGTCTTTATCTTGGATATACTTTTTCACTATGAGCTTGCTTGGTGATGTCTGGACTGTGTCTGACCCTGACTTGATATCTCAGCTTAACCTCAGACCTGCCTCATCAGCATGGACTTCCCTGATGATGTGGATTCCGCTGGTCAACTGAAGTTAGATGCCACCTCCATATCTGCCTTCCTTGCTTTACTCAGGTATTGTGAGGCTGTGTGTTGGCTGTCAAGTGCCTGGCGCTGCTTGCCCTGTTACCATGCCTGGTATTTTGCTCCCTGTCTTTGATGGAGCAGCTGGCATTTGATGGTCTCTTTTTGGGGAAGATGTCCCATTAGGCAGGGTATCCATAATATTAATTCTCTTGCCTCAGCCTGCCAGTGTCATGTGCATGGATGTGCTGTCTCACATGCAGCTGTCCTCCAGCAGAACTCAGCCCAGCAGCTCAGGTCTCACTAACATGTGGTCTAACACCTAGACAGCACTAGCTAGTGAGTAACTCCAGCATTTAGTACAAGGCTCTTTGTTCCCACAAAAGAGTGAGAAAGAAAATATGTCCTCTGAGGTGAACCTGCCTATACAAATGTTTTCCTATTTGATTAATGTTTTTTTAAATGTAAAACACCTGCTGTCTGGCTAAATGCACCTCAAGGTGAAAGAGGTAGTGTCTGGGGCAGGTAAGCCTCCCTGAACCTTCTCAAACATGTTAGGAAAAACACAGTCAACTGGAATATCCTAGCTGTTGGTGCCTCAGCACTGCTGCACTGGTCTTTGTTGCCCAGAAAGCTTGGTTGCCAGCACCCATGTGACCAAAATGAGTGTCTGGTGTATTTAGTGGCGTGTATAGGCTCCAGTGTCTCTCAAGGGACCAACCTGTCTCACCCACTACAAAATCAACTTCTACCAAGGCAGTTCTCTGAATTCTTTGCTGAAAGTAACATGGTCTAGGTGAGGGATGGAGAAATAATACTCTATGTCCTAGCACCCCTCTGGCCTTGGACCAAGCTTAACCTTCTTGTGACAGTCAGCTTTTATTTTCCTTCTGGAGTGCCAAGGTCAGGTATTGTTAAAGTCTCTGGTATCCCATGTTCTGCACAGCAACTTATGGGACGAAGGTAGCTCAGGGAGATGTTGAAGGTCTCCTGGTTTGGATGACTACAAAAGCAGTGCCATGCGTTCCCTCATGACTGTCCCTGAGCCGCATGAGCAAGTGGCATGTCCCAGGTCAAAACTGGGGCAGGGTGAGGCCTGGATTGCCTGACTGCTGGTTCTTTCCTTCCCACCTTGCAGACTATGAAAAAACATTACCATTTTATTTATCTAGGAAACCAAGGCTGCTCTGACAGCCAAACTGATTCCCTAAATGAGTGGAAAAAAATGCATATTTTGAACCCTTCCTGTGGAACATGCATGCACTTGCTCTCTCCTCCTTCAACAGTGTCAAGGAAAACTGGGAAAATTCAGCAAGAAATCTGTCCTGCACTTTCCTTGTCTCTACTTTCAGTGTGTTTTTATTTCTTTCCAAAACAGTTGGATTTCTCTACAAAGAGGATTGGGACTTTGCTTTGAGTTTCTTGGCTCTTCTCAGTTCATGTCTCCCTGGCTATGCCTCTTTTCGAACAGAGCCTTTTGTACACAGTATATGAGGTTGAACTGAAGGCAAATATTATTACAGTCTCATATTCTGGATCGACACCAACCAAGACTCCCTCTGCACTGCTCTAACAGGATTTCATGTCATGTTGCTCCCCTTCTCTGAAGGTCTCCTGTGCCCTTCTTCAGCACAGCCATCTGAGTCCTGTTACTCTCTGTAGAGCAGGACTGCAAAGACTGGTGTAGAGAGAAAAATCTCTGACTTGCAGTCAGTGCCTGCATAACTAGCATGGGATTGCACAGCTGAAATCCAGCTGTTTTGTCTGGGGAAGGCAAGTGGTGAGACTTCCAGTGGCCTTCTCAGCCACAAGAGAGAAAGCAACAATTAGATCCCTGTCTGTGGACAGAGAGCAGCACAGAGTTCAGAACTTAAACAGGTTTGAAGGAAAGCCACTCCTCCAGGGACAGGATAGGAAGAAATAACTGGAGGATAGTATCCAAGAGTAGCCTTGAAGCTGCTAATAGGCTGTTCATTACCTCTCCCTACTTCTTTGATGTGACTTTTTTTATCATTTTGCCCTTTCTTGGTGCCTTCCTCATTCAGCTGCTCCACTTCCTTGCTTAGCTTAATTACTTCCTTGCTTAACTTTGAAGCCCTCAGTGGCTGTTACTTATTTTCTCTTTCAGATAGTTAATTGTTTTCATCCTTTGCTCTCTGCTTTGGCAGGACCAAACAGAAGGAAATGGCAAGGAGAAGAAGAGGTGTGGAGGAGGCTAAGTCAGTAAGGAAATTGGTCCTTTCCCTTTGTGAGACATCCTGAAGAGACTCTTGCTTCTGTATGGCAAGCACTTTATACCTGAGGAAGCTATGGTCTGTGATATGCTGTCACTGTGGTGAAGTACCTTGCTAGGAGAAACTAGTGGTAAGTTCTTGTTGGGATTTGGGGGGGCTGTTCAGTTTTCAAGGGGTATTATCCCATCTCAGTCTTTGACAGCATGTGAACTGGATTTGACAGAAATTATCAGTGCTGGTAAAGCCCTAAGGTATGCTGAAGGTGTTAGATTTGATACTAGGAGATGAGAGGGAATTCTGTATGGTTGCCTCTAGGCTTTAGGAAAAAGACATTTAACTTCATGGCTCAGTCAAGTATGAAGCATTACGAGACAATAATTGCAATATCCATCTAACTGCTTGCCCTGCTGTACCCTTTTGTGTCTCCATCAGGCTCCATTGCTGTTCCTCTTTACCCATCTCTTCCACTGTTTGCTGTTCGTGGTTCAAAAGCGTCCTTCACCCTACCCCTCTGATGGAAGCCTGCATAGAGATGTAGGTCTGTATGTCTGTCTCTCCATGGGAGTTGGTCCTTTGGTGTGACTGCTGTCTCCTGTGAGCTATTTGGCAGGGCTTCTTTAATCTTGTGCTCTCTGGAATGTTTCCAGACTCTGTCTTTGTACCCCTTGCAGACTCAGAAGCCAATATGCACATTGCTTTAATTTGTTTCTCAAATGAAACCCAATTATACCTGTAGGTGCCTGGCTGTTAAGTCAGTCATTTACTTCACGGTAGCTTAGCATGTTTTTTAAATGCCTGTTTTGCTTTGGGGGTTCTGTTCATTCCAAACCTGTAAAACAGCACTGGAAAGAATTTCTTTGGAAAAAAAGAGGCCCAAGGTGAACCATGTTTCTTTTTCTGTTCACCCACAGGGCCATAAAAGAACTAAAGGGTTGGTGCTGCTTTACAATCTTTCCAACCTTGTTGACTCTGCCTTAGCTGGTTTGTCTAATAAAGATCTGGGCAGAACAGGATAGAAGATGTAGCACGGGCCTTCTGCCTACATTCTCAAAATGGTACCACTGTGGTTTGTGTGAGGTGGGATGAGTTTGAACTATCAAAGCATCTCTAATCTCAAAACATCTTACCAGCTCTGATAGAGAATTAGAATCTCTCTCCCTGTGAGAACTATCTTGTGTTTTCCTGCCTCTCTAGTGACATTCCATTTTTCTATACCCTCTGGTCTGTCTTGTGGCTAATTTGGGCTGCTCTGCCCACATTAAGCAAGTTCTCTGGCAAAGACTAGACGTGATTCCTTACGGATTTCCTGAATGACCTAAGGAAGAACAGAAACCAGTGCTTCAGGGTGTACATGCAGGCTATGGATACAACCCACGTGGTAGCTAGAAGGTCCAATATGCAGACCTTTGGTTCTCCTTCGCACTGGCTTCTTTCCAATTCTTTGCTCCTCCAGACATGAAGGCAGCAAAGATGGGCAGTACAGATGGAGGCCTGCTTTGCCAGGACCATAGAGATTTGCTGCACAGGTTGAATGCATGTTCGTAGTGGTGTAAAGTGAGAGCAGCATCACTGAAATCAGCAGGACAGTGCTGGTTAATGCACTGGGGAAAGGCCAAGAGCAACAGGCGAGAGAAGCAGGGATTTGGGCTGAGAGGAGGCAGGGAGACTGCATTTCATTCTGCTCCATGCCAGTGGTGCTGCAGGGTCAGGAGCGGTGCTGCAGAGCAAAAGCACTTTGAGGAATCAGAGCAGCAGCTGCTGGCAGCCACAACACCATTTGTGCTGAAGTGGGAGAAGCAGCCCTGCACAGCCTATGAGGGCTGCATGAGCAGTAGTAGGTTTATGCTGCAGCAGCCAAAACTTTAAACAAACCAAGTCTGTCTAACCTCAAAGCTGCAGGCATTCATCAGCCTTCACAGAGGCAATGTGTCCTGGGGCCAACTGGGACCTTGCCTGAGGATTTATTCCTGCAGGAGCCATAGGTTCTCAACTGGGTTTAAATTCTAGGCAGTCTTCTGCACAAAGCCTCACTGATCTGAAAGGATCTGCTTCTGAGTCTGCTTGAAGCAGGACCAAGGATCTGTGTGGAACAGTTCTGCACACCCAGCATGAATGCAGCAGCACCAGTCCTTCTATAGCGGTTAAACTGGAGTCTTTTCCAACCTATGTGCTTTGGTCCTCAGATTTGTGGTCCCCAAATGTAGCAACCCTCCTTCATTCCACTTTGGAGTTTGCATATGTTTTTTAAAGAGAAAAGCAAAGTATCTTAAAGCTTGCTCTGTTAGCACTGTCTTCCTGTTGCTGTGTCCCATGTAACTCTGGTATTTGCTTCACTGGCAATATTCCTCTCTGCTTGCTACCCACTTACGAAGTAGTCAACCACATTTAGCTTTAAAAGGAGGCTCAAACAACCTGATGGGGACTGTCTTTTCTCAGATGGGATGCTTTGAAATGAGAAGAAGAGAATCAAAGGACACTGCGGCTTTGCTGGGAACAGGATAGGGTCACCTCTCTTGATAATGTGTCATTCTTTAGGGCTATCTAAGAAACAAAAAGGGCTGAACTTTTGGGTCTGAAATCTTGGTAGCCTCAGGGTTTTTAAAATCTCTGTGTCGTTTAGATTCAGGCATCTACTTTTGTTTGCTTGGACTATAAAGAGCTTTTTATTCTGATCCTCAAGAGCTGTTTACCATTCAGCACATGTGGTCCACATCGCTCACACTAAAATCTTTTGAGGACTTGGCAACTCTTTTTAGTTCTCTGATCAATGCTGGCTAAGGAACAATGGCAAAAGCCCATGGAAGTCTGTTGCCCAAAATGTGCTGCCCCTTTTCTGATTAACTAGCAGCCTTAGCTAAGGTAGGAGTTGCTGACTTGACTTTTGCTCAAATCTGGAGTCCTTCTGCTGAAGTGAAAGCAGGTGTGTCAATGTAAAACCAGAGAACAACTTTGCTACCCACTTGTGTCTGCACAGAAAGTTAAGATCTGAGGTTTGCTCTCTACTCTGATTTATAGCTTCTATCCACTGTTGGCACTTTCCTTTGGTCAGTTCCATGGGCTACCTCCAACTCTAGAGATGCATAGTCTGGCACCAGGGCCTGTGTCCTGCAAGGTCCAGTCTGGGCATACTCTTCGTTGAGCTTAACTAGGATCTTTCATAAATGAAAACCAAAGTCTGGGCCTTTCAATAGCTTTTTTTCTGAGCTATCAGTACTCAGGGTATCCAAGATCCAAGATTTGGCTTCAACCCCTCTGTGCACAGTTGAGTGAAAGGGTAAGAACAAACATCACCTTCCTGCAGCAATTCTCATTTAGCAGAATTAAAAAGAAGAAAATTTGGCAACTTGTCAGAGAAGCATTTTCCTATTGCTAAATGTAGTGCTTTAAATGGCCAGAAGAGGTGGTTGTGAAGACAGGGGTATAGTAACAAAAGGTCAAGCAAGGCATGAAGGCTGTTGGCTGGGTTGGCAAAGCATGATTATTGTAGCCACTGGTGGAGGCTGCATGAGAGGACATGAGGAAAAAGGCAGAGCTGTTTGGGGTAGGGCAGCAATTCTTCACCTTGCTGGTGAAGAGGATGCAAAGAGATGGTTGGCACCTTGCTTCTCTTGTAGTGATAGGCTTTAGTCCATTGGAGTAAAAAAGAAGCCTGCTTCTCTTCTTATCAGTTTATTCCAGCAGCAAGGTGAAATAGCCTGCTGTGCTGGCTGGCTTGCACCTCTCAGACTTTGCTTAAACTAAAAAAAAAACCCAAAAAAACCTAGAGGGTGCAAGTCATGGGGGGGGAAAGTCTGTCACTTCCTCAGGAAACACCTATAACAACAGCACTTGGAAAAAATATTCAAGAAACCCTCTCCTGTTTTGATTTTTTTTCTTAGGAAAACACCTCTGCTCTAGCTCCACAGCATTCTTCTTTTATTTATTTTTCTTGAGACATGGTCCAATTTTTATTTTTTCGCTGAGTGAAATGAGCAAGGAATAGTAATCAGATGTTGACATAAAGTTATGTGTACACCTGCTGACTGCCTCATAAAGAACAAAAATGCTTTTAGTTAGGAAACAGCAAGTCAACTAAAATGCAACCATTAAGTTCCCTAATAAGAAACCCAAGCAGTTAAACTATATATTTATTAAATCACACAAGACTCCTGAATGACCATTTGATGGTGCCTGATGAAAGTTGTTCTAATTTCAGTTCTGACTGGAAAATCTGGTATTCTTCAAGGTTTGAGCAGTCCAAGTGTGTGTTTAAAGGGGGTCTCAGATGAAAAGGAGACGAGTGATGTTGCACATTGGTGTAAATTCTAATGTCCCCAAGTGTGGGCATGTGACTAGTTGAATTCAACCACTTTGTTGAATTCTTAAAAGCTTTAGAAATTACCACTCAGTGCCCCAGTCAGAAACATGGTGGTCTACATATGAACAACTATGGAGGTATGTGTGCACCTGCATCTCCATGAGTGCTGAAGGCACTGAACTGAAGGCCTTGCCCAATACATGTGAGTTGCTGCCATGCTGAACCAGGAGACCTGCTGGCTGAGAACTGGGGTTGGTCTAGATCTGAGTGCTTTAGAACCTGTGGAGATTTCTCATGGTTTCTGTGGGCCTGAAGCGTTTGTGGAAGCAACAGCAATGAGCTGCAAAGAGAGTGAGTCTCTGTGCTCCTGAGAGGACTTTTGCTGAGAGAATTTGTCATTTTGTTTTAATCTGAGGAAGCAGAACAAGTTCACGAAGCTGCCAAAGTGTGAAGTGGAGAAGCTTGAGGTTCTCAATCCACTCTGGTTGTAGAGGGCTTTTGAAAGGTTCTTTAGATGGCTTTCTTTCAAGACAATGATATTTTAGAGAAAAGAAGCCATTGAGAAGTGCTGGGGTGATGCTGCTGGAATTTGGACTGTTTCCTTGAAGGCTTAAGGCCAAGCAAATGTGAATTTTTGGATGGTAAAACCAGAATATACTTAATGTAAGGCAGAAGGAGAGAAGAGAGATGAGGTGGGAAGGAAATGAGGCAAATGCATTGAGAATCTAAGTTTCTTGTCTGATGCTTGAGACTTGGCTGAAGCTGAGGAATTGTGGAAGCATCTGAGTTCTCCTTTGAGTGTGGTGCATAATGGAGTAACAACAACCTGCTTGGACCTGTAGGGTCTCAAAGTATCAAGATCAAGCTCAGAGTCCTCTCAATTTGGTTGGTCTTTCTCGCCTTTGCTGTGTCAAGGTATTAAGCCCTGTGACTGAGCAGATTCTGCTTTTGGTATGTGACTTTTAAGTATTCTCAGAACTTTTTATTTGTAATAATACAATCTTCCTGGGTTTAATAATGTCTGACTCACTATAAACAGTTTGCTTAAGCAGTCTATGTTGGACTTGTGCTGGGCAACGTAAGTATCAGGGCTCTTTTCAACAAAACCAGATTGAGTTCAGAGCTGTGGCATATCTGTGAACAGCAAGTCAGTCATTAATGGTTTTCCAGTCAAAAAAGATAAGTCACAGCAAAGGGTGAATTTGATCCATTCACCATGGTGTGGAGTGAAAACAGAGAGGTGGTCTTGAATTTCAAGCATGATATTTGAGTGTCTTTGAACTCAATATGTGGACCAAGAACAATATCTCAGTAACAGGATATGTGATGTGAATTTTACAGCCTATAACTGCTTCCTAGTTAAGACATACTGATAAGGTGTACTCATAAGGTGTACTGTGAACTCCAAAGATGTTATGAGTAATTTCTCAGTGGTCCCTAGCAGTGCAGTGAGCATCCCTTGGCTCCTGTACATGCTGTATAGTGCTTGGGGTTTCTGGGCAATCATGGCTGCAGGTTAGCAAGTATTAATCCAGAAAAGTCACATGACTCTTCTGGTCATGAGGGAAACACAGGGCAACAGGCATATCAAGAGCCTAATTTTGTCATGAGGCTCTTGATAGGCATCTGCAGGTTGCACTGGGCACAAATTCAATCACAATGATATGGATAGACATGTTAAACAAACCCCAGCCTCTCACATTGCTCCCTCCCTTTGCCCACAGCCCCCTGCCCAGCTCATACACCCTGTGAAACACATGTCTACAACTTGCATAAGGCTGCTTAATCTAAACTGGGCTGCTGTGCCCAGTGGACTCAGTTTCATATTGGAGTGACTGTCAAGTATGTCCTCTTGAAGTCCCTTAAAGATTAATGTCCTTTTGCACAGAAGCTGAATCCCATCCATGTAAATAGTAATCCTGGATAGAAGAATGTGCCTGGAATGCAGAGTAAGAGAGGATACTGGCAAGAATATGGAAAGATGTGAGATACACAAAGAATGGCAGAGAGGACAGAGAGTATCTGGGCTCCATAACAGCATTCCAGAACTGTAGGAGAGTAGTCGTTTGAAGTCCTTAGTTCAGACAGAAGAGACACAGAAAGGAGCAGTCACTGGTTCTATACTTAAATGTTTCCTGCCCTCAGCACTTGAAGCAGCAGCATGCATTCTTATTAGGAGTTTCCCAGAGTACCCCAACCCAGCATAAGGATACTCAGGGGGAGCAGGACCTGTTCAGCAGTCTTTCTGTAGAGAGCATTCTCAGATGGGCTGCTTGTTGCCTGCTGCCTCACACCACCCATGTCCTGAACCACTTCAGCTTAGGACCTGCTAGAAAAAGTCTACTGTGAATCATTTTTCTCCCACCCTTCTTCCACGTTTATGACTTTCAATCAACTTTGACAACCTCCCTCCTCTGAAGAGGAACAACAGGGAAAAAGAAGATCCTAATATGTACTTTTTATGATACATATAGCATTGTTTTTTATTATATCCACCAGAGCATGCCTTGGGAGGCAGGTGGGAAACTGGTCCTGACACAGCAAAAGCAGGAGTTCCCAAAAAATCCCCAAAGCACAGCAAAATAGAGAAGGAAGAGACATCTTTATCTGTCATGCTGTTTTACAGTTACACCCTGTGGGTGCACAAGATTAATTGTCTGGGTATGTTTGCCACATGTGAAAGCATACCAGGAGCAGTCAAACAGGAAGATGAAACTATTGTATTTTTGCCTGAGCAAAGCAATAGAGGAAACGCATGGACCAACTAACAGGAGAGGCCTCAGCAAACAAGAAAATAGCACAGCAGGTATTAGTAGGAAGCAGGGATAGGATAGGTGCCAAGGGACACAACAGTCTCTTGAGATGGCTCGGTGGGGGAAAGCAATAGCTGATATCACATCTGGTCTTGAGGAATACCAGCACATACTCTCCTCCAGGGATGGAAAGGAAGCAGCAATCATGACAAGAAAAAAAACAACCAAACAAAAAAACAACACCAGGAAAAAAATGAATGGGAGAGCATGTTTTGCCCTTAGCAAGCAGTTGTGAAGGGACCGTGGACAAGAGGCTCAGGGTTTTCTAGAGAATGTTGAGGCCTTTCATCACTATTGAGATTCACAGGAAAGGGAGACCAAAATCCAGTGTCTTACTCCAGCCTATTAGCCCTGCAGCAATCTGCACAACCCTCTCTGGCTCCTCCACCATGGCAAAATCTCTCTCCTCAACCTGGCTGGTGGCACTGACTAAGCTGGCAGATTTATTGTCTGGGCAGTGTTTGGGTCCAGATGCTGTCAAGTCAGTATACCAGGATGGTATAGAGTTCAGCTCCGGCAAACAAGTCCACACTATGAAAACAAAGACAAATCTCCCTGAGCTGTTGATAAGAGAAAAGAACTGGAAGAAAGAGAATTTCTTCAGCTTGAAAACAAAGTGCCTAAGCAATTTCATCATGCTGTTTCAGGTCATGCTGCTGCCATAAGGCATTAGACAACATGCCTTGTAACACTGCTGATGCAAAGCAGAAGAAAGCAGAGGAAATGGATCTCTGATATGCCACCAAAGGCTTGGAGCACCAAACAGGCTGTCAGTAGCTGTTTTACAGGGAGAAACATTTGTGTGGCCCTTGTATTGGTTTTGTTCCTGAACTTCTACTGAACCACACTGTTAATATGCTTCCAGCATTGGAGCTGCCAGGAAAAGGTGGATGGGTAATGCCACACAGACCCAGCCAACATTTACTTACCCTCATTATCAGTTGGCTCAGGTCTCAGTGTTGACTCTGTGCCTGAATAAAGTTGTATGCAATGTAGCAGGGGTAACATCTGGCTGGGAGGTCTTTGAAACTATTGCATTCATCTCATCCTTCAATACCCCGTTGTACTGGCAGGTCTAGCTGATATTGAGTTCCACGAGATAGATTCCCAGACCTGCCAGAGCTCTGAATTCAGTTCCCTTAATTCCAGGGTTCAAGCATGACTCCAGGATTCTGAGCCTGCTTGGGCAACGTGTAATCCTCATCCAATAAACCCCTCAGCATTTCACGGCACAGCTGCTGCTATACAGCTTGTGTAGTGATGACTTACATCTACAGATAAAACTGTCCCTGGAGTGGGGCTCAAGTCTGTAAACCTCACTGCCTAGCACAGATCCCTTCTCTCAGTCAGCGACTGGTAGGAATGTTTCAGCTCATCTCCTGCAGCAGAGTTTACCAACCCTCAGTGCACCTCAGCTTCCACAGAAAGAGACATTTTGGTCTCTGTAGCCACATCAGAATCTTCACCCAAAACAGCCCTGTCTAGGAGGAGAATCTGCAAGAAAATACTGCAATATGTGTTAGTGCTTGGCAGAAGTCAGGCAGAACCATCCCCGTTCCCAGGCTCTAAATAAAACATTTCCCCATTTGGAGAGACTGAAGAGAGTAACTGATCTTTCATGTAGAAGTAGTTCTCCCCACTCAGCCTTCTCCCAGGTCACTACTACCATGGCAAAAGCAAACACGAGATGCTGGTTTCCTCCCCAAGGAGTGAAAAACCAGGGAACAGGCATGACAGAGTTCATTAAATACTATGTGAAACAGCCAGTTCTGCACCTTGCTGACTTGTGTGCAACTCTTACAGCTAACTGGGACACATGCATGAAAATGAGGATAGAATTCAGGCTTTGAAAAACATTTGAGAAAGCGCCATCCTACCAGCATTATTTGTTAAAACCTATCGTATTTTCCCTGGGGCAGTAAATTATATTATCTGGATTTAGCAGGTGGAGGGATGGGAGCACTCCAAGCCTCAAGGTAACCCCACTCAAAGGAAAGAACCTGCATCCTCCACCATTCAGGTAATTTTTCATTGCCAAACTATTTTGCTTCAGCCCAAGCCTGATGTCCTGACTGCTTTCTCCACTGTCCTGTAGTTCTTTTTACTTCTCCACCAAGCAGAACTGTGAGTGTACCAGCCACAGCATCTCCATTTCAAATGGTTTGGCTCTCCTTTCCACAACACTATTTCCTGACTCTTTTTCCAGTCTGCAGCTTGCTGAGCAGAGGATTAGGATAAACTGAATTGGGCAGGGAAAAGTTTTCTCCAGGCTGGCCTGTAAATGGTACCTTTTCTCTATAAGCTCAGGTACCCAAGAGCTCCCTGTTCCTGCCTTCTACTGGATGCACAGAAACCTCTCTAAATCACGTGCATGTGCGCAAAGGGATTGTTTTGAAATCAAACCTTCCGAAGTGTGTCTTGAGCCCAGCTCAACTTTGGATACACTGTTGAAATTTGGATTTAATTAATTCCACTTGAGTTTTGAAATGGTGCGATACATTTTTCAGAGGTTCGTGTCCCGTCCCATCCATCCCCCACCCCCACCATTTCCTGGATCAGAGCCTCAACCACATTCATGGAAACACTGAAAGGAAAAAAATCCCTAGCAATAATTCACCAAGTGGGAACTGAAAACATTTGCTGAAGAAGAAGGAACCTCTTGGTCTTTGAATGCTGGGAATAATTCAACCTCTCCTCCCAATTCCCTGAGGCTCAAACGGCCCTTTTCCCGGCAGAGCTGTGGCTGTTTGAGCAAGCTGCCCTGGGGACAAGTGCATGTTACTTGTAGGATTTGGGGTGGAAAGATCAAACACACGAATTTGTAGGCAAGAAGGCTTTTGTGTTTTAATAACTGCCAATAGCCCCACAGAGGAGCCCAATATTGCAGGATGGAAAGTCATCCTTGGCAGAATTCAACTCAAATATCCTGGAAGCATGCAGGGAACTGCAGACATCTCTGTCAGCATCATCTCCTTCAACACTACGATGTGGTGTATGTGGCAAATATGCCCGTCCAGGATTCATACAACCTCCAATCTGTGCTTCTCTCCTACACTGTTGGGATTTTGGAGATGTTTCCCAAGGGATTGTGTGCCCAGTCTCTAAGCAGTGAACTCTCTGCCCTGCATGTGCCATTTGCCACTGTGCAAAGAGGACCATGGAACATGGTACTCTAGAGTGCCGCTGTCTACTGTGACACCACTTTCCATGAGCTTTTGGCATGGCTGCTAAGGTCATGTGTAACAGCCACAGAGAGAGCCTCTTCAAATGTGTGTCTCTGCAGTCAGGCTAAAAGGAATCCAGAAAAACTGAGGAAATTGCTTTCCTCCCTCTTTAGGGTATAAAATGTTCTCTTCTTTCAAGTTAATTTGTTCTGTGAAAGTTCCCTTGAAATAATTTTCCAACTACTTTGAAAGATTAAATAGATTCTACTGAAAGCTACTGTAAAATGAAGTGCCCATTTGGATTTAATAAATGCTGGGGTTTAGGGCTGGCCTCATTATTTCTTTGGGATAAACCTATAGAGAACGGAGGGGAGGGAATATTTTAATGTTTCTGAAAAAGATTTATCCCATGAACAGTAAAAACATACCATAGGAGTATATCAACCACAGAAATGACATCTTAAACACAATATTTATGACTTTCTATATTTGTTGTGCACAAACTTGTCTGGTTTCTATTACACAGATTGATTTATTAAATTTATTTGGAATAAATGTAGTGCACATTTAGAACAAACAGAGCCCAAATCTGCTAAGCACCCAGGAGCTGTAAAACTTCTGTATGGTTCAACCTGGGACTTTCCAAGTCCTTCTATCTGAATATATTTTTCCATTAAAAAAAAAAAAAAAAAAAAACNAAAGCAATTTGTGAAAATATATCTAGCCAGTGTTTCAGCTAGAATTGCTATGAACTTTTTATTCAGCTTTATTTGTTCTGTTCCTTAATGAAATGTTCTTTATCCAAATGGAAATTTTACCACGAATATCCTTTTACACAAATTTGTTTGGGGGAGGTGTGGGGACTTGACAAGGGCTGGAGTGGATTGAAAAATTCTCAGAAAACATTTTGGTTTTACTGAAATTCACATAACTTTGGAAGACACACCAAACTAGAAACTCAGTAATTTTTCCATTAACTTGAACTTCTAGGAGTGAACAGAAACAAACAAGGAGCCATTTTACTGTGAGCTAATTGCATGTTTGAGCAGGTTGGGGAGAAAAACAGTAAAACAAAGATTATATTTATTGATTTATTTTTCGAGCATGTTAGGTTTTATTTATCTCTGCTCTCCTCCTGTTCCCCTGCCAGGCTTGGCACCTGCCCCGTTCCTTCCTGTAACTGGATAAGTTGTGTACTTTTAGTGCATTTCTAGATTGGCTAAAATAAAACTTTTTCTGTGCATTTTAGAGTGGTTTTGCAAGTCATCACAGGACAAGGATACTCTCAGAAACCTAACTGATGTCCTGGGACTTGTATGCCCCAAACCAGTTCCATTGCTTGTAAGTGATCTGCAAACTGCTAATTACAGGGTGAATAAAATTTTAAACTATCCTTAACTGCTTCTTCAAAAATTGCTGGCAGATTAAAGATGAGGTTTGTCAGATTTTAAATAACTTAAAATACACTTTAAGATGTGCTTGCTGAGAAAATGCCTTTTGCCACAGGTTCTGAGCATCTGCAGGCAGGAAGGGTTTATGGTCATATTCTGTTTATAACTAATCAGTGGGTCATTCTCCCAGGTGTCCCGTCTTTCCAAAAAACATCTGGCATTTGCTGTCATGAGTCTATTTTTCACAGTCTAGAGTTCTGTCTTTAAGAAGATCCAAGCCTGTAGTCAGGCTGTCTCATCCATGCTAAATGAAATGAGGAGATTCCCAGCTATTTTTCACCTACTGGCCTGACCAGTATGACAAGTATGGTTACTCCCTAACTCACTCTGATCTACAGGGATCTGTTCTAGGTTAGACTCAAGTCAGCTAACAGCAAGTGTGAGGTGGACTGTCCAGGTGAATTCCTGCCTGTGAGGTAAGGAAAGCTAAGGCACAGCTCGAACTGAATCTGGCCAGGGACATTAAAGGGAACAAGAAGAATTTCTTAAGGTATATTAGTGAGAAAAGAAGGACTAGAGAGAAATGTGGGACCCTTCCAGAATTAAAATGGAGAGCTGCTGACAAAGGATATGGACAAGGCTGAGGTGCTCAATGACTTCTTTGCCTCAGTCTTCAACATCAAGGGCTCCAACCACAATGTCCAAGTTCCAGAGGGTAAAAGTAATGACTGGGGGGAGGCAGATCTGCCTACTATAGTAGAAGACCACGTTTGTGAGCTCTTAAGAAACCTGAATGTGCACAAGTCTGTGGGACCTGATGAGATCCACCCACGGGTCCTGAGGGAACTGGCAGATGAAGTTGCCAAACGGCTGTGCATCATATTTGAAAAGTCATGGCAGACTGGTGAAGTTCCTGCTGACTGGAGAAGGGCAAACATAACACCCATCTTCAAGAAGGG